>VWZX01006566.1:12798-24585 GCA_013399015.1 Galbula dea
CTAGACTCCATCCCACTGACCACAACTCTCTGGCTTCTGTCCTTCAACCAGTTCACAATCCACCTCACTACCCAATCAGCCAGACTACATTTCCTCAGTTTAGCTGCAAGGATGCTGTGGGAGACAGTGTCAAATGCTTTACTGAAATCAAGATAAACCACATCCTCTGCCCTACCCTCATCTATCCACCTGGTTATGTCCTCATCAAAGGCTACCAGGTTGCTCAAACATGACTTCCCCTTGGTATCCCCTTGGCATATCCTTGATATGCCTAGAGACAGAGTCGAGGATCAAGTGTTCCATCACCTTTCTAGGGATGGAGGTGAGGCTGACCGCTCTAGAGTTACCCGGCTCCTCCTTCTTGCCCTTTTTGAAGACTGGAGTGACATTTGCCTTCCTCCAATCCCCAGGCACCTCTCCTGCTCCCCAGGACTTACCAAAGATGATGGAGGGTGGCCTGGCAATGACTTCTGCCAGCTCCTGGCTCCAGCGGGTGCATCTCATCAGGCCCCATGAATTTATGGATGTCCAGACAGCTTAGCTCTTCCCTAACTCAGTCCTCTTCAACAAAGGAAAACTCCTTCATTATCCTAACATCATGTGTGAGCTGGGGGTGTCTGAGGCTGCTGAGGACAGTCTCTGTGAGTATAGACAGAGACAAAGAAGGCATTCAGTAACTCCACCTTCTTTGTATCTTCTGTCACTAAGGCACCCACCTCATTCAGCAGAGGACCTATATTGCCTCTAGTGTTAGTTTTTCCTGCGGTGTATTTGCAGAAGCCCTTCCTATTGTCCTTGACCTCCCTTGCAAGGTTTAATTCCAGAGAGGCCTTAGCTTTCTTAGTTGCCTCCCTACAACCTCTGACAACAGTCTTGTACTGTTCCCATGTGGCCAGCCCCTCCTTCCATGACCTGTAGAATCTCTTCTTCCACTTGAGTTTGCCCAGCAGTTCCCTACTTAACCATGCAGGTCTCCTGGCTCCCCTCCTCGATTTTCTGCGTGTTGGGATGCTCCGATCTTGAGCTTGGAAGAAGTGGTCCTTGGATATTAACCATCTCTCTTGGGCCCGTTTGTCTTCTAGTACTCTGTCCCATGAGATTTTCCCTAGCAATTTCTTGAAAAGATCAAAGTTGGCCCTACTGAAGTCTAGAGTTTTATTCCAACTAGGTATTCTGTTCCTACCACATAAGATCCTGAATTCTGCCATCTCGTGGTCACTGCAGCCAAGGTTGCCCTCAACCTCTACCTTTTCAACCAGACCCTCCTTGTTAGAGAGCATCAGGTCCAGCAGCGTTCCTCTCCTAGTGGCCTCATCCAGCATTTGCATCAAGAAGATATCATCAATGCACTGGAGGAACCTCCTGGGCTGTGAATGGCTGGCTGAGTAGGCTTTCCAGCAAATATCTGGGTAGTTAAAATCCCCCATAAGAAGCAGGGCCTGCGATTGCAAGGCCACTGTCAGCTGCCTGGAGAAAGCCTCATCTGCTTCCTCATCCTGATGAGGTGGCCTGTAATAAACACCCACAACAGTATCACCCATGCTAGCCTGCTGTTTAATTCACACCCATAAACTCTCGACTTGTTCCTCATCCACCCCTGGACAGAACTCAATACATTCTAGTTGCTCTCTCACGAACAGAGCAACTCCCCCACCACACCATGTAGACCTGTCTTTCCTAAAGAGGACATAGCCATCCATGACCACATTCCAGTCATGAGAGCTGTCCCACCATGTCTCTGTAATTGGCACCAGATCATAACCCCTTGACCTCACATGGATTTCTAACTCCTCCTGTTTATTCCCCATGCTGCGTGCATTGGTATACAGGCATTTCACGGAGCCAGCTGAGCATGCCAATTCTACCCTAGCGGGTGGGAGGCCTTCTGGCCTGTATTAGTACTAGCACTAGAACACTGCCCCACTGGTGCGGACCTGGCAATAACCCCATCCCCCTTCAAAACTAGTTTAAAGCCCTTTGGGTGGGCCCTGCTAGTTCTTGTCCTAGGATCCTTTTTCCCCTGGAAGATAAGCCTTTCACACCTCTTATCATCTGGCCTGGTATCCTTTAATACCAGGCATTATCAAAGAACCCAAAGCCCTGCCTGTAGCACCAGTCTCGGAGCCAAGTATTTATGGGACCAAGCTCTTCTACTCCATCCCATATCATGGTCAGGTACTGGAAGTAGGGAAGAGAAAATAACTTGGGCCCCAGACCCTTTTATCAACCATCCCAAGGCCTTGAGTTCTCTCTTCATTTTCCTCAGACTTAGTTAGCAAATGGTGTTCAGTACCAGAGCAGTTAATAAGCTCAAGTGATCAGGTATGTGTTTTGCTAGCTTTTTAAGCTATGAGCAGAGTGTATTATATGTCCTATTGACTAATACTGCAAAGTGGTCTCTACGTGTCAGATCCTTGGAGCTGGATGTGCTTCTTTGTTCTGATCACCATAAATTGAGGTGTATGTTCCATGTTTCTTGTTCCCAGCAGTTTGCCTTTAGGAATGACTTAAGTCTCGCTGCTTGTGGAGAGAGTGGGGGAAAGAGGCAAGAAGTACACTTAAGAGCAGCATCAGCATAAGGCTGGAGAAGTAGTTCGCCACCTTGAGATTACACAGCTCAGTAAAAGTTGCTGCTCCTGAGAGAAGCCTAGTGATTGTATCCAGACCATCAGTTGTTTACTCTCTGGAGAATGATCTTGTGTTTCTCTTTCTAGTAGCTGATACACTAAGCTCCTCTTTAAACTTCTGATCCTGCTGAAAGATTGTATGACTCAGTTTGAATATGCAAACACTAGTCTTTCTTTTGAGTTACAAGCTGCAGGTCAGACTGTAACAATGTTTCTTAACAAGGAGCAGGTACAGTCACTCATTTTCTAGGCGAATATGGAGTGACATTATCTTTGTTTTATATATTGGGGTGTGTCAGCACTTTTTAAGGATTGACATCAGGCCATTATTTTAGTGTAGGTTTTGAAATTCCTTCAATAAATGTGGTTTAGTATTTTTCTTAATTCATTAAGTAAAACTGTAATCACTTATATAGAAATCAGAACATGAGTGTGATGGGTTTGTTTTGGACATGCTCAGGTGAGGAGTTTCAGGAACGTTCCCCCAGTTTCAGCGTCAGTCTTGCCTCTGGGTGAAGCTGAGCCAATCAACACCTTTGTGGATAGCATATTTAAGGGGAAAAAACAACTCTGGGGAGGGGAAGGTTCTGTTTGGTTGTTTTGCTTTGGAAGATGGGTAGGGTGAGAGAGAAAGAGAGGTGTACCCCCTCTCCCCATAGAAGAAGGAAGGAGTTCAGTGGAAGATCCTGGAGTGGCTGTCTCCCTCCACGTGTGGCAGGCTGGCAGCTTGGAGCTCCACAGAGGAGAGGCTGACAGGGAGCTCACTGTGCGGCCCATGGAGCAGTAGAAGCCTATGCTGGAGAATGGAGGGTTCCCCCAGAAAGGTGCCGGGACTTCTGGAGAAGATCCCTGGGAATCATTCCCTGTGGGAGAGATGCCTTGGTTGGTGAGGGGATGGATGGTTAGGGGGTTTTCCCCTGAAGAGGACAGAGTGATTTCATCATGGACTGGACTGGGGTCCTGCCCCACACATTTCCCTTTTCATCTGCATTGCAGAAGGGTGTGGGGTTCTACCTTGGGAGTGGGGCTCAGGAGAGCAGAGGGGTGGAATGGAAGAGTTATGTGTGAGTTTTGTATAGTATGTGTGCTCTCCAAAGTAGCTGGATGGAATAGATGAAGAAAGCTTGGAAGATGGGTTCTTGGAACAGTTCAAGTTGTTTGGCCCTAGGGTGTTAGAAGTTGATCCCCTCATTTCATAGTTCACATAAGTGACCATTTATGGTACTGTTACTCTGAGAAACCAAGTCCTAGAATAAGTAAATATATAAAACTAATATATAAAACTCTGAAAGAGTATGTGAAGGACATCTTTCTGTTTGTAGGATGTTAACACCTTTTCTTTGTGGTAGCATCATTAGTTTCTGAGAAGAATTACATTTGTTTTAATAAAATAAACATGAAGGTCTGATTCACACGTTACATATGCTAGCATAAAAGTTAATAGGAAATCACACATTAGCATTCACCTATTCATCTAGAAGTTGCAGCTGTCACCAGGGCATACTAGATCTTCTAACAGCAAGTGAAGAACTGTGAAGCAAAATTTACTTGTAAGCATTGCTTAGCTTAAGAGAGTACATACGACTACAAAAAAGCAATTGCAGTCTTAGTGCTTTGGCTGCGTTATAAGATGTGCAAAGAATTGTCAAAATAGAATTAAGAACTCTGAAATATTTCTTATATTCTTAAATAGTTTCTTTATCAAATGACCTTCCTGTTTTCTTCATCCTATTCTACAAATGGCAAGTATACAGTAGTGTGTTCTGTATCTTATTAGGAATTATGTCAAAACAAAGTATTGCACTGTGTTCAGTAATATTACATAGTATTTTGCTATCCTGCTGCACGTGTTTTTAATTCAATATTGATCTCCTCCTGGCTTATTGTTTTTACTGATCTTCATGCTGTATTTCAGCTTTGAATTCCAGTTCAATTTGCTGCAGATTCCAGTAGTTTCAGTAGCTTAAAAAAATAAAACAAGAGATATAAAAATGTGTACTTCATCAAGCTTATGGTGATTTTTTAAAGATAATGTTGTGATATCTAAGACCTTGGACTTTCACAAGGTTTTCAAAGTATTGGAGTTTGATCACCCATTGTCATCAGTCCAGAGCCCTGGTGACTTTGTGTGCCTGGAGCTTGAAAGTCCTGCAAACTAGAGAAGATCTGGGAGATTTGGATCTCAGGCTGCCAGATGGAAGCTTCAGAATTTGTATTTTCCATTACAAAATGATGCTTCTGTCAACTGAAATTTAACTTTAAGCAACCTTATTTGTTAGTAGTGCTTCAGATACTTTATAATAAATTGGTGCTGGCTTGAAGAGCTGTGATGATGTGCTGTTCTTTCCTTTGACATTCCTGAGTCAAATTTGGAGGAGTGGAAGAAGTGAAAATAGAAAATGCAGCAGTTCCTTTCATTGGAGTGTTTGTGTACTGGCAGTAATGTTATTAATGAGCATGGCATGGAAGTGTTTATTCTGTTTGTGAGCTTTAGTTCAGAATTCTAAACTGAAAAAATACTTTGGCTGTCATTGTAATAGGAGTCCCTGATCTTTTTTTGCTGAGGTGCATCAGTAACATTCAAGAGTTGTGAGCTGCTGAGAAACATGCAGGAGTATCACATTTTCAGAAATGCAAGCAGACTATATTGCACAGTGTCTGTTAGTGATCATTTGCCAAAAAGAATTGACTATCCATTTAAGTATACGTGTACATATGTGTGTAATTTCCCCAGACAATGTTCTGAATTTTGCAGACCAAACTATTAGTCTTGAGGAGAAAACTTTTGTTTTTAATAAACTTTATGCTGTCTTAAATTGCTTCCTGTATAGAGAAAGATGTTGCCAGCCTTAAAGATTACAAAAATATCTTCGATCATCTCACTTTTATATATGCCAATGTATAAAACTATGTGTATGAGTGCAGTTGATATAAAAATTCCTTTATGCAGTGTTTCAATACAAACTTCTCAAATCTGAACAGTTCTCAAAATAGCTTTATGAAGCATGCCATTGTAGTTTTCCCCTGTTGTAGGTGAGAAAATTAAATAAGATAAATAAAAAATTTAGTTCTTCTGCTCGCATTTTTTGTCTTATTGTAACACATACATTATTTTAAATGCTATTTTCATGAGCTTTTATTTCTGTATACACACTGACTTTAATGATTAATCTGTCATGAAGGGTTGACATATCCCCATCAGGACTAGAGTTATGATAGTGTCAAGTCTCTGTCTCTTTTAGTAGTGACTTGGGGGTAGGATAGTTTGGAGACATTTGCAGTAACTTAGTACTTAGTGTAACCTAGTAACTGGTTGCCTCAGGTAGATTTGTGTGATGTAGCTTTTATCACTACATTTGTAAAGCAGTTCCTGTAAAAAGGCTTGTTTGGGTACTGGTGAAGTTGCATAGAAGCTGTTGAAGGGACTACAAGGTATGTAAGTGAGGGATAAGTAAAGGGAAAAGATAAGATCTTCAGGGAAATTTATGTTGATATTTCACTAAAATATGTTTTTCCCAAGCATTAGCATATCCTTAAGTTAAAAAAAAGTTACCTACATTGTGAAATAATTTCATTACTCGTAGTCTGTGGTGGTTATACTGCAGTCTGTCTGTCCTTTGGGTTATGTTTTACATGGCTATGCTGTTATACTAATATTTTACTGCCATTTTCTTTTAACCATTTGTGATTTAAGAACTCTAGCACACCACTTCTTTTACAGTAGCATTTTATAGTAGCATTTGAGGACAACACTATAAGAATATCTAAGTCCTTCTTCGGCATTTGAATACCTTGAATGAGCAAATGTATCTTGTTCTGAGCAGTAAGTTTGGAAAAGAAAAAAACAGTGTATGTACAGGATGCACTGCCTTTGAAATACTGAGCAAAACTCAGAGCAAGTGTGGATTCACCACAGCAAATGGAAGAATAGAACTGGCCTCCCCATTTAAAAGTCTGTGTTAAACAATTTCAGCAAATGGATTTTAGTGTTGAAATACAGCAAATGTATGCTACCTGCAAAACCTTGTTTGTATTTCAGCTATCCAGTTTTGCTCATTTACACAAGTTCAGCCTGTATTACTTTAATGGAAATAAGCCTTGATATGATAGCAAGTATGGGGCAAAATTCTTCAAGATGTGTACTGGGCTTTTGCTAGCAGATTCTTTGAAAATAATCTTAGTGCCTTCAATAACAGGTTTTGGGTTGGTTTTTATAATTTCTTCCAAAGAGAGAGATAGGGAAGTGGGAGAATCTATGAAAACAGACACAAAAACAATCAAGTTCATTTTTTTCTTTTCCTTGAAAAGGCTTGCTTTTATTTCACTAGCTGCCTCTTTTGAAACTAGTCCTTATTTCAAGTAGATGAACAGAGAGTTTTTCAGGTATTTCAATAATTTATTTCTATGTGGTTATGATTTTTTTGTAGAGCTGTACCCTGGGCAGCTAAGTACATAAATCTTCTACTTAATGCAGTTGCTGGTCAAAGAGGATCTGCTTGATAGATACTTGTATAGTATTTCTGTACACAGTAGTAATGGATGCAGTAAAGTTGAAAGATTCAAAAGGCTAGGGAGCTTGGAAGATGTATTTCAATGACCACAAGTACTTCTCTTGTAGGTTGTGCCTGGCAGTGGTAAGTTTCCATTGCTCTGAAACTCTTCCCTTAACTTTCTTCCTTTGTTTGCTTCAAAACCTTCAAGTTCAAGAAGCTCATCAGAAAGGTTCTTTTAAGTCAAACATGAAAGACCGGATGAGCAAGGGACACTATTATTTCACTTGAATTACCTACAAGGCCACTAAACAATCAGGGAAGCACTAGATCTCTTTGAATTGCAGAATCTACTGTTCCAGTTTTAAGTAAAAAATGACTGAAACTTTAGAATGTGAACTACTGTTTCAGAAAATAACAGGAAGTTGCTGACTTGCAGTAAGGAGCTGCTTTCTTACTGAGCTTCTAGTGATAAATGACAGAGCTGGCCTATGGATAAGAATCTGTGAAAAGAAGTATTAAAAATATTTAATGATGTATGTTTTATGTAAAAGATCTGGAAAAATAATTTGATTAGTTTGATTGGCAGGAGGTGTAATGTTTTCTTTTCAATTTCTATTGTGTTAGGAAAGAAAGCCAGAAGATGCTTCCGTGATCCCTCCAGTTTTATATGTCTTAAATTCCACTGGACTATATTGGTCTTCCTTTTAAGTTGTCTTTTTAAATTATTGTTTTCCCAAGGCCTTGTTTGGTTTTGGAGCAGATTAATTGCTTCTATAAAGTAGAATTTTTTGATTGGGTTCCAGGAATCAATACCTAATGCACCTGCTTAGACCAAGGTACTGGAAGGAGTAACACAGCTTTATATTTGTACATTCTGCTTATTGCTCCTTATTGGAGGCTGCAGAAAACTCATCTGGAGTGGTACTATGGCATTCTTATTTTATTAGATGGGGATTATTGAAAGGCTAAGCTGTGCTAGCTACTTTTTCTCCTTTTTTTCATGTCCCTTTTAATGTTCAATGCAAAATAAAAGGCATGAAGTCTGTGGCAATAAAAAATAAAAAGTATTTAGACCTATAACTTATTTCCTGCTTCAGTAGGTTGACAAAACAATAAATGCAGTTCTTCTGGAGCAAAGGTGAAGCAGTCTACCTTGAAAATTTTTTTCACTTCAGTTGTTTTTATTGTAAAAACTGAAAGAAGCCTTTCTTTCTTCTTTATCTCTCTGTCCTCCAAACATACTTATTCATTGCTTCTTGAATTTCTGTGGCAACATTTCTGTTGAATGCAGTGAATATTTATTAATGAAAGTGCAAGACTCTAGTCAACTGCAGTTTCACTTGTTATTGAATCTTAGAAACTATTGAATCTCATCAAGAAGCCCCTGATTTATAATAAATATTTTCGTCTATTGATAGCACTCATTTTTACCTATTCCATAGCTACCATGCTATATATTAATTTTCCTGTCACTTGTGACATAACCAGTCAACTACTGAGTGAGTGCTGATACAGAAATGCAGTCTTGTTTTTAAATTCCACCACCAGCATGCCAGCATGTTCATGCATGCAGGTACACGTGTGTGTACACATTCCTTTTTGAGAGAATATAAGAGGGATTAAAAAAACCCCCATCTGCTTCATAGTATTATAGTACAGAATGGAGTGGGACTCCAAGCGTGTCTTCTAAATGCAGCAAAAGGAATAGGAGGAAGAAGTAGTGAGGCTCTGTCAAGGTAAAATTGTGCAGAATGGCCCACCTGAGATACTGGAGAATAAGGACTTGAACTCAGTCATACTGATGCTTTTTAGCAGAGCCTGTTGTGACGGGACAAGGGCTATTGGATTTAGACTAAGAAAGGGCAGATTTAGAATGGATATAAGCAAGAAATTTTTTGTAAGGAGGATGGTGAAACACTGGAATAGGTTCTCCAGACAGGTGGTAGGTGCCTCATTCTCTAAAGGTCCCTTCCAACCCAAACTATTCTATGACTCTAAGATAACATCTGATATTTTTTCAAGTCTCAAGTGGGCATGTAATGAGAGGATTGGTGGAAGAGTAGGAAGCCTGGACCAGTCTGTATCAAAGACACATCTCATTTTTTGGAATATTTTATAAACCAAATATTGAACACTGAAACTGGTATTTTGTTGTACTGTCATAAAAAAATCAGATTTTTCTCATCTTTTTTTTATGTGCTTTTTTGCATATTTATTAGTGTGATTTCCTTTGTGATTTTTTTTTTTCCAGAGTATTAGTTCAAAACTCTAATATAATCAGTAGACTTCTGCATATTTAGCAAGTGGGAGAATAAGAAGGTGTACTGAGGGCTTAGATTCAGGAAATACATGCATTATAGTGCATTGAGCAATAAGTGGTGGTTAGGAGACTCCTGACTTTACCACAAGCCATTTTGTTATCTTTAATACTGTGATAAGATTTTCTTTCACCATATCTTTGGTCTTACTGGTACATATGTCAGCTAATTGATTTACAAGAAACTTAACAGTTGATTCAGCTTATAATGGTTGCTTCCATTCATTTATGGCAACAGTAAAGCTGATCCTTGATTTTCATGCTCAGATAGTGGGTACATAGTCATATACTTTCACAGAATCACAGAATATTAGGAGTTGTAAGGGACCTTGAAAGATCATCTAGTCCAACCTCCCTGCCTTTCTGTACCAGGAGATCTTTATAGGACTATTTGTATTGAGTTTTGTAGGTTTTCGAAGAAAACCATTGTATGTGTCTTTAGAAGGGGAGAACAAGCAGGGGGAGAGAACAACCTCATTGATTAATCAAAGAAAGCAAATATGTCTGAGAAAGGAAGAGAAGACGTCCACTAGCAGGTCTTGCTGAGCCTTATGCTTCTTCCTCATAAATTAGTCAGTTAACAATGACTCCTTTGCAGCTTGTGGTGCAATCTGATGATTTTTGTGAGCAGCATTATAAAGTTCAAGAAAAGCACATGCCATCTTCATCTCAGCAAGAGCATCACAAGAGAAATTAGTGTCTAAATTGCACTTTTAAGTTCTTTCTTGATTATGTCCACATTTCCTTTTCTCTGCCTTGGAATATTGTAACAAAAAAATTGAGACTATGAAGTGAGCAAAGGAAAGGTTGGTGAGACACATTTGGGTGATGGGTTGATTTATTTCTTTAAAGTTTTCTACATAAGTCAGTCGTATCCCAGAGAAGGATAAAATACGTAGAAGAGAAGGTAATATAATTTCAGTGGAAAAAGCTGTTCAGATTCACTAGAAGTTTGTGTGAGCACTTGAAACTGATGCATGGTGAGATGCTGACATTGTAAACTAGCCTATGTAAGCGCTGGCTGTAAATATAAAGTTCAGCAAATGCCAGATCACATTGCTCTACTAATAAGGGCTTGCATGGTGGATGCAAGAGTGAAATGAGTCTAGGGACTTCAGAAGAGTATTGTCTCATAATACTCTTGTAACATCTTGTCTTCTGATTCAGCATATCAGATCCTAATATTTCTCAGCAATATAATTTGTGAAATTAATTTTGTAATTTGTGAAAGTCATAAGCCAAATTTAACAGAAAATAAGATTTTTACTTTTGTAAAAGAATAATTTGTTGTTGTCTGCTGAAACCACATGTACCCTCAAAGTAAACTTGAGGAACTGAATGAACTTAGGCGGTGCTTGGGGATTGGAGGAAGGCAAATGTCACTCCAGTCTTCAAAAAGGGAAAGAAGGAGGAGCCGGGTAACTCTAGAGTGGTCAGCCTCACCTCCGTCCCTGGAAAGGTGATGGAACACTTGATCCTCGACTCTGTCTCTAGGCATATCAAGGATAAGGGAGTCTTGAGGAGCAGTCAACATGGGTTTACCAAGGGGAGGTCATGTTTGACCAACCTGATAGCCTTTGATGAGGACATAACCAGATGGATAGATGAGGGTAGAGCAGTGGATGTGGTTTATCTTGATTTCAGTAAAGCATTTGACACTGTCTCCCACAGCATCCTCGCAGCTAAACTGAGCAAGTGTGGTCTGGCTGATTGGGTAGCGAGATGGATTGTGAACTGGTTGAAGAAGTCAGAAAGTCATGGTCAATGGGATGGAGTCTAGTTGGAGGCCTGTGTCTAGCAGAGTCCCTCAGGGGTCAGTACTGGGACCAGTACTTTTCAATCTATTCATTAATGACCTGGTTGGATGGCTGAGTCCAGAGAGTTATGCTCAATGGAGTGAAGTCTGGTTGGCAGCCGATCACAAGTGGTGTTCCTCAGGGGTCAGTGCTGGGGCCTCTCCTGTTCAACATCTTTATTGATGACTTGGATGAGGGGATAGAGTGCACCCTTAGTAAGTTTGCAGATGACACTAAGCTGGGTGGGAGTGTCGATCTGCTTGAGGGTAGGGAGGCTCTGCAGAGGGACCTAGACAGGCAGGATAGATGGGCAGAGGCCAATGGTATGAGTTTTAATAAGGCTAAATGTAGAGTCCTGCATTTTGGTCGTAACAACCCCCAGCAGCACTACAGGCTTGGGGAGGAGTGGCTGGAGAGTTCCCCAGCAGAGAAGAACCTGGGGGTGCTGATTGACAGCTGCCTGAGCATGAGCCAGCAGTGTGCCCAGGTGGCTAAGAAGGCCAATGGCATCCTGGCTTGTATCAGGAATAGTGTGACCAGCAGGAGCAGGGAGG
>VWZX01006566.1:24597-71190 GCA_013399015.1 Galbula dea
CCATCCCTGGAGGTTTTTAAGAAGAGGATAGATGTGTTTCTTCAGGGGATGATTTAGGGATAAGAGTAGTGTAGGACTATTGATTGGAGTAAAATGATCTTGAGGGTCCTTTCCAACCGTAATGATTCTGTGATTCTGTGACTGAGGGAACAGAGTGCACTGTCAGCAAGTTTGCTGATGACACTAAACTCAGTGGAGTGGTGGATACACTGAAGGGTTGTGCTGCCATTCAGTGAGACTTAGACAGGCTGGAGTGTTGGGCAGGGAGAAATTTAATGAAATTCAACCAGAGCAAGTGTGGAGTCTTGCACATGGGAAAGACCAACACCATGTATGAGTATAGGTTGGGGATTGACCTGTTGGAGAGCAGTGAAGGGGAGAGGGATCTGGGGATCCTGGTGGATGGAAGGATGACCATGAGCCAGCAATGTGCTCTTGTGGCCAGGAGGGCCAATGGGATTCTGGGGTGCCTTAGAAGGGGTGTGGCTAGTAGGTCAACAGAGGTTCTTCTCCCCCTTTACCCTGGTGAGGCCACATCTGGAATCTTGTATCCAGTTCTGGGCCACTCAGTTGCAGAAGGATAGGGAACTGCTGGAAAGATTCTAGCACAGAGCCACTGTGCTGAAGATGCTGAAGGGGCTGGAACATCTTCCTGATGAGGAAAGGCTGAGGGAGCTGGGTCTCTTTAGCTTGGAGAAGAAGAGACTAAGGGTTGACCTCATCTATGCTTTTAAATATGTGACGGGTGTGTGCCGGGAGGATGGGGTCAGGCTCTTCTTGGTGAGGCCCAGTGGCAAGACAAAAGGCAGTGGTTATAAGTTGAAGCATAGGAGGTTCCATGTGAACACACGTGGAAATTTTTCCCAGTTGACGTGCCAGAGCCCTGGCACAGACTGCCCAGAAAGGTTGTGGAGTCTCCTTCTATGGAGATATTCAAAACCCGTCTGGACGTGCTTCTTGTGTGACCTGGTGTAGTGAATCCTGCTGTGGCAGGGGGTTGGACTAGATGATCTTTCGAGGTGACTTCCAACTCCTAGTATTCTGTGAGTCTGTGATTCTGTATGGCATGTCACTTAGTTGTGAAAACATGATTAAA
This sequence comes from Galbula dea, assembly GCA_013399015.1. Taxonomy (NCBI): domain Eukaryota; kingdom Metazoa; phylum Chordata; class Aves; order Piciformes; family Galbulidae; genus Galbula; species Galbula dea. Next base: position 25,694 of record VWZX01006566.1, read on the forward strand.
CAAAATTGGCAAAATTTGTTTCCTTTTTGAATTTCTCTAGATTGTGTTGGGATTTCTGATTCTCTTCTGCTCACCTCCGCTATTCTCTTACAATGCCACTTTCACTGTTATTGTGGTTGTTGTAGCTGCTAGTAGGCATGAGTGCATTGTATGCTCTTTTATAACAAATGAAAGTTAAAACTGAATCTTGCAAGCTACATTCCATCCTGTAACTGCCAGGTAGCCTTAGCCTGGGCTGCTGAGGCTGAAATGTAGAAAACCAGTGACTGTATCTAAAAAGTTATGATTACCTGTGTCTGTTGTAGTTCTGTCTGGTGGGAGCTGCTGTTTGACATCTCCAGTTCCTCACTAGCCTTGAAGGTGGATGATCCCACTTGCACCTGGGATGATCTTACTAACTGATTCTGCTTGGTTGGTTCTTGCCAGCTTGTGCTGGGCATTGGCAGATCCTTTTTACAGTGACACCATATGGGTTATCAAACAGTCACTAGAAATCCGGATCCCTCTATCCTGACAAATTTCTACAGAACCTAGAAACATCTCTTTGAAAATCTTCCCGAGAGTCCCATACTATTTTCGATTCTACTTTCCCCTCAACGCTCAGAGCCTTTTTTGTGAAGTCATTGTAGAAATGCCTGAATTATGGTTACAGGCAGATAGGCATATGGAGAGAGAATATATCTCGAAGAGAATTCAGATAATTTTGAATGTTCGTAAAAACGGTATAAATCAAATACTGACTTTTTAAAAGGTCCTCTGAATGTAACTGTTGCAAAACTATAAATGTGTCAGTGGCTGCAAAAGTGGAATAAAAAATTAGTATCTTTCAGGGAATTAATTATACAAAATTAGTGTCTTTCGGGGAATTCATTATAAAAGGCCAGCAGTGTGAAAAATCCTGCTGATCACACTTAGTTAACCCTAAGGGAAATGTTATCTGAATGAAGACTGCAAGGACTGGTCTCATGTTTTCTAGTAGTCCGTCTTCTTGCCCTTCTATTTCTTGGACACATATTTATGAAAATGTAATTTTCAGAGTATGGAAAGGGGATTTTGATAGCCAAAGAAAACCCTACTTCCATTGAAAACTTACATTGCTATTGAATGAATTTGAACCTGATTTCAGCTATGTTCTTGGCTGGAAGGTGCCTGGAAGCCTTTCAGTCTGCTTTAGAAGACCTTGTTTTAAAACCAGAAGTATTTGTTGCCTAATTATGAATGCAGATTTTGCATGTGTTTGAGATTTACAAGGCCTTGAATATGTGAAACAGGCTATAAACTCTCCTTGGAAATATGTAGTAGTCTGGATTAGATAATCAGACTTTGAGAAAAGAGCCTGTGTTTCAGTGGAAACACTAAATTTATTTCTGAAATGCTCTGACCTCAGACATTGCATGTAACTTACACAAAATGCTTTAACATTTGTGCAGCAGCTAACAGCTTGATCTCTGCTATCCCATAAACGAAAGCACAGAGGTCTCCCTGGGAAAAAAACGAGGGTATCTATGCTGTGGCCTACAAAGCTAGTATTATTTTACTTGCTCTTCTTTGTGTCTATACCCATAACAGAAGAAACTTTGCTCTCCTTTAAACAAATCTGTATCCTAATCACACCCTATGCCCACAGACCCAGCTTTCCCTCAGTTTTCTTCCTCCCTGCCTCTGTACAATGTACACACACTAATAAATTCTGCAGTAAAAACCTCTCCACGCAAGTGGAAAGAAGTTGTCAAAGTCTGAGGATAGGATTTTTTGGTTTTAATGTTGCAAAACCAATAGAGAACTATTCAAACAATGGGGGAAGAACCAAGAGATGGGTGAACAAGCCATGAAAGAATTGCATTAATTGTCTTTAGATGAAACCCCACTGATTCTCTTCACTAGCATCCAAAAGAGCTATTTTGGTAGCAGTTGTTTGTTTGTTTTTCAAGACTCTTGGTGAAAGACAAATAGAAGTGGTGAGACTTGGAACATTTTTCAAATCAGAAATGCTCTCGTGGCCTTTCAGAAAGCTGTTTTTAACTTCTGGTACAATAAAATTGTCAAATATTGAGGAAGACTTGGTGGGAAAAATTTGTGTGCTGGAAGGATGACAGTGAAAACAATGGTGTGTGGCATTCAGAGAGAACAAACACCAAGTTGTCATAATTTATGACTTTGCCCAATTGAGAGCCATGAGAAAAACCAACTGGATTTCTGAATATGATGTGGAAAGGTAATTTTCAGAAGCCCTGCACAGTTAATGAGAACCAAATTTGACATATTTTATTCAGCCTTATCAAAAAACGTGTTTGGGTATGGATTGTACTTTCAGAGAACTCCTGACAGAGGAAAATATGCAGGGGAGGGGCAGGGGGTACCTCTGCAGGTGGTGATAGCTGAGCATATTGCCAGCAGTTGTACCAGGGAGATGGTATAGTAGCCCTGCAGATCTGCTGACTCAACTTCTTGTGTGAACATGCTCTAAGTTATTTCTGTTCCAGTGAGCTAACTTAGTTCAGTCTCTGCTGTCTTAGTTTGTACTAACTGGCAGAACTGTGGCAGGCACAGTTCAGAAAATGTGTGAGCTGAAACACATGAGAAGAGTACCCTCGAACATAAGAATGTTATCAAGCATCTGGATGAAGGCAGTAACAACTCCCATAATTGTGGCATGATCCAAAAGCCAATGTCTGTCTGCAATATTGGTCATATCATGTTAACTACAATTTTGTGCCTAAGCCCCAAGAAATAGAATTCTCACTGTAGGACATAGGGGTTGTTATTTGCAGTTTGCAGCCCAGTAAGATATTCAGAGCCAGTGATAGTTTAATAATTCAAAGACATAGAACACATGAGCACAGCCTTTCGCTTGTGCCCAGTGTTCGCTGTGAAAAAGACAGTAACAGCCAGTATTGACTGATTTTCGTTCTTCCCATTCTGCAGTTACTGTGTTACTGGTTGTACGAGTTTGCAAACTTGCAACCTCAGTGGCATGTGTGCCTGCTGAAATGTTTCTCCTCTAATGTCGCGTCAAAGTAAGTGTATGTGGCGTTTGTAGACGGCAGTAGACAACTTGTGTAGTTGCCAGTGTATACATATGAACACATGCATTGGAAAGGGTCAGTAAAGGTTAAAGTGTAAAAAAAATAGATGGAGAGACCTTAAAGATGCACTGAGAATTGTATCCATTCATCAAGTTGTTTTGTTTAATTTTTTTTTAAGAGGACAAGTTCTTGTAGTGAAACACAAAGTGGACAGGGGTCATAATTAATTGAGCAGATGGTTTCCACTCAGCTAGCAGAGAGCACTGTCCTTCCTAAAGGAGATGTGGGAACATGAGGTAGCAGACTTGTTTCTATGTCCTCTGCAGCAGATGGAAGAGATGGCAGGCTGTGGAAGGACAAGGCATATGCTTTTAACTCCTCGAAACATTTAGCAGCATATGCTCTTCTCTGGCATGTGTCAGAAGCCCTTAAAAGTAAGCAGAGAATTGGCTACAATAGGGATTTTTGAAGACTTGCGTGTGGTTCATCGCATCTTTAATGCACAGCATTCTGACCTTCCTTCCATTTGCGTTTATGTGAACCACATGAATTTTTACCTAGTGTAAATTGTTCAAATGTGCTTGGCTCAACTGGGTTACACTTGGTTATTTCTAATTATGTTTCTAGTGGCAACCTTTTCTTGTTCTGCATTTGCACACACACATGACTCTGTTAGAACAGTGGACCCTGCTAGCTTGGATGGCTCCTTCTCTGTTTCCAGCTGCTTTCATATGTACAGTGGGTCTTACTTTGTAATGAAGGACACCTGTGTGTCTTTCAGAAAACTGGAGGTACAGTCTGCACTGTGTAAGCAGCCAGTTCGCTGCAGACTGCTAGCATTTTTATTTACAAGACACTAACCTGAAAACTAGTGTTTTAGAAACCTTTCTGGAAGGTGATCAATGGAAATGGAATAGGAAAGGACCTCACTATTTTGTGATTCTGTCACCTTATTGTTTGTCTACTGGTAAGTAATAAATACTAATTCTGCAAAATCATGTTATACAAAGAGCTCTTTTTGCCTAAAACAGTGTGCTTAAGACTAAACATCAACTTCAGCATTGCCAAAGATAGGCATGAAAACACTACACTTAGATTCGCTAGTCTATTTTTTCTTTGGCAATCTAAGCCAAGAAGGGTGCCAAAATACATGGCAGATTTATATGTCTCTGAATTTATTAGCTGCACTTGCAGAATTTTACAGTCTTAAAATATTTATTATCTCATGGAAGATAAACGGAAATCAATAGAAAATTTGTTCTTTCAGGCATAGTTTTGCCTAAGTAGTTTGATTCAACACATGGGGTGAGCAAACTATTCAAGAAATAACTGCACAATGCCTATTATTAATAGATGTCTTCAGCCATCTCTGAAATAGCCCTGACGTTTGGAGTGAAAATTTCTAAGGTAATACACTGTTAGGAAGATAAGGTTGGTGCGGACTTTTTCTTGCCATGTCCCAGGACTTCATCAGTATCAATAATTCATCTTTGTTTCTGTTTCTTTCAGGGCCCTCCTGGTCCAAAAGGCGAGAAGGTGAGTTCATGTATGGATGACACTTACAAGGTGAATGGAAAGCCCTCCCAGCATGAACTAAAGAGACCATTTGTGTTGACACAGTATTATGTGAGATTCTGTAAGAGAGCTGGGTAGCACACAGATGCTGTGTTAAACCTATCATCTCATCTTTCCACTTTGCAGGGAGATCAAGGTGATCAGGGCCCTCGGGTAAGCATCTTAAAAAAAATGTTACACTTCCCCTTCGCTGAGTAGGCAATTAGTCGTTAGTGCAAAACTAAATTAAATACACTGTCTGAGCTAATTACGCTTATTAGCTGCCTTTACCCTGCATGTTGAAGTAAGTGTCTGCAGGACAGTAATACCGAACCTGACCAGATTGTGTCTGGGAAGATTTAAGCAACAGTAGTAAGTATAGCATTAAAATATACAATTTCTGTTATGGGTGGAAGCAGGTTTCACAATGATTTTGCTCTGCTGTATAAAAACTGGCTTTCCTAACCAAACCTTTCAGCTTCCCCAGAGATGTTTTCATGCCTTGCATGGGCTCCCACAATGCAGAGGGCTGGTGGGTTTCTACTAAATGTATTTCTAGGTTTCACATAAACTGTATTTAGAGAATTATAGACAAATATATTTGCATGTATTAGCTGTTTTTCTTGACATGTATGTATTTAATATTTTAAATAATAACAATATTATTACCTTGTAAATAGATCTAGACAGACAGAACATGGTTTAGTTGTGGAAATGTAAAGGTTCTTTTAATTTTTAAATGTCATGTTTATTTTAGCAAATAAATAAAAAAATGCAGGGGTGAAAGTTTAGATAGACTGGCTGTACCAGTTCATTCTTCTTTACATCTGTGCTTCATTAGAAAACATTTGGTTACATTGTTCTGATGATATAGTGACTCTCTTCAGTTACACATTTATGGATTTTCCCATACAAGCATGTTCCATGGATTTTTTTTCTGTCAACTATGTTAAATATTTTCAATTTGCAGTTTTATTGTGGTCTACTGTTTATTTTATTTTATTTATTTTTTATTTGAGTTTTTGCAGTAAATAGGATTATCTAAAGTCACAACGTGCTTTTATAGCTGAACTTGGTGTTGGTGTTACCAGTGTTAATTTCTACAGGGTGTCCTGTTATGTTTTGTGATAAGACTTCACATTATAGACAGAGGTCTGTTAGTGGACAGCTTTAAATATTACTTCAGTTGAAACTCAAGAAGAAAAGATGGAAAACTATTTAAAGAAATAAAGAGGAAGTAGAGAGCTACAATCTGATGAAGATGTTTTTTTCAAGGCTAACAAATACATAGACTGAATGTTCTGAAGAATATAAGAATTTCCTTTTAACTATGAAGCAAATTTAGTATCTTAGAAGCCATGCTGGGCTGCATATTTTTGTGGCTGCTTCTGTGCTCATTAGGAGAGAGGGCAGGGGAGGAAAATGGAGTAGTGCCTGTGGCTTAGAAGAAGACACTCCATTCAGAAAGCGTAAGTCAGAGGTCTGTGCATAAGTCACCTTACATTCAGAAGAACTGGTGTTTGGTTCAGAACAGGAGAGTGAATTTGACAGAGGTATCATAGAATGATGCAGTAACAAATAAATATGGAAGAGCAATATAAAGAGTATTATATAGCTGAGAGAAAGAATCTGGAATTATGAGCATAAGAGAAGTTTCCAGGGAAAGACACACAAAAACAAGTGAAGTAATATCAACACAGGGGAATGATGGTGCTGGATTTTCTAATGGAAGCATAAAATGGGAGAGCAGAGGACAGTTTTGGAGGGAAAGCAAAGGTGCAAGAGACTGTACTGATCCAGAAATCTTAGCAAAACATTGGAGAGATGTAAGAACTAGGAAGTGGTTAAGCATGTGTGGATTTTAGTCCCTGGTCTGGAAGTGTTGGCAATACCCGATAAAAAGATGCAAGTCTGTTCATTGTTACCTTGTAGGTGGAACGCCTGAAAGGACTGTAGTGGAATGGCTACTATATAGAGACTGTTGTGTCACACTTTTCCAGTACTGGAGGGCATTGGAGTCCTCTCTGGACCATACAAATCATGGTTATGACTGCTTTGTGGTTTTGGTAATTCAAATGCAGTGAAAAAGCAAAAAATAGCCAACCTAAGGAATTCATATTTAAGGACATAACAAAGATGTAGCTGGCAGTTGAGACTGAATTCTGTATCCAAACATAGAAAGGGAATTGAATAAGGACACCAGTAGGGAGTGAGATATGATGACTAGCATCTTGTGGGCTAACTGAACCTTCACTGATTATTTAGTCAATGCATATTGTAGAAGGTTTTTTAAGTATATGGATATAATTTAGGTAATTTACCCAATCTTGTTGGTTTTCCCTTTATCTTTTTTGACGTTCACCTGAATATGTTATAGAGGAGCTTCAACGTTTTTGCCTTATGTATTTCATAAGTAATAAGACCTATGAAGCCTCTGACCATTTTATGTTTCATGGTACAGCAGTCATCTCTTCTGATGACTATCTTCAGGGTGAATCTGCTCAACTTGCTGTGCCAGAAGATTTACAATATAATTAATGGAAATTATATATGTAAGCCAGTTACGCACCAAATGAAACTAAATCCATTTAAACCTGGTTAGTTATCTTTGCACATAGTTTTCCATCACTGCCTGTGTGAAATGAATGGTCTTGGAGAAAATACCATACTGTATTATTTTAGAGAAATATTGTACCTGAAAGTAACTGTGGGATGCCATCAATATTTGGATTTGACAAGTTTGCAGACAGACTGGACACAGTATCTAAAATTGATGGACATTTTAAAGCTAGTTCATCTTTACATATAAGGAGCATGAAGTTTCTTGGCTTTTATATTTTTACATATTAGTTTGAGCTTCTCACCACCTTTTAAAGATGTCTTATTTATTATGTTTCATTCAAATTTTGGCATATATATTTTTAGAAAGGAACATATTTGCTTCACAAAATAGATAGTAGTATATAAACTAATCTGATTTTGCCTTCAGTAAAAGGAAGACTTTTTTTTTTGGAGGCATTGCTAACTGTAGCAAATGTAGGTAAATGAGTGATGTCATAGACAGCTTTGTCATTTTTATCCTCATTCAATATTTTGTCAAAATAAAAATTATAATATTCTAGTCAGTTAATTAAATACAGTTTTACATAATTTAAACATATTCTGTTAATATATTCCAGTACTGTTCTTGATGATATTTGATTATATCATACTAAAGTTTCTCTTAACTTATTCTATAAATACTGCTTATGAATTTTATCTACCTTAATAGAAGGACTGTGTAGCTTTCATTATTATAAATTAGCCTTGTCCCAAGCTTTTTCTTTTCTGCTCTTTGTCCATTTATATGAATATACTGTCAAAAGCTGCAGGAAAGGTGGCGATATAGTGATAGTATTCCCTTAAGTGTTATTCTTATATGTGCATAAAAGTGTATTTTCTAGTTTACTGTGTTACTTCAAACATACAGTACAAGCTCAATACTGCTTTAAATTCAGACTTTACCAATGTGACTAGCCTCACTCTTATTAATTGTCCTGTGTAAAGTAAATTATATTTCAAGTTCTAAACCACTAACCACTCTTCCAAAGCATACTCCTAGTGTGCCAGAAGAAGGCAGATAAAACCCTATTCATGATTCCGTTAACATAACTTTCACCACATCAGCATCACTGAGGAAACTGACAGACATCTGATTTAATGACAATTTGTCCGTGAGCAGTTAACTTCTGAGACTTTGTTTTCTTATCTACCAGAAGGCAACAGGCTCATTTACCTACTCCATTCCTGGGACTAACGATCTGTTGTACTTCACTAGTATTAGGCTATTGTAGTCCCTTTATTTTCCATTAAGCTGAAACTAGGCTTACAAATCAGAACAAGGTAACGTAGTGGCTGCCAACATAGTCTGAAGCGTTGGGACACTCAGACTTGAGAAGTGCCTCCTTTCAGAGTTCACAGGAGTGTCCTTTTGGCTGTGTATCTCTGTAGAGGCAAGCTATGCCTTTGATGTTTGGCTCCTGAGGTTCCCATGGGGAATGCTAAACAGCTGTGACACTCTAGAGAGAATGCCACATACCTGCACCCAAGATGAGAATGTTGTCATTCCTATGTGTGTCTTCACTCACCACCAGCTGGTTTGTATCTTGACCCTTTTTTGTAATGCCAGAGGAATGGTGAGGAAGGAAATCTCCGTATATCCTGTTCCTTTTTCTACAGCCCTGTCCTGTGACTGAGAAAACATCATGTAGTTGTTCTATCTCAAACTGCAGCTGTCACACAAAAGTGCTGCAATGCTGAGCACTTGAGTTAGACTGTTGCAGTTAGGGCGGTCGTGACAAAAATTCCCAGAGAGAAGTAGAAGAAGACCCGTTTATTAGAGCTCAAGCAGCGAGATATATACATTTTCGAAGGCACACGTGTTGGCTCAATTGGTATTCAATAACATAAATATATCATTATCGGTCCACGACACAGTTTCTAGCAAGGTCTAACATAAACATATCACTATTGGTCCACTACACTACTATGGGTTTATGAAGGGGAAATCATGTTTAACTAACCTGATTTCCTTTTACGATAAAATCACCCATCTAGTTGATGAAGGGAGACCAGCTGATGTCATCTTTCTGGACTTGAGCAAGGCTTTTGATACTGTCTCCCACAGCATCCTAATGGATAAATTGTCAAGGATTCAACTAGATGGGAGAATCAGGAGGTGGGTGAATAACTGGCTTAGGGGTCAGGCTCAGAGGGTTTTGGTGAATGGAGCTATGTTGGGGTGGCGACAGGTGACAAGTGGGGTCCAACAGGGATCCATCTTGGGGCCAGTCCTGTTTAATATCTTTATAAATGACATGGACGTAGGACTGGAATGTATAATAAGTAAATTTACAGACAATGCTAAATTGGGAAGTGCTGTTGACTCTAGCGAGGGCAGAGAGGCACTTCAGAGGGATCTTAATAGATTAGAGGACTGGGCTGCCTTAAACCATATGAAATTTAACAAGGACAAGTGCTGGGTTCTGCACTTGGGTAGGGCCAACCCAAAAACAACTTACCAACTGGGGAATGTGAGGCTGGAGAGTAGTACTGTGGAGAGGGATCTGGGTGTTTTGGTAGATGATAGGTTTAATATGAGCCAGCAATGTGCACTGGCAGCTACGAGGGCCAATAGGATTCTGGGGTGCATCAAGCACTCCATTGCTAGCAGATCGAGGGAAGTACTGATCCCACTCTACTCAGCTCTGGTGCAGCCTCACCTGGAGTACTGTGTGCAGTTTTGGGCGCCACAGTACAAGAAGGACACGAGGTTGTTAGAGAATGTCCAGAGGAGGGCCACAAGGATGGTAAAGGGAATGGAGGGGAAGTGTTATGAGGAAAGGCTGAAAGCACTTGGTCTGTTCAGCCTGGAAAAGAGGAGACTTAGGGGAGACATCATAGCTGTTTATAACTTTCTCACCAGGGAGGGACGGGTGGGTACTGACCTCTTCTCTCTGGTGGCTGGTGACAGTACGTGGGGGAATGGCATGAAGCTATGCCGGGGGAGACTTAGATTGAATATTCGTGGGAGCTTCTTTACCCAGAGGGTGGTGGAGCATTGGAACAGGCTCCCCAGGGAGGCTGTCATGGCCCCTACTCTCACGGAATTTAAGAAGCACTTAGATAAGGCACTTAGGCACATGGTGTGACTGTGGAGTTGTCCTGTGCCTAAACAGGAGTTGGACTAGATGATCCTAATGGGTCCCTTCCAACTCTGGCAATTCTGTGATTCTGTGATACACAGCTTCTAGCAAGATCTAGTAAGATTACCATAACTCAGCAGGAAGCACAGGATGTGTTACACTTCTCCCTTCCGTGTCCATATCCTTTCCATATCACTATAGTTCCTCTTCTGTTCCCAGCTGTCTCATGGGTACACGGATGTGTGATCAGTATCAGAATGCACTCACAGGGATCCCAGATCAGCTGGCATCCCTCCACAATTCCCCCTTTTTCTATTTGTGCTATAGAAACTGCCCGTATCATCCAACACAGGGGCCCTCCGCATCAGAAACCACGGCAATATCGATAGCACAACCATATCAACAAACAAGATCAACAACCCAGTATCTATTGCAGATAGAAACAACCCTGACAGTCCTCATCTTTCATCCTTCTTCCAGTTGCTGAACACTTCCACAATCTGGCTTTAAGCGATCTAATACGCTTATGCAACTGTCATGCTTGCATGATCCAATGCAGGCCAGATACAACGGGCAGGCACCCATTGAGGTCCTTTATCTGCAGAGACACAAGCATGCCCTCTACCCCATGTTAATAGATCACAAGGAGGAGACCACTGTCCCTTTTGCAGATCCTTCACCGTAACCTTTACCCCAGGGGAAACAGGTGTAAGCTTCCGTAAGGTCCTCTGCGATGCCAATGAAATTGAGCACATAGGTAGCCTTGCCCAGTCGAGCTTCGGGAGTCTTTCCTGACATTAGACCAATTTGATTGAAAACAATTCAATTCTGATAAATTGTATCAGAGAAGTGGCTTGAACCACTTACCTCTGTCACATAACTACAGTGGACATAAGACAGGACAGAAGATTTTTACTGTGAGAACTAACTTGGTTTTGGGGAGGTCCAACCCATCTTGAAGTTAACTGGATGTCTACCACCACTTTCAATGAGACTAATAACGTTTTTCTTCAGGAATGATATTTTGTCTAGGTCAGATGGTGGTCACTCATCAGAACTCGTAACTGAGTTGTGTGGAAAAGATATTTGCCTCACTAAAAATTCATTTAATACAAGGACGGAAATAGAGAGGTGATTTTTTTTCCAGTGTTACTCTGAGCGCAGTGTCAAGTAGAGTTCACTGTGGAAATACAGAGGTCATTATAGGAAATAACGCTACTATAGTGATCTGTTTGTGCTAATTCTTAAATATTACATTTTAATTATTTTAATACAAAGTCTGACTCATCACGTAAAATATTCAAATTAGAACTCTTTCGTGGATGATTGCCTAAGTGAAAAGAAATCCTGGATCCTTGTCTTGTGGTGCACTGTTTTAGCAGATTTGATGATCGAGAAAGCAGCAGTTATAATAAAAGGGATTATATAAAAGAGCTCCTGCTAAGAGTCCATGGCACCGTATAGGGTGACACTGAACACTGTATTCACCTGGGCCAGTACAATAATTAGCTTCACGACTGGCACTTTGTCTGAGGGATTAATTAGAGCTGGAGGTGGTGTTGGGGGTAGGTAAAGGAGTCATAAAGAGTGTTATGATCACTCTGGCCAGAAGCCTGTGCAATTTACAGAATCACAGAATAACAGAATCATTACGGTTGGAAAGGACCCTCAAGATCATCTAGTCCAACTGATAGCCCTACACTACTCTTATCCCTAAATCATCCCCTGAAGAAACACATCTATCCTCTTCTTAAAAACCTCCAGGGATGGTGACTCCACCACCTCCCTGGGCAGCCTATTCCAATATCTCACCACTCTTTCAGTAAAGAAATTCTTCCTAATATCTAATCTAAACCTACCCTGGCACAACTTAAGCCCATTCCCTCTAGTCCTGTCACTAGTCACAAGGGAGAAGGGGCCAACACCCGCCTCCCTTGAATGACCTTTCAAGTAGCTGAAGAGAGCGATAAGGTCTCCCCTCAGCCTCCACTTCTCCAGGCTAAACAACCCCAGCTCCCTAAGCCTCTCCTCATAAGGCCTGTTCTCCAGAACCCTGATTAGCCTTATCGCCCTTCTCTGTACCCTTTCCAGTATCTCAATGTCCTTCCTATGCTGCAGTGCCCAAAATTGCACACAGTACTCAAGGTGTAGCCTCACCAGTGCTGAGTACAGTGGCAAGATCACCTCTCTGCTCCTGCTGGTCACACTATTCCTGATACAAGCCAGGATGCCATTGGCCTTCTTAGCCACCTGGGCACACTGCTGGCTCATGTTCAGCCGGCTGTCAATCAAATTTAATGTGAAATAGCAGCGGCTGACTGTAACCTTAAGAAATATGAGTGAACAGCAGGTGGCAATTCCTGTCTCATTTAGCATGTCTTCGCAGGAGCATGTAAGCTTGTTCAGCTTGGGCTTATTGGCAGGTCAGAAGGAAAATCCTGAAGAGGACTGTAACATTTACTATTCTAAGCAGATGCAGTAGTCAAAATGGAGTGTATGCAGCATAGTGTAGAACCAGATATGCTGTTGCTTAATGTTATTTATACTTGCCATATGACAAGATTATGATGACCTTATAAGATTGATCTCATGTAGACCAATGTGCAAAGCTAAATGTACTGTGAAAGTCTAGGATTGCTAGTGGGAATTACACCTTTGAAGGCTGTGACAGATGTGACAAGAAAACTATTTCATCTGAGTAAAAAATCAGGGGGAATGATAGGATATTCTGGCATCTCTCAGTTTTCTCAGTAGTCATCATATGGTGATGAGTAGGCTTTATGTACTTTTCTACGGAGGTAAGCAGGACACTGTTACGTGGTCACATGCCTATTAGCCTCCACCAAGCATCATGGTTTGTTTGGCATTTGGGCAAAAATTGCAGCGAGACATGCAGCAAATGTGCAAATTTAGAAATTGTAGCCAGCTAGCATTTCAGTGTGAGCTTGAGTTGCTGTCAGCAGAGGCATTTAGTGGGCCTGTGGTTGCTGTTGATCACTGTAGTGTTTTGTATTCTGTTATGGCCTCCCAGGGTGTAGAACAAGAACCCTTCTTATGTGCAGTTTAAGAATCAAACCAAATAAAGAGAAAATTGAATAACTTTGAATCCGTCACTGAAAACAGCTTTAGATAGAGAAAAAATAAAACAGATCTAGGGGATATTTGCAGCTATATTTATAGCAGAGGGACAGGAAAAGAAGAGAACTCATTTTTCTGGGAACGATAGCTCTTTTTATGCCTTTTTAGAAGCTCGTTGTGTGCCAACATTATCTGTCATGGATGCCAGGAGATGTGATGCCTTCTAAAGTATTCCACTCATGTGAAAACTCTGCGTTTATTATAGGGTCTTTGCTGGGTTCCATTTAATATTCTCATGTCTCTGTTTCTCTCCAGATGTTTGTATTACATATGGGGAGATGATCCAGGTCTAAGCGGACATTGCATGTGTTTGACCATTAGGTCTGAAATTATGCCTGATTTGGGCAAAGGAAAGAAAGCTTTGACCTACTTGGGAACAAGCTGAAAGAACTTACTAAGCTGCTGATGGAAGAATGAGATTTGTTCCCTTTTCTTGTCTTGCAGTAAACAGCAGTACTCCTGAACTTGTCTGTGTGGTCTTGGAAAGTGCTGAGAATGCTGGGGTTGAACTGTGAAGCATTCTGTGTGAATGTTTTTCCGTGGAACTAGGCAGAATTTTCAAAATTCTTTAATTTTTTCTCAAGAAAAAAAGCCCATATCGCTGTGCTGTAACCCTAAAAGCTGATGTGTAAAACAAAGTTGTTAAATTTCTATTCATCCTTTTTTTTTAATAAATGAGATTTAAAGTTTTTATTTGCTGGTCAGATTTTAGTTCTCTTGTAGATTTCTTGTTTGTACTCATTTCCATTACATGGATAGTGTAGTTTTATCTAGAAGAGGAACAGACTATGTGCACAGCAGGGCTAATGAGTCACAGATGTAAAGAGTTTGGCACGTTACTATCTAATAACTTCTTTAACTTGTATTCCTTAGTAAGATAAATGCAAATTTGATACATCTGTTTTCTAAACGATGTATCATTCTACTCTCAGCAGTGTCTCAGGAGCGAGTTTCTTTAAATGTTTGGAGTTTTAGCCTTTTTTGGGGTTGTTTTCTTTTTATTTGTTTCTAGAGAGGAGATTTAAGGTCACTGAGCAATGCAATTAGCCATGCCACAGTTCATTAGAATGAAGTGGGAAGGCTGGTAAAACTGCCACTGGCTTTATGGTATCCATTTACAGGGTCTCAGCTTCCTTGTCTCATGCATGTATATCAGGACGAAAGCTGCTGAATGCAACTCAGAGTTGCTAGTGGAGGACATTCATACCAGTGAAGTCTTTGTCATCCAGAGGACCTCTGATGTGATTACATGTGGAAGTGAATCGAGAAATAGTTGCAGTGTTAAAAGAATCTGCTGTAACAGAGAGACCTGATGGGCTGTTGTTGCCACTCCATCTGGGCTGCAAAGGGCTCCTGCATTGTGGCAACATGGGTTACCCCAGCAGTGCCTTCACGCAGAACTTCTTGGAAGCCGTGCTGTCTGGCTACCAGAGCCAGATGCAGCCTTCCCTTTCAGAGGTGCCAAGCTGCAATCCTGCAGCTATACGCTCCAAGCCTCACCAGCTGCTCCACCAGCTCCATACCATAGAGGTGGCAAGTGTGCAGGCATACATGTAGGGGGCATAGAGGTACCAGACTATATTTTATTTTGTGGTACTTAACCTGATGTCTCTCAGCCATTGAACAAGCCTCTACTTCAGACTCTGTGCTATGCTAAAGGCAAGGAGAGGACTTGGGGTTTTCTTTCTTCAGGAGTTCACTGCTCAACAGTATAAAGTTTTGGCTTTATCAGAAGGTCTAATATGCACCCTACAAGGCAGCACAATAGAAGTGTTGAACTAAGAGCAAAATTCACCCCTTGTATTGTCACAGCAGGCCACAGTTACCACACTCTTCTCTTTTGTACAAATTCTGCCCATGTTGGTAGGGTAGAATGTGAGAAACCATATGCAGCATACAATGCTTGAGGGGAAAAAAATTGCCCTGGATATGGAAATGCTGCTATGTATGTGTTGAAAATATTGACCTTGGCCATTCTGGACTACCCAAGATCTAGCTGTAGATTGTTGTTCAGTGTTTATAATTGTGTATGCACTACCAGTTTGTGTGCTGAATGTCATATGTTAAACAGAATGTGAGGAGAAGGATGCTAATTATACAAAGCACTTCAAAATCCACAATCACAGCTGTCAAGTTCTGCAACAATCCAGAGACAAAGCTTTCTACATAGCTCTCTTGAATGCATTTAATACATTTTATTTGAAAATGTCTCAGTCATTCACTGGCTGATAGTCTAACAAACTGTCAAATGATCACAACAATTGTAATTTTAAGGAAAGTCACCTCTGTGGAATTGCTCCTTCTAAAACCTCTTGATAGTCTTGTTGTAATGTATCAACCTGCATCTGCAATATAGTGTAAACCTAACTGTTTCCCATATGACAGAGAGGCTGTTTCCTGTCAGTTGCCAATGTGAGGTATACTAAACATAGTGTTTGTTCTGTTTGTCTGTTAGTAAATTGTCTCTGTGATGTTTTGTGTTTTTCTGTTTTGGTACCATGTTATGCTGTGTCCCTAGGGTCTGCCAGGCTTCCCCACAGTCGCTGCTCTGCACAGTAATCAGATCCTCACCATCAAGGTTTGTGGCTGACATGTAGCTCTTCAGTCAGGTCTCTCTGTATCAGCATAAAAGTGCACATGAAAAATTGTTTTTACCATGGAATACCAATTAATTCTTATTGTGGACCTTAGTCAACCCCCCTTGTCTTTGCATTAGTATAAGTATTCCTTATGCAGAGCATGAGATCACATCTATAACTAGTGTTAGTCCACATTCCCCATGATCTTGATCAGTGTTTTATTTTCAGCTGAGATTTTTCTGTAGTTCTGCTTCCTTGAGGCACACAGGAGAGTGGAAAATATCAGTGAACACTATTACTTACATGTAAAGTCAGCTATTTGGGTTGGATATCAGAATTTGAATCTGTACATACTGATTTTTTTCAAGCATATTTTCAAATTAAGCAGGAAGAATTGAAGCAATCTGATGAAGCTGGAACTCCAGTCCTTATTAAAATGACACCATTCTTCATGGCACAGTATGCTGGTTGGAAAATCTGACTGAAAGTTGAACTGGTGCTTCGTCTCTAGAAGCTTTGCTGAAAGAACAACATACAAAAATACTGATTTTTAGAGCCTGGATAATGAAAAAAATTAATATATGTGAAGAAGTCTCACAGGAAATCTAGAGAGAAAAAAATATGCAGTTAACTCATTGTATGTGATTAATACATAAAGTGGTATGTCCTGTACATTGGAGGTTATTTGTTCAAAAGAAAATGCACAGTTTCTGACAGGCAGAAGCACTGGTTTATATTATTTTTGGTATTACAACTCTAATGAATATGTCTTTATTTCTTTCTTGGGCCTTCTGATGTCTATTCTTCAATTCTCTCATCTCTGATCTTCAACCTTTGACTTCACCTGCCTGATCAGATGGTGTTTCCTAAAATCAATCATGGGTTTCTCTCTGCTGATCAGCAGCTCATTAAACGCCGCCTCATTAAGGTAGTGCTTCATCTCACTGGAGTCTGGTTCTTTACATTCAGTTTATTCTTTGCTGTACTTTTTTGTCAGATGCCTTCTTATAGCAGATTGTTCATATGAAAATGAACAACTGAATGAAGCAACTGTTAATGATATAAATAATTAAAAAGCTATGGGTATCTTTGCTAAATGATCTATGTTTAAGATGCAACCAGCTTTTTTCAGCAGTCTACAGTGGTATGCTGGAAATGAACTTGAGCACCATTTTTGGTGTCATTTTTTTGATGGACAAGGGAATATGTTTTGGCAACTTTCTTGAAAATCGGCTTTACAAATTGATAGGTAAAAATCAGTATAAAACAGTTCCCCAAAACATGACAAATTACGTACAACTTAAGGGAAAAGCAGTTATTTTCCATGCTTATTTTTGAAATCTATATATACATCATCGATGGGCTTGGAAGATTGCTTTGCAAACGGTACTTTCTCACCTGTGACTTTTCTTTTTTACCTCAACTTTGTTATGAGTATGCCAATCGTGAAGCAAGTAGCTGGTTATTGAAAATAGTTATTTGCTCTGGAGAACTAGATGAGTAAAATATTGCAAAGTTACCCCAAATTTTTGGCATATGTCCTGTTGTATAGACTTTGAACCTTCTGTTTTGTGGTCAATTGCACTGTACAGGTACAAACCTCTAGTCTTTAAGGCAAAGTGCAGTCTCTGCCATAAGCAGTGAAGAAGCCACTGTCCCACTCATGGCAGCATCTTGCAGTCTTTCTGGGCAAATCAATGTTTTTATGTATTTGATGCCACTAAAGCAAACTTGTGACCAGTTTTTTGTTGGTTTAGGGAGACCAAGGACAAGCTGGACCCCCTGGGCCTCCAGGGCCACCAGGACCCAGAGGTCCTCCAGGAGATACTGGCAAAGATGGTCCTCGTGGGATGCCTGGTGTACCGGTGAGTTAGTCTAATGCTGTCCTGGTGTCCAAATTCGTGTGTATGCCAGGTCAGTTTCAAAGAAGTTTCTGAGGTAACCTTGGCAACTAAGATATGTGGAAGCTGAACCCCAGGAAGATTTTATGGTGTACCTGAGGTCACACACACAGAACAAGTTCATAGCAGGCCCAATAGTAATACCTAGGTTCCTTGCCTCCTACCCCAGACAAATTCCCTGCACATTCTAAAGTTTCTCAGATGAGAAATTTTCTCAGCTGATGTTTAATAACTGTGTGAGGAGGGTCTGCCCCTCTGCACAAGTAGTAAATGTTTCTACTCAGACTTCCAGGTAAAGCTGAATTTGAGACATTGTAGCATGCATGGGCTTGACTTCTTGCTTCCTAATGATTTAGCCTCAAAATTCATGGAATTTAAGTAATAAACTGCCAAGTACTGCCCAAAAGTATGATGAAGCTGGGAGTAAGATTCTGACATCTATATGCAAGTAGAATAGTACTCATCCCTTGTATTTCATTAGAACAACTAGCGGAATCCAGTATCTTACTTATTGTTTCTTTTAGGCACAGAATCAGACCCACTGCCAGATGATTACACACTTTTTAAACAGATGCATAAACATGTGACTTTTTTTCTAGCAAAATATGAGTATGGTTTTGGTTTTATATTTTGTAGCCTCCTTAATTTTTATTCTTTTCAAAGAAGTACCTCTTTTCATCATGAATACTCATGAATGTGTATGGAATCAGAATCACAGCCAGGAAGGAGATGTGACAACTGCAACATGTGCAGATGCACACCCACACACCCACCCATCATAAGTAAAGATGGCAGCCGACACGATACATAGGTAATTAGCAAGGAAACAGAAATAGGTCTTTTGAAGAAATAGCAGACCTCATTATGTGAGACCAACACAGAAAGGCATAAAATTACCCTGCACGACATTTTTAGAGAACTGTACGCTTCCCTTCTGGCCCTATTCAGATTGCCTCATCTGAAATTGTATTAACTGTACAAATATAATAGACCATGAGGACAATAGTTAGCCTCTGCTAAAATTTCCTGTGAAAATCCAGCAAGGCTTGCCTTGTAGTACTCTAGCAGCAGCATCGCTCTTATAAGTTCTAGATCAAGGTTATGAAATAACATTAAAAGTCTGCTGCTTCCATTGTTATGCTTGACTTTGACCACCTACTTATTTCTTGTTAGTCCTGCAGCACATTAGACTTTGGGCCTCATATGGGCCTCTTTTGTGTCTTTAAATGTCATAAAATTAATTGCAGTTAGTTGAGTTGCTTCTGGTTTGATGTAGTGAGGGTAAAACTGAAAACAGAACCCACTTTGAACTGCAGTGATACTGTTTTTATTGTTGATGTACAAAAGTCCAGCAGAATCAGCTGGTGTTGCTGGCTACAACATGAATGTATTGCTTGTAGTTTACTACATTTAGCAAAGGGAGCATTAGTGTGTTATAACAGGAAACTAAAGCATTTTATGTAATGAGCTCATTCCATTTTATAATAGTTCTGTAGTGATTTTGACTTTTGATAGCAAAAGAGAATTTCTTTTTATAGTTTTTTAAGCTGTGGCTATCTTAAGCCAAATAACATTATGGAAAGTCAGTTCATAATACTGCTTTAGAATCATACAGAAACAAATACTCACATAGAAAACATTCAGATTGATGACTTTTGTTGTCATCCTTCACCCTCCTGCTGTCTTGCACCCTCAGGTTCCTGATCCTCAAAAGTTTGTTCTGCCATGGCTATAAGATGTACAGTCAATCAGGAGAATTGCAAAAGGAAAACTTAGCCAAGAGACAGCAACAGCTGTGTCTTTTTAAAAGGCTTACTTGGACCTTTGAGTTAAAGAACTGAACAACAAAACAAGCAGAGGTCACCAAGGAAGACTGGGGTGTAAGAAAGGGTTGTGCAACCTTTTGCTGAGTTTGGATGTCAGCAGAAGAACCTGTGGAACCAGAACATACTTGGCTTCTTACAGAGTGATACCTGGAATAGATGACTTGCCTTAGTATCACACAGACAACAGGATGAGGAATTTGAAGCTTTAACACATCCAAAAAGAAGTAAAAGGAGAATGAGGCTTTTTGCCGATAATAAGGCAATAGAATATGATATAAACTCATGAAATTACTTCACTGTTATTTTCCAGTGTTTATGGGAATAACTTGATTCTCACTTCGGTCTGTATGATTGCTGTATGTGTAAATTATCAAAGATTCAGAGTGAGTTGAAGTGTCCAAAAAGCTTGGGTAATTAGCTGTTGAAACCAGTGACAGTGCTTGCAGATGCTGTGCGTTGCTTATGAATGCAGTGCACACATACCCAGAGAAGCAGTTCTGATTCTTCTTGGTTACCAAGAACAACAACATCAGAATAGTCATCATCAGTTTTTTACAGGGTTTTGTTGGTTGGTTGGTTGATTTGCTTTTTTATTACTAAGATGCCAACGAAGATCCTGCAGCTGTACCAGTACAACAGCATAGCCCTATGCTCTGTTGGGTTTACAGGGAAGTAATCTATAAACCAGTGATCTGTAAATCTCTGAAATGATAGGAACTCTGGGTTTTAGATGGGTATTTGGGTGGGCCTGTATTGTACAGCTGATATCTTTTACTGTCTACAGACAGTTTTATGTGTTCATATGGGAAGAAAGGGGAGAAGATAGATTCTGGCTTTATGTAGAGCTGTGCCCACAGAAAGACAATACATTGGAAAAATGATGAGTTATACCATTTTTAAAGCCAATCCAGGTAATTAACAGCTGAGTAATTGTTGCATGGCTTCAAAATACCAATATTTATGGATTTATGGAACATGATAATTTGCAACGGTAAATTATGTGTGCTGACTGAGATGATGACACAAAGCAGTAATTTTGGAATATGTAAAAAGTGGGATTCAGTGCATACATGAAAATAACCTTTCTCTGCGTCCCTTACCATGACTAACTGGAATGGAATATTATGTTTGGAACCAAAGGACAGAGTCAGGACATGAATAATTAACTGTTGCCCCGAGAACTATAATTACATTAATTATGAAATAGTACTTTGCCTCTTAAATTATCTTAAATTAGATTTGGCCTATTAGTTTAAAAGGCAAGAAAGTAATATATTTAATGTGGAGCTAGCTGCCATATCTGTTTAAGAATGGAGTTTTTAAGATACTTTTTTATTAGGTAGAAGACTGAATTCAGGACACGTTAATGAAATTATTCACTCCCTTCTTTTATTTTAAGGGTGAGCCAGGAAAACCAGGAGAACAAGGATTGATAGTAAGTCCTCTTCTCTTCCAATTTGCTAAGAAACTGTAACAGATACTTGACATATACACAATGTGAAATTCCAGAAGACTTTATATGTATATGTATTTCCTGACGTTCCTTTGTTACAGACTGTTTAAAAGCTCATTTATGAAGAAAACATGAGAAAGACAAGTACTCTTTTTGTATATAGTCACGTGTCACATAAGGCCAACTTCTTTAAGCTTGCAGAAGTAGTGGGAAACAAAACAGCTAAAAGCACAGCAAAGCAAAAAAAGTCAATCCAGGTGTTCCCAGTTCCTGGCCTCCACTTAGCACTGTCTCTGAAGTTTATCTGTTTCCACTTTGAGACCACTGAGAAGCTCCATCTACTTAGTTTTAAGGGCCAAAATCACAGCTGTTTCTGTGGCAATAGCTCTGGCCCTTAGCCTGGTGGAACAGTGAAGACACAGCACAGAATACAGAAACTCAGAATATTCTCCTCTCCTGAGGTTTTGGTTTTTTCCTCTGTGTGTGTAAGAATGTAACAGCCTAATGGATGCATTTTTTACAACTATCCAGATATGGGAGTAGTTTTTTTGTTGCATCAGGAGCTAATTAACTCTCTTCATTTGGAAGCAAGTTGAAGCTCCACTCGTTGTAAATCAGCTTCATCCACAGAGTAAGGCATCAGGAGTTTCTGCCAGTCACATATTCCCAGAACTGTGAAACATGCTATGTTTTTTTTTCCCTTAAGATCTCCCTAAACACTCATGGTCGTTCTTATTTTTATGAGAGATGACAGAATTGTAGCCTGTGGCATGTGGTTTTGATTCCTGAATGCTTCTGAGGAGGTAGATTAAATGCTTAGCAATCAGTATAGATTGCCATGCTGGAATTTATGAAGTTTTAAACAAGTGTGATGATATTTTACTTTTATGAATTGCAAAACATTTTGAATTGACAAAATCCAGTATCTTTTGGAAGAAAAAAATAACATTCTGAGACTTGGGAATACCTGTTGTGATTATGCAGTACTATTTTATTTACAGGTAGCAGTTTAACAAAACCAAAATTAAAGCCTCCCTAAAGGTGCCACCTGGTGTTTTAGCATGCTTCTGGGCTCTTTTTTATTCTGTCCTTTTGTTTTCTGAGGGCCTGTTAATAATAAGTGCGATAGCTGGGAAGGGAGGTTGGATTTTTTGTTTTAGTTGGAATATTCTCCTGTTTGACCTCTGAACAAAACTCTCTCATATTCTGCGATGGTGTCTTCCTTCTATTCAAGACCAGATCTTCAGGGTTACAGGATCCCTACGGGCTTTAAAAGCAAAACGTTGTCTGTCGCCTTTTAGTGTCGATTTCAGAAGATTCCCACTTCTCTAAAGTAACAATCTGTGTGTAAGAACTAAAGAATTGCTACTGATCTGTTTCTCTTAGTGGAGTTATGTATAAACGAGGAGAAAAGGTGTTTTAAAAATCAAATTATCAAGCTTGAGTTAGAGAAGGATCCAGATGACATTAATTTCCAGCTCTAAATGCTTACTCTGAAAATAAGTCTGACAACTTCGATGTTAAGTTACGTGTGTATCAAGGAAAAAGCATCAAAATGTCAGGGAGGTAATTAATTTCTTTCTATTCTTCTTGGTGCTTCTGACATACTCGTTATGCCAGTGCAGATTTCCAAACTCTCTTCCTTGTGCACAGTGCTACAATTAGTAGTTACACAACAGTTGCTGTCTAGCTACTTCTGACATCTTCTGCCATACTTTTCCATACTGGAAATTGAGACACTACTGCAGAGTATAATTTGCTGTGGAAAATACTGGTCTTTGTTTACCTGAGATTCCTTTTGTGCATTTACCACATATTATCTTTTCAAAGTAAATAAAACCAGAGCTCTTTGCCCAGAGGAACTTCTAGGTTAATTCTGTAGGAATTCTTTTGTAAGCAGTTGCCTTTTATTCACACTAAGGTCTGAAGTTCAAGTTAGTTTCTTGGGTTTTTATACCTGATGAAATTGGAATTGTGAAGTTGATGGGTCCCATAAAATACTACCAGTCATGTTCTCCCAGTTGGAGTGTGGTTTCCTACGTACCTACATGTCCAGAGCCCTTTCCAGTAAGGAGCAAGTACTGTGGCATGTACAGATGCTGTGAAACAGCCCTACAGTTTGGATGTACTTGCTGAAGGTTGTGGAAGATGAAAGCTATTTGTAGCCTATAGGATCACAATTTCATCAGCTTTACATTTTACTTACAAGAAGTGGAATAAATTTCTTGATAAGCACAGGATAGTAGATAATGACCTCATCAGTGCCAAGTACAAGGGGACAATCACCTCCCTAGTCCTGCTGGCCACAGTATTTCTGATACAAGCCAGGATGCTGTTGGCCTTCTTGGCCACCTGGACACACAGCTGGCTCATACTCAGCTGACTGTTGATCAATACCCCAAGGTCCTTTTCCTTCATACAGCTTTCGAGCCACTATTCATATTTATGTCATATATACGACATGCTGTGGGAGGAGATACCACAGTTGGTGGGAAGGGGGCAGTAAGGGCCTTCAGACTGTTGCCCTGCAACATGCAGCACAGTCAAAGGCTCACGGAGTCAAGGCAGGGGTTCCTGAGATAGCAGCAGTCAATGGAAAAACAGGCAAACACCTTAAAGGAATGAAGGGATGTTCTCTTGGAAAAGTGGTGTGGCCAACTGCCTGGCTGAAGTGCCTCTGAACGAATACACGCAGCGTGGGTAACAAACAGGAGGAGTTGGAAGCTACTGTGCTGCTTGAAGGTTATAACATAGTAGCCATTACTGAAACTTGGTGAGATGAATCCTATAACTGGAGTGTGGCTATCAACAGGTACAAGCTGTTCAGAAGGGATAGAAGGGGAAGGAAGGGTGGAGGTGTTGCCCTCTATGTTAGGAATGGATTGAATATGAAGAGATGTCCCTAAAGAACAAGCATGAACAAGTTGAAAGTTTATGGGTAGGAATTAGACATCAAGGTAATAAGGGAAAACTTGTGGTTGGAGTATACCATAGGCCTCCCAATCAAGAGGAGTCTGTTGATGAAGCATTCCTGCTACAGCTACAGGAAGTATCACGATCACAGCCTCTTATCCTGCTAGGAGACTTCAACCACCCTGACATTTGCTGGAAAACTAATACAGCACGTAGCAGGCAATCCAGAAGGCTCCTACTGCTGTGGCAGGGGGGTTGGACTAGATGATCTTTCGAGGTCCCTTCCAACTCCTAATATTCTGTGATTCTGTGATAGAGTGTCTTGAAGAGAACTTCCTGACACAGGAAATAGGCACTCCTACCCGGGGGGATACAATACTAGATCTCCTGGTAACCAATGCAGGTGAGCTCATCGGGGATTTCAAGATTGAAGGCTCCCTGGGCTGCAGTGATCATGCACTGGTGGAATTCACAGTCCTAAGGGTCACTAATCCATCAAGAAGCACAGTTAGGACCCTGAGTTTTAGAAAAGCTAATTTCCAGCTCTTTAATGAGTTGCTCAGCAGGATACCCTGGAAAATAGTTCTCAGGGACAGGGGAGCAGAACAGAGCTGGCGTATCTTTAAGGATGCTTTCCACAGAGCACAAGAGCTCTCAATCCCTAGGTGTAAAAAATCTTAACAGGAAAGGGAAAAGACCAGCGTGGCTGAGTAAAGACCTGCTGGTCAAATTAAAAAACAAGAAGAAGCTGCACAGGCAATGGAAGCAGGGACAGGGATCCTGGGAAGAGTATAGGGATGCTGCCTGTAGGTGTAGAGATGAAGTCAGGAAGGCCAGGACACAGCTGGAGCTGAACTTAGCAAGGGATGCAAAGAATAATAAGAAGGGATTCTACAGGTACATCAATGGAAAAAAGGAAGGTCAAAGAGAACATCCCCTCCCGAAGAGCAAGAACAGCGAGCTGGTAACAACAGATCAGGAGAAGGCGGAGGTTCTCAACAACTTTTTTAACTCCGCCTTCACTGGCAACCTCTCTCCCAACACCTCCCAAGTTAGAAAGCCACAAGGTGGGGAACAGGGTAATGGAATGCCTCCCACTGTATGTGAAAATCAGGTTTGTGACATCCTGAGGAACCTGGATGTAAATAAGTCCATGGGCCCTAATGAGATGCATCCCAGAGTCCTGAGGGAATTAGCTGATGCAGTCGCCAAGCCACTCTCAATAAGAAGTCCTGGCAGTCAGGTGAAGTCCCTAGTGATTGGAAGAAGGGGCACGTTACTCCTATCTTCAAGAATGGCAGAAGGGAAGACACAGGTAACTACCGACCTGTCAGCCTCACCTCTGTGCCTGGGAAGATCATGGAGCAAATTCTCCTTGAAGGTCTGATAAGGCACAGGGAGGACAGGGAGGTGATCAGAGACAGCCAGCATGGCTTCACTAAGGGCAGATCCTGCCTGACAAATCTGGTGGCTTTCTATGATCCTGTGACTGCCTTAGCGGACAAGGGACGACCTGTGGATGTGATCTATCTGGAGTTGTGTAAGGTCTTTGACACAGTCCCCCACAACATTTTGCTGGCTAAGTTAGAGAACTATGGATTTGATGGGTGGACTGTTCAGCGGGTAAGGAATTGGCTGGATGGTTGCATCCAGAGGGTAGTAGTCAATGGCTCAAAGTCCAGATGGAGACCAGTGACAAGTGGTGTCCCTCAGAGGTCCGTATTGGGACCTGTGCTCTTTAATATTTTTATAAACGATATCAACAGGGGGATTGAGTGCATCATCAGCAAGTTTTCTGATAACACTAAGCTGTGTGATGGTGTTGATAAGCTGGAGGGGCGGGATGCCATCCAGAAGGACCTGGACAGGCTGGAGAGGTGGGCCCAGATGAACCTCATGAGGTTTAACAAGACCAAGTGCAGGGTCCTGCATCTGGGGCGGAATAATCCCCACTATCAATACAGGCTGGGGGACGTGGAGCTGGAGAGCAGCCCTGCAGAAAAGGACTTGGGGGTGTTGGTGGACGAGAAGCTGGACATGAGCTAACAGTGCGCGCTGGCGGCCCAGAATACAAATCGCATCCTGGGCTGCATCAAGAGAAGCGTGACCAGCAGATCAAGAGAGGTGATTCTGCCACTGTACTGTGCTCTGGTGAGACCTCATCTGGAGTACTGTGTTCAGCTCTGGAGCCCTCAACACAAGAAAGACATGGACCTGCTGGAGCGGGTCCAAAGGAGGGCTACAAAAATGATCAGGGGGCTGGAACACCTCCCCTATGAGGATAGGCTGAGAGAGCTGGGATTGTTCAGCCTCGAGAAGAGAAGGCTTCGGGGGGACCTAATAGTCACCTTCCAGTACCTGAAGGGGTCATATAGAAAGGCTGGGGAGGGCCTGTTTACAAAGGCCTGTAGTGATAGGACAAGGGGTAATGGATTTAAATTAGGGAAGAGTAGGTTTAGATTAGATATTAGGAAAAAGTTCCTTACCATGAGGGTAGTGGAATATTGGAACAGGTTGCCGAGGGAGGTGGTTGAGGCCCCGTCCCTGGAGGTGTTCAAGGTGAGGCTGGACAGGGTGGTTGGCAACTGGATTTAGTTAGAGATGTGGCTACTCACTGTAGGGGGGTTGGACTAGATGACCTCTAAGGTCCCTTCCAACCCTAATAATTCTATGATTCTATGATTCTATATATATTCATATATACATTGCACCTCTGACTAGTGAAGACTACTGCATGTTTCATACGTGCCTGGTCACTACAGTGCAGGGGATTTTGGCTTGAGGGAAACTAGGTGGGAAGCAGTGGTAGCAGCTGTCTGCAATGGGCTGTCTGGACCTGGTGACAGAAGAGCTATCCAAAGTGAAATTTAGCTGAGTCTGCATTTGTCTGATCTACTTTCCTTATATGACAAGGGAATTCAACTGTTTGATCAAGGGAAACCAATTGATGTGATCTCTTTTAGATTTTAGCAAAGATTTTCATACTCTTACAGTATCCTTTAGGACAAAATGCCTAGTGTTTATCTTGATAATAACATCACATATTGAGCAACTGGCTTATGGGTTGGATGCAAAGTGTCGTAGTAAATGGGGTTACATCAGGCTGGTGCCTGGTCACTAGTGGTGTTCCACAGTGCTCTATCCTTGGCCCAGTGCTCTTCAACATCTTCTTGAATGACCTGGACACAGAAATTGAGGAGATGGTTAGCAAATTCTCCAATGACACTAAACTGGGAGGAACTGTTGACTCCATCAAAGGCAGTGAGAACCTACAGAGGGACCTTGACAAATTAGAGCACTGGGCAATCACCAATGGCATGAGACTTCACAAGAACAAGTGCCGGGTTTTGCACTTGGGATGGAGCAACCCTAGGCATGTGTATAGACTGGGGAGTGAAATGCTGGAGAGCAGCAGTGCGGAGAGGGATCTGGAGGTCCTTGTCGACAGCAGGCTGAATACGAGTCAGCAGTGGGCTCTGGCAGCCAGGAGGGCCAACCATGTCCTGGGGCGCATGAAGAACAGCATTGCCAGCAGGTGAAGGGAGTTGATTGTCGCATGAAGAACAGCATTGCCAGCAGGTGAAGGGAGTTGATTGTCCCGCTCTGCTCTGCACTGGTGCAACCACACCTCGAGTATTATGTGCAGTTCTGGGCTCCACAATTTAGAAAGGATATCAAGCTGTTGGAGAGTGTCCAGAAGAGGGCTACAAAGATCGTGAACGGTCTGGAAGGGAAACTTTATGAAGAGCGTCTGAGGTCACTTGGTTTGTTTAGCCTTGAGAAGAGGAGATTGAGAGGAGACCTCATAGCTGTCTTCAGCATCCTCACAGGGGATAGTAGAGGGACAGGGACCGATCTTTTTAATCTGGTGGACAGTGATAGGACTAGGGGAAACAGGATGAAGTTGAGTCTTGGGAGGTTCAGGCTGGAGATTAGGAAAAGGTTCTACACGCAGAGGGTGTTTGGGATCTGGAACAGCCTCCCCAGGGAAATTGCCTTAGCACCGTGGCTGGTGGAGTTCAAGCAGCATCTAGCTGTCAGGCACATGGTGTGATTCTTGGGATCTCCTCCATGGGTTTAAGAGCTGGATTTCATGTTCCTATTGTGTCCATTCCAGATCAGTCAATACTATGATACTATGTAAATATCTTCTTATTCAATAACTTCTCTGGAGGAGGAGCTGGAATGGTGACACAGAGTATGTGTATAAGTTCTGGGGAAAGATATTTTCCTGGAGACACCTGCAATGTCTTGAATTATATCCATTCTGCAGGCTGACAGCTGACAGCACTGGGCACAAAGTGCTTAACAGAGCAGCACATTTACAGTTTACTTTGGGGAATAGCATTAATAAGTGAATGATCATTTTACCTTCAAATAGTAATTTTTTATTGAGCACTTCCAAACAGTAATTTAGTATAGCTAAATATCTTTAGAAAGTTTTATTACCTACCAAAGTAGTTGGAAACTGAAGAGGCAAATCCATTTCTTCAACATAGAAGTAGTGGGTATGAGCTATGAAGGCAGTTTTCAGTTGTTCTGTAGTCAGTTTGGCCTACTGATAGAGGGGTTTTTCTTAAGACCCCCAGAATGTAACAGGTTAATATATGAAAAGTCAACAAATAATTGCCTAAGATGTAGACACTTGGGAGACTATTTTGGTTACGGTAATGTAGGAAGGCTGTACTTGGATCGTTAATTTCATGGAGTTTTTAAGGTGTTAGCTAGACTTCTATCTTTCTCACAGAAGAAGGGGAGGATTCCTAGTTCATCACCTGCCGTGGTATCAAGCACTGGGAGAAACCTAGTTCCTTCCCTGGATGAAAGGGAAAAAAAAACAAACAACCTGTTGTTGTTAATATACATGGTTCCTTACCCAGAAGGTCTTAGCTATTTTTTTCACCATCTTCAATTTTCTTGGGGACTGTTTGCAGCAATGCTCAATAAGTAAGCCGTTCTTCATTTACCACACTCAGTTTTACTGGTGTCCTCAGTCTTTAGCAAATCTTACGGTTAGAATTCAGTCACTTACTGAAAAATAGACCTGATTTAAACATCAGGTTTTTTGAAACACAGTGGATGGGGGGTATTTTTCTCCAGTTTGCTCTGATTATCACCAGCGATGAAGGCTTGAGTAACTTGCTTCTTGTTGAAGACAAGGAAGTAAACTTATCACGTTGCACCTCACAGGTGGCTTACCATTAACCAAATCTGTCCATATAGTCAAGAGGAGATGCTTATAAGGCCCTAGATCTGCTGAGAAAAATTCAGCAAAAATTTCAAGAAGCAACACTGACCTACGATTTGCAGGGAGTGGCACCCTACCTTAGACATATGAATCCACATTTAAAACTGCAGAGCTTTCTTTCACATCAGTGGATCCAGGACCCAGAATTACCACTGGTAGAGCTTTTTCATGTTAGCAGTTTAAAGTTCCATCGGAGCAATGTTCCAGCAAGCCCTGCATCTGTCAACAGTGGAGGAGTCTGCCTAACTTCACACTTCCTTAAGAAAAAAAAATGGCCCTGCATTTTGAAGCAGCAGTCCTTTTAGTTTTCTGAATAATTGCAGTTCTGACATCAATCAGTTCTTCTTTTACTCTTTCACACTTCAGATAGGTTTGGATTCTTCAGCCTTGGCTTTTTTGTTTGTTTGTGGTTTTGTTTTGTTTTTACCCTCATGGACTCAGAATTCACATTGCTTCATATAATACCGGTGCCCACAGGTTGCACCAGCACCCATAGTAGGAACGTGGGGGAAAAGAGTGCCTAAGAACTATGGTGAACATGGTCTGATTCTTACCAAAACAGACTGCCAAAATGGTTGGGTGATCTATTTCCCTGTTGCTCTGTGGCCGCAAACCGCCTGGGTACTTGAGAGACACCAGACAAGAAATAGGTCCTATTAATATCTATGAGACTTTGACTTCTGTATGACATTAAGCTTTCCTGAACTGAACTATCTCTTCCTGCCTTCTTGGGTTATGAGGACAAGATGATGAATCTTTACTTCCCAAGAGCATTCTTAATGATTTTTCTCTTAACTTGCAAGTGATGGCACAGATTGTGTGTTGGGTAAAACATACTCATGTATGCTGATAACTACAAGGTGAGGAGATTTTGAGTCTTGTGCTTCTCTCTGTTTTGTTTGCATAAACCTTACTATTTATGCTGCTGAGCAGATATATTACTGAGAACACACAACTGGCTGTTAGCTGGTATTAGAAATAGTAAAAACATAGTCGTCTTAATGATGACAGATTTGTCATTATTAGAAGAAACAGATGGGTTGGAAGAGAAAAGATTAGAAGAGAGGGGGAAATTTGAGTCTTTCAGTTAGTAGATAGATTGGTTCCAAAAGAGAAAAGATCCATTGTGCGTTTTGAACATACAGTTTTACTTTTCTTTGTTATAGAGAACATCGGCTGTTTTCATTCCAGTATCTGAATGCTTACACAATATGGCAGTTTTAATTGGTCATTTCAGTTTAAATTGCCTAGAGTTATGATGTTAATTGAATTGTTTTCCCTCTGCAGGGACCTCAGGGGCCTCCAGGACAAAAGGTATAGTATAAACAATACTGCGAAAGTGGTTATTCCTACTGGTGCCAAACTACAAGCAGAAAAGATTAATGGAATTAGCTACTGCGCAGTACATTGAATCAGTTAGTTTAGATTAATAATTTTGGTTTTGCAAAATACAGCATATAATATGAGACATCAAAATTCTCATTTCCTTCACCATAGGAAATTCAAGCAATGTAGGACAGACTGTTTTAAATCTGCCTGCTTAGCTTCCAAGTGAAAAGGTCACTATAATTTTCTTACTCATCCACTGATATGACTAGGAAACCAGAGATAAATGTTGTAAAAGGTGGGGAGATAGAGCTTCTGATTAAATGCATGCCCTTAACTCCCAACAGATCAGTGCCATATGACTAAAAAATTGACCGGTAGAAACAAATTACATAGGTGTTGCTGATAAATGGTGCTTGCTTGGTGGTGTTCAGGTGGTCTGCCGGTGTCGCCTTCGGTAAGCAGACACCTGATTTCCTGAGAATACTTTCATCATTATTTGTGCTCATTAAAGCCAGCTGCCTCAGTTTGATGGAGTGAGTTTAGGATTTATGTAATTACACCATTAAAACAGTCCTAGTTGTATCAGCAATAATGTCTAGTAAGGGGTGCTTTTCTGGTACATCCATGCACCACTAAGGCAAGTAATTTTTCTAGTTTATTTCTAAAGATTAAAGTTGTATGAAAGATATTTAATAAACCAGGCCTAATTCATGTAAAGAAAAGAAAGAGGAAAGGAATAGTTAGTATTGACATAGGTGAGAAGGATGTCACTTCTTTTTTTCTTCTTCTAAGATAGTATTCTTTAAGGTGAGGGTTTGCTTGCATCTGTTCAAGTGGAACTTTTTGAACAAAAGAAAGAAAAACCTGCTAATATTAAAAATGTAATCCCATAACATAGAAATTGGTGGAATTTTGTCACCTGTAAGCTGAATAGAGTTTGGAGGCTAAAGGAGAGGACAACCCTTAAAGTTTGGCAATACAAGACTGTGGCATATACTATACTATCATATCTTTGTATCCTATTAAGGTGTTTATTAATGAAAACAAAAGCAATGCTTTCAGTTTCCTTGCTGAGAAACACTGTTACACAAAAAAAGGAGAATGCTGTGTAAGCACATGCACTTTTCCTGCTTTCTTCATGCCTGAGGTTTTTCACTGTACCAGTAGTTGCCCAATTTCATTCAAAAAAAAATCAAGAGAAACTTATGGTGTGATAGCTTTGTAAAAAGAACCCCGCAGTATTACAGGTCAGTGCTAATATTTTGCTTGTTTTCTTTGTCTGCTTCTTGTGTTTGGCCTGTGTTGACTTTTAAATTACAATTACATTAATACCAATGGAATTTAAAAGAGTGTCTGTAATTTGCACTGTCAGAC
Source organism: Galbula dea (assembly GCA_013399015.1). Taxonomy (NCBI): domain Eukaryota; kingdom Metazoa; phylum Chordata; class Aves; order Piciformes; family Galbulidae; genus Galbula; species Galbula dea. The sequence continues at coordinate 57,719 of VWZX01006566.1, forward strand.
TGAATTGTTGCATATATACATATAAAGATACACATATATCTTAAAAGCCTTAAGACAGAGTGACACTAGCAGTTACTGAGCTTGAAGCATCCCTCTTGCAGCATTAATGGTTTTATTCAGGTGCTGTGCTTGATTGTGTAGGGTCAGTCTCAAAATTTATCCAGAGCATTAACAGGAATTGCATTTTAATTCTTACATTTCATGTGAAGCATCCACAACATTACAAAGCACCCATCAGCTTGAACCTTGTTTCTAGAAAAGGCCATAGAGTGGGGTGGTCATTAAGAGGTACAACATGAGAACGTGTCTGATTGGTATAAAATCTGAAATTATAAGAGAGCTCAGCTTGGAGAAAGATTAGTTTTTGAAAAATGTATTCTCATTACCATAAGCAAGCATTCACCATCATTTCTACATACTGTATTAAGAGATGAAAGGTTTCAAAACGTGTTTAATTTGCTAAACACTGGCCTCTGTTTTCCACCAGGGTTCCGTTGGGGTGCCTGGTGTTCCAGGGAGAGATGGACAAGTGGTGAGTTCACCAACTATGTCAGCACTGCCATTACTTAAGTAGTTGATTAAAGCTACTTAGGGCTTTTTCACATGAGCAATATGCAGCCTTATATCTAAGAGCTGTAGTTTCAGACTGGCTTCATGGACAACATTGTGCAATCTGCTTTGTGCTCTGAAGTATTATTTTTTTCTAATTTTCCTTGAACAGGAAGCCAATATAGTTAATTAAAGTGAAAGTCTGTTTTTCAGATTTGATGCTGACTGATAGGTTCCAGAGATAAATGTGTATTAGTGGTGTGCAACTTTAGATAGTATATTTGGAAACTAAGTTTTTCTGCAGGTATTTTTAACTTTTTGTTAGCTCAGTCTCATGTTGCAAACACTTAGCTGGCATTGAGTATTTATGTAGTGCCAATAGATTGTTAATTCAACCTATAGACAAAAAAAAATACTGGAAATACAGGTAGAGACTAATGTGAAAAAATGCAGAGAAATAAATCAACCAGAAATGTTCTTGAACACAACCAGATGGAAATGCTAACTCAGGCAAGTCAGTGTTATCCTTCAGTGCTATCACTAAGTTAACGTAATTGTTCAAATCAGCCCTCCATAAGGAGGGATCACAGTAAAGCAGCAGGGCCGTTTCACAGCATCGCTAAGGTTTGTTGGCAAATCTAGGTGAGGAAGTTTAAATAATATCCCTCCCTGACTGTAAACAGTATTATCCATCTGTTGTTTTCACAAGAACTAACATTTTAGCGAACTTCAGAAGCACTTGCAGTGAATACCAGAAGCCAAACAGAAGAGATTTAGGTTGTGTGTCACTTGTAAATGACAATAGGTGGTAGTTTATAACGATTGCTTACAATCCGTTCCTCTGCCTCCTTCCCCAGAAGCCTTAGCAATAAAAGCACTAAGATGTTTCAAATAATTTAATTATAATTCCTGTTTCCTTACAAAACAGTCATTAGGAGGAGTCATCATGGTTTTACCAAGGGGAAGTCATGTTTGAGCAACCTGGTAGCCTTTGATGAGGACATAACCAGGTGGATAGATGAGGGTAGGGCAGTGGATGTGGTTTATCTTGATTTCAGTAAAGCGTTTGACACTGTCTCCCACAGCATCCTTGCATCTAAACTGAGCAAGTGTGGTCTGGCTGACGGGGTAGTGAGGGGGATTGTGAACTGGTTGAAGGAGAGAAGTCAGAGAGTAGTGGTCAATGGGATGGAGACTAGTTGGAGGCCTGTGTCTGGTGGAGTCCCTCAGGGGTCGGTACTGGGACCAGTACTTTTCAAACAATTCATTAACAACCTGGCTGAGGGAACAGGGTGCACTGTCAGCAAGTTTGCTGATGACACTAAACTGGGTGGAGTGGCTGATACACTGAAGGATTGTGCTGCCATTCAGCGAGACTTAGACAGCTGGAGAGTTGGGCAGGGAGACATTGAATGAAATTCAGCAAGAGCAAGTGTCGAGTTTTGCACCTGGGAAAGACCAACCCCATGTATGAGTATAGGTTGGGAACTGAGCTGTTGGAGAGCAGTGAAGGGGAAAGGGATCTGGGGGTCCTGGAGGATGGAAGGATGACCATGAGCCATCAGTGTGCTCTTGTGGCCAGAAGGGCCAATGGGATTCTGGGCTGGGGTAGGTTAGACGGGGTGTGGCTAGTAGGTCAAGAGAGGTTCTTCTCCCCCTTTACTCTGCCCTGGTGAGGCCGCATCTGGAATATTGTTTTCAGTTCTGGGCCCCTCAATTGAAGAAGGATAGGGAACTGCTGGAAAGAGTCCAGCACAGAGCCACCAAGATGATGGAGGGTGTGGAACATCTTCCTTATGAGGAAAGGCTGAGGGAGCTGGGTCTCTTTAGCTTGGAGAAGAGGAGACTAAGGGTTGACCTCATCTATGCTTTTAAGTATGTGAAGCGTGGGTGTCAGGAGGATGGGGTCCGGTTCTTGTCAGTGGAGCCCAGTGGCAGGACAAGGGGCAGTGGCTGCAAGCTGAAGCATAGGAGTTTCAGCTTGAATACTGGCACAGACTGTCCAGAGAGGTTGTGGAGTCTCCTTCTATGGAGAGATTCAAAAGCTCTCTGGACGCGCTTCTGTGTGACCACCTGGTCTAGGGAATCCTGCTGTGGCAGGGGGGTTGGACTACTTGATCTTTCAAGGTCCTTTCCAACACCTAACATTCTGTGATTCTGTGATATTGTTTCTAACAGCACAATATACAGTATTAGACCTGTGTTTTGACAGTGCTTGGAAGAAATGATGCAATAATCAGTTATTTCACTTTAGTGGTAGTGATAATGCTTGGAACCTATTTTTAAAATTTCGAAGTATTATAACAACTAGGGAACAGCAAATGAGAAAGTACTTAGAATTACAGAATCACACACAGAATCACAGAATATTAGTAGTTGGAAGGGACCTCGAAAGATCATCTAGTCCAACCCCCCTGCCACAGCAGGATTCCCTACACCAGGTCACACAGAAGCGTGTCCAGAGAGCTTTTGAATCTCTCCAGAGAAGGAGACTCCACAACCTCTCTGGGCAGTCTGTGCCAGTGCTCTGGCACTCGCACTGTGAAAAAATTTTTTCTTGTATTCACACGGAATCTCCTATGCTTCAGCTTACAGCCATTGCCTCTTGTCCTGTCACTGGGCTTCACTGAGAAGAGCCTGACCCCATAGCACACAAGAAATGATAAGAAAATATTATAAAAGAAATTTGCATTAAAACCTGAGATTTTTTTCCTTGGTATTTTATAGCTGCATTCAGTTAACAACATGAAGGGTTGACAGTACTTGTCATCACAGATGCTGTTGCTTTACATAATTAATGTAAATTTTGTGACCAAAGTATGAGTGCGAAGCCAGTGAAAGCACTTTGTAGCATGGTTTTCTTTGGATATGCAGAAAGATGTAGAAGGCTGAGCAGGATACAGTTGCAAACCATTGAATTGAACTTTAGCCAGAAATCTTCACTCAGATGAGCACAGAATATGGATGTTGAAGTCAAATATGTCCAATGTCCTAAACTCATCTAATTGTTCTGCATTTTGGGTGATGTGGAGGTTTTTTTAACCTGTATTGGCAAAGTTGCTTTATGTCTCTTTTTAGGAGACCACACAGACTAACCTGCAGTCATGTTCCATGGAGAAGAAGAAAAATATGCAGTTGCCTTCAATTAAGGGAAGATGCAAACAGATCTTTAATTGCTGTTTATCAACCTTAAATTGTGCTTTAAAAACAGCTCCTAACATTTTCAATTTATTATTTTATTTTTATTTAATTTAATTCAATATTTATGTAATTTAAAACCTTGAAGATATTCTGATGTTGTTACCCAGGGAGGCTGTAGAGCGTTCATCCCTGGAGATATTTAAATGCTGTCTGGACGTACAACTGTATGTGACCCTACTTGAGTAGGGAGAATTGGAACCAGATGATCTCCAGAAGTGCCTTCTAACCTCAAGTATTCTCTGATTTTGTGTAAGGAAAATAATGAAAATATGCTATCTTGATTTGAAAGCTAGATGATGTGCAGAAGACAATTGTTTCTGCAGCGTAATACCTTAACTGTCAGTGCTATTAAAGAGAAACTGCAATATGAGTCAGGAAGGACATAAGATGTGGCCTGGTGAATGTGAAAACCATGTGAGATTAAGGATCTAGTTTTACAGTCTCTTTCATTTTACCAGATTGAAAAAGAGTCTGATTGAAATTTTTGCATCAGAAGACATTGTTGAATGTCTAGGTTTGCCTTGCATGCATCATTCCTTGAGCAGCAGTATAACTGTCTTCAGGCTTTTAAGGGGCAGCAGTACTTTTTGTTCAACTCCAAAACACTAACCTTTCAGGCTGAAGCATACTCATACAGCACTTAGCCCTCCAGTTTTAATATGTGCTTTCATTAATAAATTAATAAATTGAAGTAAATGGAAGGAAATTAGTTTAACTAATACTTCCTAACAGAAGTATTTTAAATTATTTTCATTCAAAGAGTCTAAATAATTTTTTGGGACCAATATTGCTAAAATGACAGTATTTTAATGTATGGCAAAGGAAGAGCTGTCATTCTACTTGCCCTCAAAATGTTAGCTGCTGTTTTGCTTTTGGGAGGTGTGTCGAGGCTTTACTCTTTTTGTGATTGACTGGGGAGGGATTTTTTTTGTGGTTTGTTTTTTGCTTTGGTTTTTTTTTTGGTTGGTCGGGGGTTTTATGTTAGGCTTTACAGGAATTGTTGAAATATCTACACATAAAGGCAGACTGCCATGCCTGCAATATATGCAATGTGAAAAAAGGAGGCACCCTGGCACAAAGCTGGTTTTGCTGTGCTCTGGGAATGTTCAGCAGGGGTAGGATATAGAGTAGCTTATGTACTCTGTGTTTTTATTTTATCTTATTACTCCTTGATTCCTTGTATGGATAAGAAAATAGTGTTCTGAAATAGTGAAAAGAATATTGTAGGTATGACAATTTTTATTTGAGCCTTTCTTCATTAGCCATTAGAAACAGAAGAGTAATCACTTCAAAAACATAAAACCACAAGGTCATTGTTTTGCTGTCCTTCTGGATTTTCCTTCACTCTTTCCCATTCCAAGAGCTAATTTTTGCTGTGCTTAAGCCTCTTACTAGTATTTTTGGTGCCAGAATTGTAGTTGTAGCCACAGGAAGGTTGCCTATTGGTGAGAAATGAGGCTGTTGATATGAACAGGGATTTACTATGACTACATAACAGCCTGAGGTTTTCACTTTTTTCCAAAGAAAATAAGATAATTCTTTTGTCCTATATTTGCAGTCTCCTTTTTGTCACAGTAGTAGCTCTCTGCATTCATAGCACTGGTGTTTAAACCTGAGAGGAAGGTGCAAGCTAGGACTTCAACCCTTTGATTAGAGATTTAAGACCCTGAAAATATCAGCCAACAGCAGCTGGTTTGGAATGAAGAGGAAAGAAACAAACTTGGTTGCAGTGTGGGGATGACAAGAAACAAGTGCATATTCATTGGTCCATTCTGCTTTGTTTTGTCAAGTGGCAGTTTTCAAGTGCTTTTTAGTTCAATCCTTTGGGGCACTTTTGCTTTATCTCCAAAGAGCTTCAAATCCTGGCCCCTCATATATCAAGTGCTTGTGCTACTATGTTGGCCTTAGAGCTACTGTAGTACAAAGGAGCCTTGAAAAAGGGCTGACTTACATGGCTATGTAATTCTCTGTGAGCTTAGTGGTACCTAGCACTTTTTCTATGGCTTGGAAAAAATATGCCTCACTAGAGTTTTGCTAGAACCTTGTCAGTTTTGGTTTATATTTTTTAAATAGTCCAGCTCTTGATGAAATAAAATATAATTGATGATCCTGTTAGCTAATTTAGAAATAGAGTGGAACCTGCTTTCCTGGAGAATCAGAGTAGATATATCTATGCTAAAAGTATGACTGTGGAAGTAAGAAAGAGTCCTTCCTTAATGGAAGGCTTTTATGGAGGACTGGAAGATACATTTTGGTGTGTTTCGAATAAGCCTTTTTTTTCTTTTTTTGATATTATTTTAATGTGCTTTGCCACCCTAGAAGTGTAATGCAGATGTGTACATGACGGTTACCAAAGAAGATAGGTATATCTTGTGAAGCAAAAGGTTTTACATAATTATTCATGCCCCCTAGTAGTTCTACAATGAAGTCTAAGCATTGCTTTATCATTTTACCTAAAATAAGTAATATCTGGGGTTTTTTCCATAAATCTGGGAGGTAAGCACTAGGAAATATCTTTTAAAGGTTTGTTAGGCATTTTTGTGTTTCTTTGGTTGAGGTTTCTGTTTTCAGATTTGGAGGGGAAAAAATAAGTTTGTAAATAATTGTTGTTTATTGACTTAGGAAAATGATTTTTAACTCCCTGAACTGCGGAAGAATATATACATATATATATATACCCACATATATAGATATATATACACTATCCATGAAATGTGCTCCAAATTTGGAACATTGATGTAATGCCAAAAATTTTTGAATCTATTAAATCTACTTTTCAGCATGAAATGAAATGGACAAGTGAGGTATATTTTAAAAATTAAAAAGCTGTCTGTTCTTCCAAACTCTTCCATTTCTGGAATGGGCCCTTCTAATTTTTCCTCATTATCTGACTCCCATATGAGACCAGAAGCACAAATGTCAAAATAATTTATGACAAGCTTTTCTTGGAGTATTTCTCAGTTGTAGAAAAGAGGAAAGCGTTGTCAACCTTTTTGGGACAACTACACTTTTAAGCAGCCAGCTTTTCATAACTGGAAGTCACAGTTCAGTTTGATACCTGTGTATTTCCACTGCCTTCAATAGAATTATTTCCTATCTATACTGGAGTTAATTAGAGTTAATCCACCCTAACTGATGAAATAAGGCATTTTAGTACCCAACTGTGGAGTACATATTCAGTCTTTCTAAATCTTTTTAATCATTAATTGCCTTATATGAGACAGTAGGGGAAATGCCATTAATATACTTCATCATGTCTTTCCTAACCCTGTCTCTTGTTTTCTTTGCTTTTAGGGTGAACCTGGTTTGCCTGGCATAGCAGGAGAGAAGGGAGCAGCAGGGCTTAAGGTTGGTATTGAAAATGGATTAAAAACAGTAGCACACATTACATGACTGCATGTATAAGTGACAGTCATGCTCTTGAACTTGTGTTTATATTCTGACTAGTTTGTAATGATCTGCTTCCTCCAGTGATCAATGCTGTAAGAGGCTTTACATATTTCACTGCAAAGAAGCATATTCTTCTTTTGTGCATGTTTAAGGCCAGTCAGTGGCAGTGATGAGTATGCAGCCACTGCCAAGTGAATGCAATATGTCTGCAAGTGTTTGGGAATTTGAGGACCGTTTTAGAAAGGCTTTGTTTATGCTCCTTACAATGTGTTTCAGGCTTCTTTTCAAGAACCGCTGTGGACAATTCTCAGATGAATGTCAGGGTTAAGTCCTGAGGGCTGATCCTGCTATTATGGAAGTTAACAACAGGCCTCATTAGGAGCATGTGTCAGCCTGTATCTGTTACATCAGAATGTCTCTTTGCACTTACTGTTAAATAATTTGTTCTGCTGTTTTAATACTGAACAAATGAAATAGAACATAAAGCTTATGACAACCTGATTTAAAAGAAAACTCAGCATGTCCAAGATGATGACATCTGTGGGCCTCTTGGAGTGGCTAATGCTGAATTCTAATTCCATCAGCTGTGAGCATGTGTCTTTGGTGCACATGTACTCCTCAGCTGATTCTGTGCATCATGCTGCTGCTGACAGACATGCAGGGCAGGCGTTTTACATTTACTGACTGTTGCTTGTTCATCAAGAATGAAAGGAAACCACTTGGGATCATGACCTTTTCTTGCATTATATACAGAATAAGCCAAATTATGCTCAATTCATATACACAGCTGTAGTATTTGACTTGCCTAATGATCACCAGCAATCAGAAGGGCTGACTACACTTCAGATGAGCCAGGGTGCACTTCTAAAGCAGAAATACAGAGATGATAAGTTGTTAGGGTCGGGCTGGCACGCAAAAGTGCATTAGCCCTTGAGCCAGTTTCACAAGCAAGTTACAATTTTGAGAAATAATGCCTTTAAGCCATCTTGTGTTTACAGAGAATGTAAGGAGTTCCAAAGGCTCTTTGCTCTGAATCAGTTATCACAGAATCAGTTGTGAATTAGTTCAAGACACTTAAAGGATTTTGTCTATCCTGAGGAGCCTTCTAAACCATTTACAGAGCCATAAGACATTCCCCTTACATTTTGTCTTTGGATTTTTCCATTGTTCATTCCCAAGATAAGGAGAAACAAATATGAGAGTCACCTAGCCTCTGGTCGGCCACCTCACAAAGGCATATGCCTGTTTGCCAGGGTTTCCTCTAGGACAAAATGGGGGGGAAAAGTATGTATGTGCAAATCATTAAGCTGTGAAAATTATTTGAAGATATGTCGTCTTTTGAGTTCTATTAAGTTTGCGTATTTTATTCTTTATTGAAAATGTTCTTGTAGGATTTTATCATGTGAGACAGTGTCATCAGTAGAGATGTAATTGTTAGCAACTGACATACTAATGACAGTGATACTATGACTTTGATGTTGCTTGTGTTAGTAACTTACAACTTCATTTCTCCAATCATTTTCATCAGGGTGACCCTGGAGAAAGAGGACAAAAGGTGAGACATGTTTCACTTCCTTTGTGGTGGTACTGTATTGGAGAACTGCTTGGAAAGTTACCAGTGCACTGATTCCATGTTTAAAAAGAAATAAATACAGTTACTATGTAGAACTTGATCAGCACTGTGCAGCCTTCATGAGTGTCAAACAATACTTGCTAATGGAAATTACTGCAATTGCTGCAGTGGGATTAGTCACAGACAGCAGCAGTAGTGTGTTAAAGGCTACGCAGCTGAGCAACTGTGCAACTAATCCTATGATTAGTCTCAGAAACAGATGAGCCTGTCTGAATAAGTGAGAGATCTGCACATTTCATATAACTTGGTTTTGATCCTCTGTCACCTGTGAAAAATAAAAGTGTTAGGTAACAGTGTGATAACTACATAGACTCTAAATGATACATGGATAACCAGTTCTCCGCATACCAGAAGTGGAGTCCTCCGTTCTTCCTTGGATCTGTTTAAGTAAAAACAAAAGAGTGTGCCCCGGTGGTCTTAGGCTATAGACTACCTGGAGAGGTGCTCTGACTTCCAGTGAGTTAGTGAGGAGTTATCTCTGATGTCCATAGTCATGCCAAGATAAGACAAGAGAGTGGAACAAACTCCACGTTGCAAAACAGAGGTATAATTCTGCTATTCCAGGGGGAGTGGCCAGTAGGAGCATTTGTGTGAGTCAAGGTTCTGTGTAGAAGGGCAGTCTGAGAAATCACAGAATAGCCAGAGTTGGAAGGGACCCATTAGGATCATCTAGTCCAACTCCTGTTTAGGCACAAGACAACTCCACAGTCACACCATATGCCTAAGTGCTTTATCTAAGTGCTTCTTAAATTTAGTGAGAGTAGGGGCCATGACAGCTTCCCTGGGGAGCTTGTTCCAATGCTCCACCACCCTCTGGGTGAAGAAGCTCCTACGAATATTCAATCTAAATCTCCCCTGGCACAGCTTCATGCCATTCCCCCACATCCTGTCGCCAGCCACCAGAGAGAAGAGGTCAGCACCCACCCCTCCCTCTCTGGTGAGGAAGTTATAAACAGCTATGAGGTCTCCCCTCAGCCTTCTTTTCTTCAGGCTGAACAGACCAAATGCTTTCAGCCTTTCCTCATAACACTTCCCCTCCATTCCCTTCACCATCCTTGTGGCCCTCCTCTGGACACTCTCCAACAACCTCATGTCCTTCTTGTACTGTGGTGCCCAAAACTGCACACAGTTCTCCGGGTGAGTCCACAGCAGAGCCGAGTAGTGTGAGACTAGTACCTCCCTCAATCGGCTAGCAATGGAGTGCTTGATGCACCCCAGAATCCTGTTGGCCCTCATAGCTGCCAGTGCACACTGCTGGCTCATATTCAACCTATTATCTACCAGGACTCCCAGATCTCTCTCTACAGTGCTACTCTCCAGCCTCACATTCCACACTTGGTAAGTTGTTTTGGGGTTGGCCCTACCCAAGTGCAGAACCCAGCACCTGTCCTTATTAAACTTCATGGGGTTTGTGGCAGCCCAGTCCTCTAATGTATTCAGGTCCCTCTGAAGTGCCTCTCTGCCCTCGCTAGAGTCAACAGCACTTCCCAATTTAGCATCATCCACAAATTTACTTATTATACATTCCAGTCCTACGTCCAAGTTGTTTATAAAGATATTAAACAGGACTGGCCCCAAGATGAATCTCTGTGGGACCCCACTAATCACTTGTCATGATCCTGACGTAGCTCCATTTACGAAAACCCTCTGATGTAAACCTTACTTTGAGTAGGAATCTGTACCCAGCTTCATCTTCTATGAGTACACTGAGACATGTTTTTTTAAAAATAAGTTACTTGTACTCAAATGAAATTTGCTCTTGAGAAATGTTTACCCATATCTTTGCAGCTATAATTAGATTTCACTTCCAGATCTGTGTAAATCTGTATAATAACAGCCGGAGACACTCTTTGTAAAGGCAAAGCATTTCACATTTTGAAAATCACATCGCAAAAATAATCTAGGGAAATCTTGAAAGTGTATACCCCACATATAGAAATATGTATCTGGGAATCTCTTTTCATTGACTCATTCCTTTGGTTAAAATTATCTGTTGAAGAACATGAGTAATTCTTTGTTTTCAGACACAAAAGGAATATATATACATTTTAGTTTATACTGAATTTCTGTTAGTTAAAATCATGGGGTTTTTTCCATAATCATCCTTTGTTTCTTCCTAAAAAACATAATTATAGAAGTCCTCAATATTCTTTAGCATGTCTAATGAATTTGGGATGACAATCCTAACAGTTACTGTTTCATAGAATCATAGAATGTTAGACGTTGGAAGGGACCTAGAAAGATCATCAAGTCCAACCCCCTGCCAAAGCAGGACACCTTAGATAAGGTCACACCATGTTTAATCCTGCCCTTAATTAAAGTGCTGCTAGATTGTTAGCTAGTTCCCATTGAGTCAGTGACTGTGAAATCCAAAATGGTCTCTGTTTTAAGTCCTCTGAGTGGAATTAATGTAGAGATAAGAATCGTTTTGTTGGCTCCTTGGAGGAGTGACATTGAGGAAGTTTTTCTAGTTTGTGAATCATTCATGAAAGAATTAAGGTTCAGAGAGCATATGCCACAAATTACTTGAGAATTGTACTTGAGAAAGTATTGAAATTGTGTTACTGTCACCTGAACTTGATTAGGTGTGTTTAGGTAAATGTCTCTGTGTTGGAAAAACACATATGCACTGGTAATTCAAAATGCTGAATCATCATGAAGTCATTCCTTCATGGCTAAACCACAGTGAGCTGGGGAATTCTGTAGACTATACCAACAGGTTAATTTGAGAGTTTGTGGGGACGTTTTTGAGGACCTGTGAATGGGATTACAGTTAATGGTGAATACTGTATAAAACAAAGCAACTTTATAGGCCATGCTTTCTGACCATGTCATAGAGAGATTATCTGATTAACAAAATCAGCTTGCTAATCATGTTGGAATGCTGACTCTTCTTTGCATGCTGTGTGCATACATGAAATCATTAAAATAAAATATGTATTTTTATTTTAGGGTGATGCTGGCAAAAATGGACCAAAGGGTGATACAGGAGAAAAGGTAACACTGCTTATTAGTAGAGAAGAAAATACGTGATTCAGGCATGCTGACAGTCTGACCATCTAATGAAAACAATAATCTGTTTAAAAGAAAAATGCGTTTTTTTAAAGATACTGAGTGATTTGATTGTGTTTATTTTTATGAGCAGCAGAAAAAATACCACTCTTCTGTCCGATTAAGCATAAAATTCCTGACTTTATACAGCAGGATACATCATCATGTCTCTAATTAGCACTCCTCTTTACCGAAATATGCATCGTACAGAATCTTTGGCCACAACCTGCCAGATTGCTGGGACTAGGTCTGCTAAATTATAGCCATTTCTGATATATCCTTTTATGTTTCTCCTTATGTGTTCCCCTCATAGAGAGGGTCCAAACTTACATGGGTTAAAAAATACGGTATTGTGATATGTAACTTCCCTCCAAATTGCCAGCTGGACAATTGAGAGTTGAAGATAAAAACTAAGTTTTAAATATTTTTGCCAGATGACATCAGCAATAACCTCGTTTAATACCTTGTTAATTCATTGCTGCAGAGTACCAACGTGTGATAGAATCACTAATGAGTAGGCATAATCCAAAGTTTGTTTTATTGTGCTTTATTTTGTACGAGAGTTTCACCCAAATTTGAACTTGAGTTTTAAAATTGCTTTACTTACACAAGTCATAATCTTTAGCAGTCAGAGCAAAGCCTGTGTTTCACAGGAAGAAGGGTCAGGCATAACAATCTTTTCTGGCCATCACTTTGGAACTCATACGCTTCTAAAAATATTCATTTTAGTGACTACACTTGGGCAAAAGCATAAAAATTTCTCCTTGTATCCCTAAATGTGTAATTGCTTAACCAACTCATACCGATTTAGTGCAAGGAGAAGCTTATGATGGATTTATGGTGAACTGAGAGCCATAGTGTTGCTGGAGAGACATGACATAGTGGTGGTTACAGAAACCTGGCAGGATGATTCCCATGATTGGAGTGTAGGAATAGATCGGTACAAGCTGTTTAGGAAGGTTAGGCAGGGGAGGAGGGGAGGAGGTGTTGCCCTCTACATCAGACATCAGCTGGAGTCAGTGGATCTCCACCTGGGGAAGGATGATGAATTGGTTAAGAGCTTATGGGTTAGGATTAAAAGGAGGACAGGTGAAGGTGATGTTACAGTCGGGATCTGCTACAGGCCACCTGACCAGCAGGGCCAAGCAGATGAGTCCCTCGATAGGCAGATAGAATGGCTTCACATTCACAGGCCCTGGTCCTCATGGGGGATTTCAACCATCCTGATATCTGCTGGAGGGACAATACAGCAAGGCACCAGCAATCCAGGATGTTCCTCGAGTGCATGGATGGCAACTTCCTCCTCCAAATGGTAGAGGAACCAACTAGGTCCAACTAAGCTGGACCTTGTTCTTACCAATAGGGAAGGACTAGTGACCAATGTAAGGCTGAGGGACAACCTTGGCTGTAGTGACCATAAAGCACTGGAATTCAAGATCCTCAGGGCTCCTAAAAGAGGCTATGTTCTAGGCTTGTGACCCTGGACTTTGGGCGTGCAGACTTTGATCGCTTCAGGATTCTGATGGCCAAAGTACCGTGAGACAAAGGGAAGGGGTGCCCAGGACAGGTGATCAATTTTCAAGGATCACCTCCTCCATGTCCAGGAGCTATGTATCCCGACAAAGAGAAAGGCAGGGAAGAATGCTAG
>VWZX01006567.1:0-24886 GCA_013399015.1 Galbula dea
AACTTCTAATATTCTGTGATTCTGTGATTCTGTGAATACTGACCTAGAAGTCAGGACTCTCAAAGTTTCTTTATTGTGCCGTAGTCTTCCTGTGTCAGGGGTTGACTTTGGATATCTTCTACCTAAAGAATCACAGAATCATTACGGTTGGAAAGGACCCTTAAGATCATCTAGTCCAACCGATAGCCCTACACTACTCTTATCCCTAAATCATTTGGAATTGATTTGATTTCCACAAGTACCACATCTTAATTCAAACTTAACCTGTATGGAGACCAATTCTGAAAGGACAAGCTGTGGACTGAGTTGAAGGAGTTTCTGGCTACAGAACAGATTTCTCTGTGACTTTGAAACTACTCTCTGTTTTATATGAAGAGCACATCTGTAAAATGATGATAACAGTGTGCTATTGGGAAGAAATAAGTTCTGAGAGGATCCTAAAGAAATAGGTTGATAATTAGGAAATAAGCAGGTACAGTTTCTAGAATTTGGCATCTTTTTTTAAGCTGATGGAAATATATCTATTTTGCTTTGGATAGTTAATGAACCTGAATAAATACAGAGAAGAAAATGGAAAAATTACAACTGTATGCTTGACTAATCAGCCTTTCCTTAAAATAAAAAGGTAATTTTGCATTGAAATTATTTTAACCCCTTCTTATTTGAATTATAGGAACTAGATACATGCTTTGAGATAAACACAGAAAATGAGTACCCCTAGTTAGCCTTGCAAATGCTGTCAAAGTTTCTTAAAACACATGGAAGAGACAGAATAATACAATGCAATGTTGATATTTAAAAATATTAGTTTTATTGTGAGAAGTTTAAATACATGTATAGTTTTATTTTTTACAGAAAAGTTTTAATTAATTTTTTTTAAAGATATTTCTGGAACTGTTCCTTTGAAGCATACAAGAAACACTAACACAAGCAAAATAATATTTATCTAATCTAGTAGTTTTTTTGCTTACTCCTTGCTAGTAAGTCTTATTAGCATGGCAAATACTGATGTTCCACAAACTTAGTTACAAATATGTGCCTTGGCAGTGAAGAAGAAGTAATGAAAATTACAGATCTCAAGAAAACCTTTTCTGGGACAACAGCCCTGCAGTGAAACTAGAAACATAATACAGCCATCTTATTGCTCCATATCATTGTACTGACTGACTGATGGACATAGAAACCTGAGGCAGCCAACATATGAACTCAGCTTTTTGTGTCACAAATAGCACATAAGCATGAAGTATATTTCATGTATGTTATATGTATGCAGGTATGCTATACGAAAGAAAGCTTGTGTGTAATGCTTGCCTGAAAGTATTCTGTGAAAACTGACTTCTCAGAAAAGAAAGAACTTTAAAGTAAACTAGGGGTTTTTTTTTTACAAAATATTCCTGGTTTTCAATATATTTTTAAATGAAAATCTTGCAGTATATAAAAAAGGTTTTTGTTAAGGTCATCGATGTTATACTCCCAAGGAAACAAGACTCAAGAGTGGTTTCTGCCAACGTCCTGTTTCTAACTGACTGCTAGGCCACTACCAAACACTGCAGAAAAAAGATGATGTAGTAGGGCTATAGAAACCTGTTTCCATGTACCCCTAATCCTGTTCTCAAATAACCAAGGTTCATTTCATGCCAAAAGCACAGAATCCAGAAATTCTTTTGAATGCTAAATATTCTTGAGGTCTCTATTGATACCAAATGACAATAGAAGTCTTGTCAAGTTTTATAGTCAACTTTGCAATTATATTAGAAATATAGGACTATAGAAGTTCATTTTTTCAGCTAATAGATATTCCTACTCTAGTTTCTCTAGACTGTTTTACTTAATAGCCTCTCTTCATTTTTTTGACATAAGCAGTCTCAGACATTTGGCTGTCTTTGGATGAGACATTCTTCAAGTTCTTTTTTTTCTTATGGTTTGTTGCACTGCTTATATATTGTATTATTTTAGTTCCCCCATTGCCCACAGCTGTCCACTGAGAAGTAGTGAACAAAACTATGCAGGTTCATTTAGGAAAAACTGTTTTTTTCTTCTATAGAAATTCTCACTTCAGCAAAATAATATGTATCAATATATACAATAGTAAAATAGGAGGGGGGGAAAAAAGAAAGAAACAAAAAAGGAAGGGTGAAAGTCTCTGAAGACAACAAATTTCCTGATGCGGATGAGAAGCAAAAGCCAAGATATGCTTTTGATTGAGACATGTCAGTAGTATATAAAGCAAATTTGTGTACTTTAATTCTTTAATTTTGTCAAAAGGCAAGAGATATTATCACATTATACTGTGTTCTGAACATCAGCTACTTGTGGAAACTAAGGAATGTAGGAGACACGCTTGAAGGGCAAATGTGGGAAATTGCAGGGACTCTCTGTAGTTGTTCAGGAGCTCAGACCTTTTGGGTGCAAACCTTTACCGATGGAGAAGAATCAAACAGGTCCTCCTGCATATCCAAGCACAATCAATGCAGGTACCAGAAAAAAAGAGCAGCCAAAGCAGAAAACGGGTGGTCTGGCATTATTTTAACTGCACTCTGAGAAATTACTATAACACCTACCAAAACTTTTGCTTTTTGTGACTTTGAAATTTTTATTACTGTACAACAAGGCCTTTATTCAGGCACCATGAAATGGAGTACAATGTTTGAAAGATGTGCTCTAGCCTTAACGATAATTGTTTATTAAATTTCTGTGCCCTAACCAAAGACTGCAGAAGGTTATTCAGTCCTCCAAAATTGCTTAATTTGCCTATGACAATGCATCTAAGTGAGTAGTCTGCAATCACTAGTGAAGATCAATAGACATAAGCACTTCAGCTTCCAAAACTTGAAGTGTCATGCACCTTTATTACCACTATTTGTCTTATTTATTACCTGGATCGATTTTATTTAAGACCAAGACTCTGAATGAGACACTATCATTTCAAATGGCATTGTTTTCCTCAGACAGCAGACTTCTAAAAAAGGTCAGGTGAACTGAATCACAAAGAATTTGGCTTTCTTCCTTACATGACTTACATAAAAAATAATCAGAAATGGCTGCTCTAAATTGTTAGAAAACAGCTCTATTCCAGATACAATCAATTCAAGTGGATGGTTGAAAATAATAGTTGTAAAATCTTTTTGTCTATGATTTCTTCTACACTTGTATTACACCCATTCTTTTAACAGAATTTTGAAATCAAAGAAGACTGTTGTGATCATCTCATCTGATGAGCCACAGCAGTTCATGAAGAAATTCCTGCATCGGTGCTGTAATCCCTGCCTAAGCAAAAGTATCTGTCATTCAGGCAGACACTTATTCTTAAACTGACAGAATATCCCTCACAGTCATGGTAAATCACTCCAGCTTCTAGCCATTCACACTTATGTCTAGTTTCAACTTGTTTAGAGTAATTTCCAGAATTTTGTTGTGCTTTTCCCTGTTTCAAATATTTTCTTATCTTAAATGTGTAAGTTCTCATAGGTGATGAGAAAGCTATCCTTAAACTTTTGTTGGATAAACTAGATAGTTTTAGGTCCTTTTCATGTGAGGACAATTTTCTAGGCAACAAATTCTACCCCTCGGGGTTATTTTGCTACAGCATTCTGGAAAATTATCTTATTTTGAATAGCATTGCAGTCACTGGCTGTAAATCAATTCCCAAAGACAGCTGGATTTTCTTTCAAATTTGACCATAAATGTCTCAAAAAAGTACTTGTAACATTTCTATATACTCAGTTCTGTACTAAAAAGAACAAATATTATCAGCTATTTTTTCTTGGTAGATGCCGTAGAAAGATTTCAAAGCAACAATAAGGAACTTAGACTTTTCATTTTTATTGTCGAAAGTACCAGTAATAGTTCATTTATTTTAAACATTTTAAACTATATCAAAGACAATAACTTTTCAGTAAACAATATCTGCCTATAATCGTCAAAAAGAACATATACTTATCTATTGCAAAGAAGCATAAATATAGACTTCTATCAGAGTACACTGATTTACATCAGCCTGTGTTATGACTTAGAGCTTTTCTTCTTGGTAATAAAGTAAATATGTTCAACCCACTTTTTTATAGCTGCTGGATTCTTCTTCATTTAATGAAGAGTAGAAATCTTACTATTTTAAATGGAAATTTAATTTTAAAGACCTTAAAGATCTGTTTCACAGATCTCAAAGCTATTAAATACTTCTACTCTTCTCTGTTTTGAAATAAAAATCACATGCTGTATCACAAATAATTAAATTAATATAATCTGATGATATACCTTTGTAATCCATTTTAAAAAAACAATGAAATAAATATAGCCAAAGGTAACCCTGAACACTCAAATTAAATCACAAAAAGGCTAGAATATAGCACTTATTTCTACCAAAAAAATATTTGTGTAAATATGCATATAGTATTTTACATCTTTCAATTATGAAATACAGCTCTGCTCCAAACTTAAAAAGGACAATTAACTTCGGTTAATTAATGAACTGAGAAGATCTTTCTCATTGTATTGTCCAGCTAAAGGCTTTTTCTTGCTATCAGAAAGGTTTTCAATTCATCAGGATGAGTTATACCTTCCTGCATGCAGGAAGGCTTGTCGGCCGGGGTCACAGGCAGCAGTGGAAAAAATGTCTCGGAAATTTCTTTTTTTGAACTGAAAATTACTCTGACAAATATTATAAAGTATACATGTGTACATATAACATAAATGCAAACATTTTTTGTACATGCACAAATATACATAATCTTCCTAATGAAAAATAAAGTGTTGAACTCTCAACTCCTCAGTGTGGATAGACTCTTGAATAAGGAGATTATTGCACAATGGAGACAAACCTCAACACCTTCATATGGTAATATTCGCTGCAGTTTCATCCTGAAGGTCTGTACCTTACACTAGGGTATCACAGAATCACAGAACTTTAGGAGTTGGCAGGGACCTCGAAAGATCAGCTAGTCCAACCCCCCTGCCACAGGAGGTCACACAGAAGTGCATCCAGATGGATTTTGAATCTCTCTAGAGAAGGAGACTCCATAACCTCTCTGGGCAGTCTGTTCCAGTGCTCTGGCACCTGAACTGGGAAAAAATTTCTACGTGTATTCACACGGAATCTCCTATATTTCAGCTTACAACCATTGCCTCTTGTCCTGTCACTGGGCTTCACTGGGAAGAGCCTGGCTCCATCCTCCCGACACACACCCTTCACATATTTAAAAGCATAGATAAGGTCACGCCTAAGCCTCCTCTTCTTCAAGCTAAACAGATCCAGCTCCCTCAGCCTTTCCTCATAAGGAAGATGTTCCAGTCCCCTCATCATCTTTGTGGCTCTGTGCTGGACTCTTTCCAGCAGTTCCCTATCCTTCTTAAACTGAGGGGCCCAGAACCGGACACAATATTCCAGATGTGGCCTCACCGGGGTAGAGTAAAGGGGGAGAAGAACCTCTCTTGACCTTCTAACCACACCCCTTCTAATACACCCTAGAATCCCACTGGTCATCCTGGCCACAAGAGCACCCTGCTGGCTCATGGTCATCCTTCCATCCACCAGGACCCTCAGGTCTCCTTCCCCTTCACTGCTCTCCAACAGTCAGTGCCCAACCTGTACTGATACATGGGGTTGGTCTTTCCCAGGTGCAAGACTTGACACTTGCCCTTCTTGAATTTCATTCAATTTCTCCCTGCCCAACTCTCCAGCCTGTCTAAGTCTCACTGAATGGCAGCACAACCCTCCGATGTGTCAGCCCCTCTGCCCAGTTTAGTGTCATCAGCAAACTTGCTGAGAGCACACTCTGTTCCCTCATCCAAGTCATTAATGCATATATAAGATATGAAAATTGTATTAAGCTGAGCAAGAAGGATCAAACTAGGGGAGTTCTGGGTATGCAGAGAAAGAGAAAACAAAGTTGTCTCAGAAAGTTTCTTGGTTGATATTGTAGATATTAGGTGAGAGCTTGGTGAGAGTTTTGAGGCTTGCACTAAAGCAATTTAAACTAATTAATTAATTAATTAATCAACTATTAATTATTTAATTTAATTAATTTAAACTAATTAAATCCTTCTGTGGATACAACTTTAAGGTTTTTTACTGCTCTGGAGCATTATAATTGAGTCTTAATATGTATATAAACAGAATTTATGTACATATTAGATTTTTTACAATCCTTACCTAATGTTCGATGGCTAGATAAAACTACACTTTTTAACAGAAAGTGAACAAAATTTACCTGAAAATGCCAAATAAATTGCATGCATACTTCTGCAAATATTCAATATATTTGTGAAAACATTGCATAAAACTTTCATGACTATTATAGTTTATGTTGCATAAATGATCAGAATTTAAAAAACTGAAGGTATTGACATGACTACTTTTGATATGACTGAAAATCCCATTTTTCTTTACATTGAAGAGGGTTATTTTGTTAACAGCTACTATATTTCATTTCAGTCTTAAGGTCTTAGATTTTTTTTTTTTTAATACATAATGGTTACTACATCATTGGTTACTATTGGTCTGATTGACAATCAGTTATTTCATGGTAAAATATATGTGCATAGATGTATTATATATGTGTATATATATTTATATGTACATATGTGTGTATATATGTGTATGCATATCTAGGCTATATGTTGTCATATATTATGTATGTAATGTTATGGTATTTAATTAAAATTTATTATATTATGTACAACATATAGATAGCATGTAATGTACAAAATATTTTATATTCTATTTTTTTAAAGTCTGGTATATGTTTATATATTATTTTATTAATTATATTCTATTACATTACATCATACCATACTATATTTATGTTATATATCATACATATGTTGCATTTCCATGAAATAAAGTTTGGGTTTTTTTCAAAGTCGGTATATATTCATGTTTTATTTAATGCTTAAATAGCAAACAAAATATGGTTTTATAAATTAAAAAAATAAGTTATGACTTATGAAAAATAGTTGTGACTGTTTTCTGGGAAAAATCTAATATTGCGGTAATTAAAGTATAAATTCAAATCTATTTTCAAATTACATATGGTTTAAAGTTGAAACAAAAATTTCAAATGTTAAAGTCTTTAGAAATTTTAATTTTTGTTGTAAAATTTTGATTTTATGTCCTTAACTATTATTAAAAACAATAACATTTCCCTTTTACTCTTTTATCAAGTATTCTAAGCTTCAATGTTTCCCCTATTTTTTCAGGTTTTGACAGTGAAAAGTGCTAATCATGCATTTCATGTATGTCCTTAAAAAAGTCCAAACTTCACTGGGATCAGTATAAATTCCGTGAAATGTGGTGAGTATAGTGGAAGATAGCAGTGACTCTTACATGCATTACCTCCAATAATTTGTTGCCACGAACTCAGTTTTTATCTCTACGGAGCAACAGTGTCTCCTAGTGGTCAACTACTAGTTAACCTCAGACAATTGTTTTTTCCAGGAGTATCCGACTCCATTTCAGTTGTTATATGTGAAGGTACTATTATTGCTTGGTAACGTGACACTTGGGAAGTGATTTCATTGAAAATTTATTCAAGTACTTTAGATACCTAGAATAGAACATGTATTTTTAATGAATAGTAAATAGCTTCTTTGAAAAAAAAAATAATAAAAGTGGTTGCTATTAATTCAGTGATGCCCACTGATAGGACAAGGAGCAATGAGTGCAAACTAGAACACAGGAAGTTCCACTTAAAGATCAGGAAAAACTTCTCTTTTTTGAGGGTGAGAGATCACTGGAACAGGCTACTCAGAGGTTGTTGAGTCTACACAGAGGTTGTTGAGTCTCCTTGTCTGGAGACTTTCAAAACCTGCCTGGACACTATTCTGTGTAACCTCATCTAGGTGAACCTGCTTTAGCAGGGCAGTTGGGCTAGATGATCTCCAGACGCCCCTTCCAACCCACAACATTTTGTGATTCAGTAATTCTGTAAAAGCAAACTCCCTGTGCCTGTGGTCTCACAGCTCCTTATAGAATCATAGAATCATAGAACTGTCAGAGTTGGAAGGGACCTCAAAGATCATCTAGCTCCAGCCCCCCTGCCTGGCAGGGACACCATCCACTAGATCAGGTTACCCAGGGCCCCATCATGCCTTGTCTTAAAAGCTTCCAGGGATGGGGCTTCCACAACCTCTCCTTGATTATGACTGAAATGTTCTTCCTCTCCCTCTGGCCAAAGATGTGTTAAATAGATGAGTTTAAAAAAAAAAAAAAAAGAAAAGAAAAATAATTTTCCTGAAGCTTTAGACATTTTTCATGTGCTTTCACTATGTGCACTACTTGCAGTTAATAGGAAATGTCAGTCCCTTGTGAAAAGCAGTGCTTTCTAAATCATTCTAATTCCTTCAATTTCATTTTCTTCACTACACACAAAAAAAGGGAAGAGACTAAATGTTTCTCTATTTTCAAATCCAAATTTAATTTGAGACATTTTACTTGATGAAATATGTTTTTGCATAAACATTTCTCCATGGGGATAGCATCTAAATTTGCACCGCAGAACTTGATAGCAAAGCTTTATAACTTTATATATATACTCATTGATCCCTAGCTTCTGTGTCCTAAGTAATTTACAATTCATATTTACGTTAAATTGTAAACAATTTAAGGATCTAAGCCTTAAATACAGACATTTAGTAGTATAAGAACACTGTGAACTAGATACTGTTACTTGTCAATATGTCCGACTAGCAAAGTGCAGAGTTGAATGGCTTAGATCATTCATGGCAGGGTACACAGACTGAAATAAGGTTTTATTTCAGTTTTATTATTTTACTATGCAAGAAGAATATGCTAATAAAATACTCAAATATGTGTAAGGGAGGTAAGATATAAAGCTGGTGATATTCTACCATCTATGAAGAGTATCATACAGAACAGGTAAAGAAGAATTTGCTCCTTCAGAAACACAGATAGGTACAGACCTTTACCATCAGTGACCACAAAAAGTATTCAGAGGACTGAACTTATTTTCCAGGACTTTTATTATTGGTGTGTGCTTCTCTTTTTTCTTTTTTTTTTTAATTTTTCAGTGACTAAATATATCTATAAAGTTATGATATCAAGTTCTATGACTACAAGCAGGTGAAGACATGCTTGTATCAGAAGTGAGCAGAGAATGACATGCAACTGAGAATTACAGAGATTAAATCAGATTTGTTGAATTGACACACAAGTCATAGGGCTAACATACATCCTGAATTTCTGAATATTATGAAAGGTGACGCTTGTATTTGTTCTAGGAAATGTTATGCAGTCAGAGACTTTTAGTCTTAACGTGCAAAATAGAATACATTTTTATTAAGTGTAAATGGAATTGCTAAATGGACATTTAAAGCCATTTAAATTATTTAAGTTTTTATATTTTTCCTCACTAAAGCTGGTGCCCCTACTACATCCAAGTTCACTGCGAGTTCCCCTTTATAAATCCTTATATAAATTCACATGAAGTTAATAAACATACTGAACTAAAACTGAAGCTTTGAATAAGGCTAATAGATATATGGATGACATACTAGTTTAGTTTTATATGAATTTCAGATATGCAGTATTTTGAGATATTCCTGTGCTAAAACTCTGGTACCTTTTATGCAGGAGCTCCACACAGAAAATATGGATGCTAGAAAGCACAAATCTGAGGATGTTCAGACCATACGGTTTTGGCTTGATGTTGGTCTCATTTCTACCAGAGTTCTTGTTACAAAGACATATCATTTCTATCAGTAAAAACCTTGTATGAGACTTTACATCTTTGAATATTGAGGTGATTTCTAAAGAAGGAAATATCAGTGTCTCCAGGTTTTAATTCAAGCAAGTTGCTCTCTAAAAATATGACTTCTAATATCTTTGGCAACACAGCTTCTGTACAGCTCCTTTCCCCCTTTCTTGCCAGAGAGGTTGTTCTCTTATAGGCAAAGACACTGTAGAGTGAAGAGATGTGAACTAACTATGGCCAAGATAATATAACTTTATGGCAGATCAGAGAAGATAATTCTTTGAAATGTAGAGAATGCCATTTTTACAAACAGCTAGTTAGCTACTTTGATGCAAACTGGCTGAATTGTAGATTCCTTCTCATCTATATACATTAGCCATTAAACGGCTCTCAGAGGGGGCTCATGCTTTCCTTTCTCTCCTCAGCAGCAGCTTTTACCATGATGGGAATACTGAGAAGAATGATCAGCTGGATTTTCCTAACTCCATCACTGCCTGTAGAATGATTTGGGAAGTCCAAATCATATCATTAGTTATAGTTAGTGTAAACTAGATTGTCACAAAAAGGGTAGAAGAATGGAACTTTCACTTGTACATAAGTCTGGCCAATTTCTAACTTGACTGTTAGGAAACCACTCGATAGTACTGATCAAAACCTGTAGCTGCACAGCAGAGAGGCATTATCTGTTATTCTTTTCTTATTAATTTTAGTAGCAAACATGTAATAATAAAACTTATGAGGTTTAAGAAATGTCTGTATTTTGGGCATGACTCCCATAATATTCAAGTTGCCAGACAGGACTATTGCTTATTTTAATCTAGCCTTGCAGAAAATGTGACTGACTCGTAAAAGTATCTAAAATCAGCAAAACTCAAGTGGATGGATTTACCAGGGTTCTACCTCTAAATATGCACATAAGAACAGGGCTGTTTCCTTCAGTTTGGGAAAGTTAACAAAAGGGTTTTTTATTGGTTACAATCTATATTTAGCTGCATGAAGCATTAGTGAGCAAATCAGGTGACATTTCCACTTACATTTACCTGTAATGCAGAAAAGTTAGAGTAAATACAGATAAATAAAAATCAAGGAATACCTGTAGTTCCCAAAAAGGAAGGGAATAAAGAAGAAAACAGAAAACATCTCTGAAATTATGATTAAATTTATGTTAAAAGTTACAAATAAACTGTAAGAATTCTGTCAGTATATCTATCATTTGGCCAGAAAAACATCTGCCCTAGAAACTGTTGTACTCACAGAGCGATAGAGGGAAGTATAGCTGAACAGTTGCCATTTTAAGAGTTTAGTTTTCTCTTCAGTACACAAGATGTTCAAGTATCTGTTCTAGGGGAAAAAAAAAAAAAAGTTAAACCACTACTTTTAGATGGCCTGAAAGGAGACACAGTGACAATTTTCCATCTAATTCTAAGTTGCTGTGACATTGCTGAGTTGTTCTATCTACTACAGCTTATGTGCAGGTCAGATTTTCAATAAAAAGCTCAACACCTTAAAAGTATCTGTTTCTGAAACACCCATGTAATTGGCCAGTTGTTTTTGAAACATATCTGACCATCTGCATTTTACTGAGTGGCTGCACCACAACCATACCTGACACAGAGTTAAGAAGCTGCTCTCTTGAAAATCTAGACCTTTAAATTCACCCAAAATTCTTTTAATACACCTCTGGAGCAGACTGAAGGAGGAGTATAGCAAGTATGTGTTTCTACTGGATAAGATATGTGTTATGAAAGACAGAGAATATGAAATGGTATCCAGGTCTGCTTGTTATGGTCCCTGCTCAGGTCAAGGGAAGATGAAAAGGGACAATTGTTTCAACCTTCAGCTTGCAAATACTTTACCCTACAAATTAATTCTCATCTGATCTAAATTAGCAAACATACTGTTTGCTAATGTTTGTAGTGGAATTGTGCTCCTTGATTTCATCTGAAAGACTAATATGAAACTTCCTTAAGAAAATGTGATTTGCAATTTTTCAGCAGGTTTAATTGAATCTAAAATTCAATTTGTTCTTGCTATCTGTAACCTTTAAGCAATGTCTATACAATTTCAACAATGACTCTTTAAAATTAGAAATATTGAAAAGGCTTTTAAGTAGTGAGAAACAGAGTAAGGTAGTATAGGTTGTCCAATGAAAAACATTGATTTGAATTGTAAACAGGTTTTATGCTAGAAGACTTGTGTTATTGTACGTGGTTTTGCCACTCTTATTCTGAGTCACCTTTAAACAGATTAGTGGTATTTGTTTGATTTTGGCCTTAACAGGCTTTTAATGGCTTAGGCATATTTATGGCTGAGGAAGCAAGAAAGTCTGAAAATATCATGTAAAATGGATTGAAAGCTCAAGGTTCCAGAGTCTTTTTGTGTTTAATAGACTGTGAATGCTTATGATTTTCTGAACAAATATGTTTACCATGTAAGTTTAAGTGTTTTTCCCATGCCTGCAAATGAGCTTTTTCAGTATAAGAGCTGTATATATTCTTTCTTATGTAGGTATTATGTACCATCCTTACATTAGACAAACGAGGGGTTTTTTACTGATATTTGTGAAGTATGTGGACTATGCATGTCTATGCACATGCTGTGTGTGTGTATTATTTCAGAAGTGTGAACTTGAAAATTACTAGATGTCTTCTAGTTTCCATTTGAAAAAATAGAATAATATTCTAATTTACAATTAAATATATTGTTATTATATCAAATGACACAACAACATAAAAGAAAGAACTAATAAATAATAGGCTATCAATGATAGTCTATGGGCTTTTAATCAAGATGTGACAGGTGAAGACACAGAGTGACTAGTGTCGCACCGTACAATAGTTGATATATTCTTGGTCTAAATTTAATTGGCAGATAAGCAACTAAATGGGAAAAAAAGGGAAAGTTGCAGTAATAACTTTACACTTAAAGGATAAAACTAAGTAGAGAATAAAAAAATGAATGAGAAGAGAGAGAAGAAGAACAAAGAGCAAGTCTGCACTAGTTAGAGAAAATTCAGTAAAACTTAAATTCTGCAAAAAGAAGATCAAAAGTTCCTGACAGACTTAGAATCCAACCCTTCACATCAGCAGCCTTTGCTTTAGATGTTGTTGTTCATCCCTCCTCTCATCAGCATGGATCCGTGTTGCTAATTCTGTACTTGCTCTGTGTGCAAATCTCTTATTGATGTCAGTGGAAATGTCAAGCATGAAATGTGTTTAGTATATGCAACAGATTTGTACCAAGAGGAAAATTCTGCCCTGGTTTTGTCTTCAGGCTTAACACAGATCTGACCTTAGAAAAACATATTCAATGCAGAGTGCTAGTAACAAAGTTCAAGCTGTTTTTTAAGGAGCTGATTGTCATCATGTACTGATTGTATACCCATCAATTCTGACGAATTCACCATAATGACATCCAATAGACACATTTATAAGAGAGAGATTGAACCCTCATGGTCTGTCATTTGGTAGACACAAGATCTAAAACACTTAAAAGACATTACAGTTCTTCTATTTTTCCTGGTCTCAGTAGGAGCTGAACACTTTGCAAAATGTAGAAACTGCAAGTAAATATGTAAACAACAGCTGGCTTTTTTGAAAAATGAGCTTACTTATTTAATTTACATAAAAAATCATAGCTGCAAATCTGTTTTGATCTAAGCCCAAAGTTTAAGAAAACAGTACTAATAATACCTGGTAGCTCTATATTTTTCTTTCTTTACACATCCATTTTGACAAGATTATAGGGCTTCTTTACTTTTCTCCCAGTTTCCTATGTGCTGAATATACACCAGTGTAATGCAGTGTAATTTCAGAACATGTCTGCAATTTTTCATGTGTCCACGTTAAGAGATTCCATTCTGTTGCATCTGCAAACAGAATGAGTTGTCTTTTAGAAGTTCTTCCTCAGATGTGTTTCTGGAAAGCATAGTGAGAATTTGTCGTTTGCCAAAGTAATTGAGGAACATAACCGATGCCAAATTTTAAAATTTGTACTTGCTACAGGGTGATATGGAAGAAGCTGAAGGATTCAAAGGAATCACAGAATATTAGGGGTTGGAAGGGACCTTGAAAGATCATCTACTCCAACCCCCTGCCACAGCAGGATTCCCTAAACCCGCTCACACAGAAGCACATCCAGACAGGTTTTGAATATCTCCGTAGAAGGAGACTCCACAACCTCTCTGGGCAGTCTCCTCCAGTGCTCCAGCACCCTCACTGGGAAAAAATTTCTTCGTGTATTCACACAGAACCTCCTATGCTTCAGAGTACGACCATTGCTCCTTGTCTTGTCACTGGGCTCTACTGAGAAGAGCCTGACCCCATCCTCCTGACACCCACCCTTCACGTATTTAAAAGCATAGATGATGTCACCCCTTAGCCTCCTCTTCTCCAAGCTAAAGAGATCCAGCTCCCTCAGGCTTTCCTCAGAATGAAGATGTTCCACGCTGGTCTAGGCAATGTCTTGGTTCAGAGTAAAACAACAAAGCTTCTATGCTAATTGTTTGAAACAGTAACTGGGTTTAGGAAGAAGAATTAATTTCCCTCCAGTTTTAGCCTTTTTTTTAAAGTGGGGCTTGCTTTCTATTTTTGTAAAAAACACAGCTTTAAATGGAAAATCAAAACCCAAGAATGATTTTTCTAGTCACTATGGTATTTTTACCAGAGCTCTGAGGACACTAATAGGCCTTAATAACCCAGCCCAGCCTCTCCTGGGAACTCCAGCCCCGCCTTCTGCTTATGGGCCCAGGAGCCTTCCTTCAGTACAGACCTGGACCTTCAGCTCTTTCCTGAGCTTAGTTGTAAGTGCATCTGCCTTATAGACAGGGCTGGCCCTGTCTATGACTGTGCTTCTTGGAGGGACCTTGAACCTATGATGTAAATAGCCTGGCTCCAGTTAAACTTGTGCTGTAGCTCTAGTTTTGTCTCTGGCCCCATCTTATCTTACTCTCGACTGGACTTCCTGGATGGATCCTGCCCCTGGTTTGACGCTTGCTGTACTATTGATGTCCTCCGATACTAGCACTAGTCTCCCATGATCAGGTACTGTGGGACAACACACACTGATGAGCATACTGCCTGTGCTGGGTCAACTTCAGCTCCTGGCTCCTCCTCCATTGTGGAACAATCTCATTTTTTCTGCTTCCTAGAAACTGTTGGGAAGAAGAGCAGAGCTACTATGTTTTTGACAGGAGTACACGGGGTATGGTGCATGCAACAAACTTGTCAGAAGGAAGTAGGTAGAAGGAGAATCTCATCAGGCTGAGGAATGAAGTACTGAGCATTTCAGCCTTACAAATATGGTGACAGTTCTGTTACTTGTGCTGGAAAAGATGCCAAGGAGATGTTGAGTTGATTTCATGCTTGAAGGGTCTATTTAGAGATCACAGTTGGCATGCTCTTAAGTGCCAAAACCTCTCCTAAGCCCTGCCGGGGATCTGTGTCTTCACTGAATAGACTCGTAACAGTAGTAATTATGTAGAGCAGAGTCTCTTTCTCAACGTTTCTGTCATGACACCATCCACTCTATTAAATCAGGGTTTGGTGATGTGATTTTTCTGTATTTTACTACTACTGCTTACTAAACGGTAGTTTAGGAGTAGCCATTAACACTGGCAACAAGCGCTTTGTCTCTGACTATCATCCATCTGCACAACCTATCTGTAGGCAGCCTGTACAGATTGGGCTGGCAAAACACTAGCAGACACAGGTACTAAAATCTCACTTGCACATGGGATAGTGTGGCTGGTCTGGAGGTTTCTGACAGAACAGAAGGAAAATTTGCTGTTGTGGGCAGACACAGACTGCTCTTTCTAACCTTCCCAGACAATAAATATCTTTGACCTTTTTAACATAATTGAGAAACACAAAAAATACTTGCATTCCATCTGTAGTCTTCATGCTACCTTAAATGCTAAAACCAAATATCAGGTAATTTATCCACAAGTAACTGGGGGGGGGCGGGGGGAGGAGAGGGGCGGAAATAAATAGATAAATACATAAAAACACTAAACAAACACAAAAAATCCCCACTCCAAACTGTCAACTAATTGTTTTCCTTATATACTAATTTCAGAATAAATTTTATGTCTGATGTCATTGATGAGATATTTCCCTGACATGCTTTTTATATTAATGGCTTAATCAAACTGTTTTTAAATTCTATGTCAAGTTTTAAGTTTTATGTATTTTATTTACTAGAACTACTTACTAGGTATAAAATATCTGTGCAACTTATTATTGCTTTTGCATTCCTAGAGGAAGCTGGGAGTCTGATACGTCTGTGGGGGGTTTTTTTTAGGCCAGTTTCTTTCTGGAAAGGGGATCAGTATCTCTGAATTCTAGAAATAGGATTTAAACTTCAAAGTCCTTTTTTGTTATTTTCTCCTTTGTCCTCCAGTAACAGACTTGTGCGTATATATCTTTACGGAAACAAGCTTCAAAGATCACAGGAAATTATTTTAGCAATATCTCAGAAAGTGACCTCCAAGAACAACTTTTATTACTGCAAGGGATGCTATAAAATAAATTTTTGCCTTGTGTCTGTTCCCACACTGAATTCAAGCTTTTCTCTGTCAGGGACAATTACATTTTTATTTCTTTATTCTCTGACCTACTCCTTACTGGTTCCCTTCTTTCTCACAGGATTCATAAGACTTTGGGAGAGAGTCTTCTAACACAATTCAATGATGTCTGCCACTTTTTTATGAGCTCAAGGTCATTGTACCATAAAGAATGAAAAAGTTGCACCTTTATTATTTGTACTGAAATTGTACAGGACAACCCAAATAAGCTCAGAATTAATTGTGCTAAATAATTTGATATTGTTCACAGAGGTAAAACCAGGCATATAATAAGTATCAGGTCTGTTGAGACCTGAGAGTAAACAGAGTGGAGGTGTCTATATTTGGGAAACTGCAACTTAAAAACCTTGATTCAGAGGTATATTTTAGTACTTTAGGCCTATCTTTAAGCAGTTTGTTGTTGGTGTTATTGTTAGGATACATTTGATGCCTAAGACTAGGTACACATGAAATAAATTACTTTAGTACCTTTTCACAGGAGACCTGTGCAACCTTAGGAATTGGATTGTTGCCCCCTTGTTATGAATCAAATACCATGACCTTAAATTAATGTGTTTTATGGATATCTATATAGCAAAATCTTGGCCTTTTTACATTCATTCTGGCTTCTCAGCTCTACACTTTTATGATCCTGGCAGGATTACAGATTCCAGCAGACATGTCTATTTTTCTTCTTGTCTATGCTGTCCTTCAGTATTTGTACCAAAGTCAGTTTATTTTCTATTTCTGACTGAAATCAAGTGACTGCACTAATTAGTTAAAGTAGGTCTGAAGTAAACATAATGGTTATGCTGTCCCAAAATGTAGGATCCTTATCTGGTATGCAAGCCAATACACACAATTTTGAGGTATTTCTTTATTACAGGCTTACACAAAGCTAGGACCTAGGTGATACCTCACAAAGCTAGCTCGGTCCCATACAAACATTACTGCATATTTATTCTATTACATGATCAGCAAAAACCTGCATAAATTTACATTCATTGGTTAGTAAGTTAGTCATTGTTTAGTATTGTTTCTTCTGTCATTTTATTTGCATTTAGAGCTGCAATCCTTTTTTTTTTCTTCTTTATTTTTTTGTTTTAACTCATCTGCAATGACAGAGAAACAATATTGCTCTTAGTGAGTACTATCCACATAAGACATAACATATTTACTTCATGCTATTGGTGGGGAAAATGAGAGGAGCATTAATACAAGTTAAGCAAGCAATTCACTGGGAGAAGTTAATTTCTACCTCAGGAATGACTGGAACAGTTATTCTAGCAGTATGAGAACCATACCTGAACAGCACATCTTTCCAAAGGCAAAAAGGCACTTATTCATGTCACCATGAGCTATCCTGCACTTACTCTTGCTTTATTGAAGATTCCAACTAATTAATTTAAGAATGTTACTTAATGTATCACTTTGTTGTTTACAGTGAAATTTACTGTATGAAAAACATAATTAGATAAAGATTAGAAATTCTATGAGTATGACTTCTTTTTCAGACTTCAAATTACTCTTTCAAATGGCTTGCATCATTCATTGCTTTAAGATGCTTTCACCTTCTTTTTAACAGTGCTTAATAGACTTTGATGGTATAAAATATGAATTCTTCCCTCTGTACAGAAAGGATGAAAAACAAAGCTGTGTTTAGACATGGTGGGAAGCTCTGAAATACCCTTTTCAACTAAAAATAAGCTTATCTTAAGCATATTTTTTTGGCTTCAAAGGTGTTACTGAAAAAAGAGACTCCCCACTGGTTTGTGTCTGAAAAGTTACTAACTATAAAAGAAGACACAATATCAGTACTGAGAAAATCTTTTTGTTCAATAACATCTTTTATATTTTGTATTTTATCAAACCATTAAAACACCTTGGTTATTAATACAGCTTTCCCTTTGCAAATACAAAACAATGCAAAAATACTGGATTTTACTCAAAATTACAGCATCATATGATAAAAAACTCTGTTGTCTCTAATCTTTAACAATTGCGTGCCTATCTTATTGTGAAAATCCTGGGGACAAAGCACTTCCTTCAGAATATCCGTAGGAACTCAGTCAAGCTTTATGTTCCCATTGCCCCTGTCTCCTCTGGCTGTAAGCTATTTCTAAACCACTTTCTTGCTGTCCTTATTGAGGACTGAGATCTTACCTCTTCTGGGATGTGAGAAGTGCTAGCTCATGCCTTCTGTTGAGAAGAAAGATTTCCCAACACAGTCTTGGCTGTAGTATCAGAGCAGTCCTTAGTGAACTGACATTGGTGATCCAGCACCTGGAGCCATGCCACTTCCTTCTCTGGGCGTTGAGCTCTTTCTCACTCAACTGGGGCTTAGCAGAAGTCACACCTTTGGAGACCTAAGATTCTGTGTGTGAGATTAACACAATGTTTCCCACACACAAAGGAACCTCCAAATATCCTCCAAGGTCCACTAGTGTAGTGCTGCTTAAGTGCCAGGTGTCTACTACAGCACCTGTAACACTGCTGCCACTTACTCCTCCCCTTGGTAAGCTGGTTTCCACCTCTACAGCTACCTGACAAAGGAACATGGGACTCTGGAATAGCAATTTATTGTCAGGACCATGCAGCTGAGTAACAGATTATTTCTAGTATAGCATTTGATTATTCTGATTCTGCCAGGCTTGCAGACTGGTTGCAGACCTTCCCCAGCTTGTAGGGACCTCTGTCTAGAAAATAATATGGCTTTGTAATTCTCTTACGTGGGCTAAATATTCATCAAAGTAGAATTGTTAGATTATGTAAAGGTTGATTTTTTAATTATTTTTTTAACTGGAAAAATGAAGGAGTTTTCCGTATTCCTTGCCAGTGTGAGCAGCCTGAAGTAATGAATTTTCAGACTAATTGGTTATACTACTAAAACCTGTTCAGCAATAATTTGCAGAACAACTAAGCATGTAAACTTACCAGGTTAGAAAGACCTTGTGAAGTGATTATATATCTCATTGTGGAGAAAAAATCAATTTTATTCAAGAATCTCCAGCTAGATGAAGAATATCTTAGTGATAAGATAGCAAATGAGAGGATTTATTGCAACATACATAAACAGTATGTTCAAGTTATCTTATATGAAATGTTTAGTTGCCTTCATCCATAAGCCAGCAGTTCTATTAATTTGATTGTCTGAAATATTGTTGATTATACTCTGTAGGCATATAGCCATTTCAAAAGGGAACTTGAAAGTAAATATAGTTGCATACTGAAATTTAAATGTGCTTGCTTCTATTTGCTTAATTTCTGTTGTTGGACATTTACTGGTGCATGTTTTGAGATGTAAATGTGAAAGGGGAAAAATCGAATATTTTATGTTTTGTAGAAAAGACCGACCTTTAAGAGAATGGTTGTTTAATATAAGCATTCTCTTATGAATATGATATCCTGAAGCACACAGACAAGGACTATTGAACCTGGATAGTAAGCAAACTGAACTTTGAATGTTGGATCATTAATGTGAACCAAACTGCATTAGTGACCATATTGATCAGTAGTTATTACTGAAGTTCATTTTGTTGTCTGATAATGACTGGATAATTACTTTAGGGTCCAAGAATTCACATTAATCAAGTGCTGAATGTGGAAATGACCATGGGAAATGAGTAAAGAGAAGCTGGCTGACTTTTATTGGTAATTATTAATTATTAACTTTCCTGGTTATTAAAATCTTTCAAAGGCAAGCCAGTACATTTATTCTAGTCTAGTAATTTGTCTATTCAGTGGCTTTAGTACTTGAGAAGTGAAATCCAATGTTCCTTGGAATTTGACTCAATTCCTACAGGTAAGTTTTTATCATTTCTGGTAGGGAGAGATGGAGAGGAGCAGAAGAGGGTAGTTCAAACTTTGACACTGGTAGTTGAGGAAATTTTTTTATTTTAATAAAACTTATTTTCATAACAAGAAAGAAGATATCTCAGAAACTAGCAAGTTAAATGTACAGTATATTGAAAACTCATTTTGAAGCTCCTGAAAACCTTCAGTTTGTCCTTTCAATTATTTACAATCAAAGAATCACTGGGGTTGGAAGGGATCTTTGGAAGTCTTACAGTTCAATCATACTCCAAAGCAGGGTCAACTGGAGTATGTTGTCCTAGTATGTTTAATCAAGTGTTGAGTATCTCCAGGGTTGGAAACTCCAAAACCTGTCAAGGTAAATTTTTCCAGTGTTTGATCACTCTTGTGGTAAAAAAAAATATATTTTATTTTTTATGTAATTTCCTGTATTTCCACTTGTGTCCATTGTTTTGTAAAACAACAAATTGTGAAACTGATGCTCATTAAGAAGGTTATTTTAGCAGTGTTGGTCTATTCTGATTTTTTTTCCCAATAGTTGCTGTTATATTGTATATTAAAGCTTGCCAAGAATTGTATCAGTATGAAACACTGAGCATCATGTTTCAGGAAAACATCCTTCACTTGCAGAAACATTGCTGTAACACTTTTCAGAATCCCAGTCACTGCACTAAAATAAATATACAAAAGGAGTGTGATGTTTAGTTTAAATTTGTTAGTTAATTAAATAATCATGTAGTCTTAAAGTTCTACTGTAAGCTAAGTAACTCTTCAAATATATCCCTTCCCAAGAAAACTGCCAGTGTTTCCTCCTCGAGTTATCTTTCTCTGCTCTGGCACCTGCTACAGTCTCCACTGTAGCCGTATCTGTTGGGTTAGAAGCACTTTTGTTTCCTTCTAATATCTCTGTATCCTACAACAGTTAAACTGGCAGAACTTTTCTTCCAGCCAGTGTAACCCACACCCCCCTCCCCACCGCCGTCTCTCCCTCATTTTTAGAAATATACAGAATAATTCATGGTTGGTCAATATTAACAGAAGTAGACTTTCCTGTGTTTAGATACCTGTTTCCGTGCTACAGAATGCTCAAATATGTTTAAGAATTTTAATGGTATGTTTTTACAAATTAAGGTTGAGGTAGACGATGTCTCTAAATGTTTGCTTCCAAGACCATCAGTAAGTAATGTAGAAAGGATTTTTCAAAGAAGAATTGATTTATGCTCTAGTAAAGTGACACAGAACACTATTACGCAGTACTGTTAATGTTGGAAAAGTTAGCATGATATGATACGA
This sequence comes from Galbula dea, assembly GCA_013399015.1. Classification (NCBI taxonomy): domain Eukaryota; kingdom Metazoa; phylum Chordata; class Aves; order Piciformes; family Galbulidae; genus Galbula; species Galbula dea. The sequence continues at coordinate 21,376 of VWZX01006567.1, forward strand.
CCAATGCTTCCATGGAGGCATTGGATCTTTTGGAAAAGTGAATTTTCCCTACATTTATTTTTTTATTGCCACTATTTTCAGAAAGAAAAAGGTGGCCATTTTATACACCTTGTTTGATTAATGTCTGCACAGACCACCATCACTGCTTATGTCATTAATATACATAGTATGAGGACTCACACTAGCTGTATTTCATATGCACATATGCTTACATACTTTTGTATTCTAAATTACTATAATTTTATGATCATTTCCTTCATTTCATGTTGGAATGTCCAGACATGTGAAATATACTTTTTGAAAAGTAAGAATATATTTAAATAGAAATTCTACTTTTTAAGGTAGACTAAGAATTTTTTAAAATGTATTTTTATGTCTATTGCACAAAGACAATTGTTTCTGTAATCATGGAGAATTCCTCATGGGAATCATTGTTACCCTCACTTCACCAGACCAGTTCATAGCTGATCTGGTACTTGAGATGTGCAGCTCTAGCTCAAATTCAACAAATGTGGCATCTCCAGAGGTAAGGCTGTGCACATGCATTTTTTAAATTCAGTTTGTCTAATGAGGTGCAGCAAAGGTGACAGCATCCTTACTGCAGAGTGTCTGTTTAATTTTGACAAGTTATGCATGGCCAGAAACAACAGTAATTTCATTTTGACAAGCATTATCGTGCTAGTGATATAACAGCATTAATGCAAAAGGATGAACTGCTTTACACAGACACATACACAGACATACCCAGCTCTCATCCCACAGCTACTCACACAGCAAGCTACAGACAGCCATTTAGCTTTGCTCCCATAGTAGATAACATCTGATTTATATTGATTTATTCTCTGCTTAGAGGATTCTGCAGCCTGCTCTGTGCCACTGTAACAGGGCACAGCTGGGCAGGGTGAATGATGGCCCATGGCAGCAAGGGAGCAGGACAGCAGAAAAACAGTGAGCTCAGATGTCTTTGCAATGTTCATTGTTTGAGGAGTCTTTGCTGGGGAGAACCTAGAAGAGGGGCCTGGGAAGAGAAGCCTATGCTCTGGGGAGAAAGCAGTAATGCAGGAGGGCCCAACATGCAGCTCTCACGCAGCATCAATAACAACATGCATCTGAGGGACTGGGTATGACCATGACCTTGTGATGGAGTGTGCCTTTTTTGTTGGGAATGACTCTTCAAAGACATTGGAAAAGTGCCTTAAAACTTTAGAAACTTGTCCATAGGAGACTTTGAAAAGGAATCTTGAGATTACATCTCCTCTTCCTAAAAGTGGATAATTCAGACAAATGTTAGAAGCTAAAGCATTCAACAGCTTGAAATTTCTTTTTCCACTAAAAGCCAATTGTGTATAAAACAAGCATTTAGTGGTTGCAGCTGCCTTAATGCAACTTTGTTGCTATTCCACGAGTGCCCTGTAAAAGTTGTACAAGCTTGAATTTCATATAGCATCATAATTTTTGGAAGAAAAATTTTGTTGCTGAAATGTTCGAAACGGAAAGAAACAACCAGAAGCAGCTGTTCTGTCTAGTAAAGGCTTATGTGTATATTCACAGAATCACAGAATGTCCTCAGTTGGAAGGGGCCCACAAGGATCATCGAGTCCAACTCCTATAGACACAGGACAATCCCAACATCACACTATGTGCCTAAGTGCATTGTCCAAGTGCCTCTTAAACTCCATGAGAGCTGGGGCCATGACAGCCTCCCTGGGGAGCCTATTCCAGTGCTCCACCACTCTCTGGGTAAAGAACCTTTTCCTAACATCCCCCCAAAACCTCCCCCAGCACAGCTTCATGCCATTACCCTGGGTCCTGTCGCTAGTCACTAGACAGAAGAGGTCATTGTCACAGTATTCCCCTGACTTCACTTCAGGATAAAGTAATAACTATGTCATTTTGTATTTTTATACAAATAATGAAATTCTAAAATCATACAACCTTGGAGCAGCAACTCTGTTTTTGTTGAGAAATGAGGAGGAGACTTTTTTTTTTTCTTCCATAATGTAAGAGAACCATGAAGAATCTGCTGAATTTCTGACAAGAAAAAAACAGCGGTACAAGCTCAGTAATGATGATTATTACAGAAGGCAAGTGGAGTTTAGGTATCTGGAATAATATTAAAAAGAGTAAGAAGAATGGTTTAGTCATGCAATTGAAGTCATATAAACCCTTGTGCTCATAAATACAATACATGCAAGAAGAGTTCATAGAATTATTTTTTTTCCTGTCATGTCAACTAAAGCTGATAATGGTTTCCAAAAGAAAGAAAGCTGTCACTGCTGTTAGCACTAGGAATGTGTCGACACAAACAGAACCCTCCAAGAAGGATGCAGTCATACAGGTCTCTGGCTGCGTCGACTGTTTGAGCCTGACAGCGTTAGTTCCAGAGGACAGTGCGAGAGGCACCTGTGTGTGATGAGAGCTGGTGAATGATTTGCTGTGCATGGTAGCAGAGCTCAAGGAAGAGGTAGAAAGGCTATGGAGTATCAGAGAAAGTGAAAGGGAAATTGACTGGTGGAGTCAAACCCTTTCGATCTCTAAGGAAATTCAGCAGGAGAGTGTTAACTCCTACCCCTCCTGCCATGAGGCAGATGGAGTTAACCGAGAAGATGGAGGGGAATGGAAACAGGTCCCTGTTCAGACAGGAAAAAGAACTCCTTCTGAACCCCCATCACATCCCCAGGTGCCCTTAAAGAACAAATATGAGGCCCTAGACTCAGAGAGTCAAGTAGAGGTCAGCCATGAGGAAGATTTGTCTGGAGGGCCTGCTTCTTGTTCCACCCCGTCTTCCAGACAGATAAAAGCAACAGCTACAAGAAAGAAAAGAAGGGTAGTTGTAGTTGGTGACTCCCTTTTGAGGGGAACTGAGGGCCCTATATGTAGACCAGCCCCAAGCCAAAGGGAGGCTTGTAGTCTTCCTGGGGCCAGGGTGAGAGACATTGCTAGGAGACTTCCTGAGCTAATTCAGACCTCAGATTATTATCCACTGTTGGTAATCCAGGCTGGCAGTGATGATATTAGTAGAAGAAGTGCCAGGGTAATCAAAAAGGATTTCAAGGCACTGGGTAGATCAGTCCATGGGACAGGTGCACAGGTAGTATTTGCTTCGGTTCCTGTAATGGCTGGAATGAATGGGGAGATGAATGAGGAGAGAATTAGGAAAGCCTACCTTATAAATAGGTGGCTAAAGGATTGGTGCCACTGTCAAAATTTTGGGTTTTTTGATCATGGTATAAACTCCATATTACCTAGTCTTCTTAAATCAGATGGGCTTCATCTGTCTAGGCAGGACAAAAGGGCTGTTGCCCATAAGTTGGCAGGGCCCATCAGGAGAGCTTTAAAGGTCTGAAGGGGGAGGGGATTGATTTCAAACTCTCCAAAGTTAAGCCCAAGGGTGAAAAGACTGAATTAAAAGTAAAATCAGCAGCCCAGCTGAAGTGCATGTACACTAATGCACGCAGCCTGGGCAATAAACAGGAGGAGCTGGAAGCCATCATGCAGCAGGAAAGCTATG
>VWZX01006570.1:10903-24207 GCA_013399015.1 Galbula dea
CCTGGAGGTGTTCAAGGTGAGGCTGGACAGGGTGCTTGGCACCCTGATTTAGTTAGAGATGTGCCTACTCACTGTAGGGGGGTAGGACTAGATGACCTCTAAGGTTCCTTCCAACCTTGATAATTCAACGATTCTATGATTCTATAATAAACATATTTTATATATATATATATATGTATATTGTATACAATACATTATTATTTTTAAACTAGAACTATGAAAACATTTGTATTTCTAATTTTTGCACAAATTTGGCATGAACTGCACTCAGACAATCTGATACAATTGTTTTTCATTATTCTAGGAATCCTAAATGCTGATGTAATGTACAGGTTTTTTCAGGGGAAGGGGATGGGAGAGGTGGAAGAGGCCTTAACTTTGCAATACTTAAAACCAAGGCTGACTTCAAGTTCTATAGGGAATTTAAAGAATGTCTTTGCTCAAAGCAGATGTGTATATAGATATGTGTTTACACATATGTTCACACATAGTCAGGCTTGCTACAGGACCTACAGGAATAGGATTGAATTTGGCTAAAAGTCATCCCCTAATCAGTGGGCAAGAGGTCACACAGGCAGGAGGGTCAAAGGCACTGGCTGTGGTCCAAGCTATATGGCTGTGTTCATTTGGCTGTGGAAACTGAATGGATTAACCATGGTAGTCAAATGGGTTATCAGGTCAAGGCAGATTAAGCTTTTATAAATCCTAAAAATAGAGGATAACCTTTCCAGTTCAGTTACTGGGGACAGTATTATAGTTGTTGTGGCAGCTCTATCCCTTAAACATCAATCTCCTCTCTGCTCCCAGGTAGTTTTTGCTGAACTGACTGCATTTTATGAAATTATCCTTGAACTGGACCTGGATTTACACCTCAGCTACGGCTGGCAACAAAATCTCAGTAGTAAGGCTGTGCAGTGCCAGATAGTATCCTAGCTCCTTGGACAAGTTTAAAGTTGGTGCAGATGTGTCAAACATCACAGTGATACTGATATGACCTGGAAGAGTTAGATCAGCAAGAGGCCATTTTACCAAATGTTTTGGTGTAGCTAGAGTTAAATATTTTCTCTCTTATTCTGAGAAGGCACATACTAGATCCCTATATTAAGTTCTCGCAATACTTCAAAAGATAACACCAAATTCTTTTAGCTTACACAAAAATTCCATTTTAAAATCTGCAGTTTGCACTATATAGACACACAAGAAACTTCTCCCAGATTCTGTCAAATACTATGGCTTCTAAACAGACAATGTTTGTATTGATTGCTGCTCTTCATAATGCTTTCCTTCTTTGGAATACAAGAGACAGTCTTCCAACCAATCCAGAAGCCAGATTTTTAAACGTTGCTACAAACATGGATCCACAAAGACAACTGGTCTTCACAGGGCTCTAAGAAAATTCAGCTTTTAGCAGCCTGGAGTGAGAAAAACAGCTCTGATTAGACAAACAGACAGAGATTTTTTCTGGAACCCAAGGAACCTTTATAGTCTACACCTTGTAGACTTTATGCAGCATATGCTGTACAAAGAAGTACTGAGTTCACAGGAATGGAAGATAATAATGCTAACGGAGTTCTGGAAATGTTTTGTCAAATGCTGTATAAATTAAGGCCTTTAGTCTAAGGTCAAAAAGAGATGCCAATAGAAAAGGACATAGAAGGAGCAGATATGAGTCAGAAGTGACAGAAGGAATGAATTTACTACTCATATAACTAGATATAACCAAACAAGATCAGACCTGCTAAAGTAACCCAGCATAAAAAAAAACCAAAAAAACAAAAAAAACCCCCTAAGGCTAAAGGCTTGACCATGTGTGCCTATAAGCAGTTTGATAAATGAAGTACATGCACTTGCTATATTTTATAGAAGGAAATTTACACTACAGATTAGATAATGAAAAGTGATATCTTCCCATTTGTTGTTCACACTTAGCTTCTCACCTGAAGATGTAATAGATCATCCTTTCTAATCAATTTAATATTTAAAACTCCCTTGGTTCCTCAAGGAATTTGATTTTTTTTCCTCCTGTTTATTTTAGGCAATTGTATTTGTTAGATTTTTTTTCCTACAATATTTGCATTGTGTCAATTAGAACCATTCACAGAAGTCAGTTAATTTCAGTAAGGGTCTTATAAACCAGTTCCCTGGTTTGTTTTCTGAAATTGGTCACTTGAATCCTCCTGTTCCTAACTCATGTTTAAGGGTCTGCAACCTTACTTCCCATTATTATTGCCTGCTCTGCCTTATGGTACACCAGTTTGTGATACGGTCACAGCTGCCCAGCATCTGTTTATAGATTGGGGTGACTGTGCTACTCACAAAAAAGAGAGTTGGAGGGAGATCTGGGCCATAAATAGGCTGTTCACAAACTTGTAGTGAAAATTCAGACAACCTGTCATTTTCTGTGTCTGGTTATCAAAAATGTTATCTGGAAAATTAAAACAAACCTCAAAAAACAAAAAACAACCACCTTTTCAGAATTTTATTAAGGAGCTCAGAGGCAATGTACAACAGAGAAATGCATTTTTGCTTTCTATCCTAAAGAAGTCAAGGGGATCAAGCATCTTTTACAATTTTGCTGGTTCTAAGTTATGGTTACTATCGTAATATTACATGTTTTGGAGATACAGCAGTTAATAGATAAAGAGTTAGGTGCCTCTTTTTCCTTTGTTAAACCTACAGATGTCAAACAGGTATCTGATCTAGGTAGCTAGAATGATACACCTGAAAGAAAATCATCTCCTTCTAAGTATCTGATACTGACTATAGAGGGAGCCTAACTACTACCTAAACCTAGATGCCTCACTTCTATGTAGCCAGGTTAGGTGAGATGAAATCCACTCGAAGTACCGAAACACGGTTAAATGCAAAGATTGAATTGGAAGGCTTGAAAATAGGCAATAGGCCATATATCAGAGTATCATATGATCAAATGAGGTGGAAGGAATCCAATAGGTTCATTGAGTCCAGCTCTTAAACCTATGCAGGACATCCCAAGAATAACAGCATGTGCCTGAGTGTTATCTAAATGCTTCTTGAACTCCATCAGGCATGGTGCTGAGATAAATTCCCTGGGGAGGCTGTTCCAGATCCCAGCCACCCTCTGGGTGAAGAACCTTTTCCTAATCTCCAGCATGAACCTCCCCTGACTCAACTTCATCCCATTTCCCCTAGTCCTATTGCTGTCCACCAGATTTAGAAGATCAGTCCCTGCCCCTCTACTATCCTTTGTAAGGATGTTGAAGACATATAGATATATAGAAAGGTCCTGATGACTTTCAGCAAAATAAAATGACACAGATTAAGGGGAATGTAAGAATTCACAGCCAATGCTGCTATAGCTGTAGTGGTGTCCAAGGAATCTGCTGTGCAGCTGTTGTGAATGGTCCTGGAGCCAGTAACAACCCAATGCAAACTGAAAACTGAAGATCAAGATATATGCTGGTATTCAGGCAGAGAAAGGCTTACACATCACAAGATGCTTCCTTTCAACATTCACGGGCACATTCATGGCAGGTTATGGAAATCAGTAGAGACAGCTATTAAATATTCATGAATACGGGAGCTTCTGTGAGTGAGGAGATCTGGATTTTGAGCCTGATACCAAGCAACTATATAAATAGACTTTCTAAACCTATAGTGACTGATGCATTTCTGATTTATAATCAACCCATGAAGGATTAAATATTCACACAGGTAGTATTGCAGCTAAAAAGTCACAAATCTAAATCACAACTTTTCCTGAGCTGGAAGGAACCCATAAGGATCATTGAGTCCAGCTCCTATTTAGGTGCAGGACAATGTCCAACAGCTTCTTAAACTCCTTGACAGTTGGTGCCATGACAGCCTCCCTGGGGAGCCTGTTCAATGCTCCACCTCTCTCTGTGGAAAGAAGCTCTTCCTAACATTCAATCTGAATTTCCCCCGGCACAGCTTCATGCGTTCCCCCAGGTCCTGTTGCTGGTCACCAGAGAGAAGAGGTCAGCACCCACCCTCCCACTCTGGTGAGGAAGTTATAAACTGCAATGACGTCTCCCCTCAGGCTCCTCTTCTCCAGGCTGAACAGACCAAGTAACATGGACAATGGCTCGAGTGCTCCCTCAGCAATTTTGCCGACAACACCAACCTGTGTGGTACGGTTGATATGCTGGAGGAGAGGGATGCCATTCAGAGGGACCTGGACATGCTGGAGAGGTGAGCCCATGCCAACCTCATGAAGTTCAACAAGACCAAGTGCAAGGTCCTACATCTGAGTCGGGGCAATCCCAAGCACCGATATAGGCTGGATGAAGATTAGGTTGAGAGCAGCCCTGAAGAAAGAGACTTGGGGGTGTGGATGGATGTGAAGCTCAACATGAGACGCCAGTGTGTGCTTGTAGCCCAGAGGGCCAACCTTATCCTGGGCTGCATCAAGAGAAGCGTGGCCAGCAGGTCAAGGGAGGTGATTCTCCCCCTCTACTCTGCTCTCGTGAGACCCTACCTTTCTGTCCAGTTCTGAAGCCCCTATTACAAGAGGGATTTGGAAGTGCTGGAGTGAGTCCAGAGAAGGACCACGAGAATGATCAGAGGGCTGGAGCACCTCTCCTATGAGGACAGACTGAGAGAGTTGGGGTTGTTTAGTCTGCAGAAGAGAAGGCTCCAAGGAGACCTTATTGTGGCCTTCCAGTATACAAAGGGGGCCTACAAGAAAGCTGGTGAGGGACTTTTTAGGAGGTCAGACAGTGATAGAACCAGGGGAAATGGGTGTAAGCTAGAGGAAGGTAGATTTGGGTTGGATATTAGGAGGAAGTTCTTCACCATGATGGTGGTGAGACAGTGGAACAGGTTGCCCAGAGAGGTTGTGGAAGCCTCATCCCTGGAAGCTTTTAAGACAAGGCTTGATGCGGCCCTGGGCAACCTGATCTAGTGGATGGTGTCCCTGCCAGGCAGGGAGGTTAGAACTGGATGATCTTTAAAGTCCCTTCCAACTCTGACGATTCTATAATTCTATGATTCTATTTCAGCGTTTCCACGTTAAGTCGTCCTCTCCATGCCCTTCACCATCTTTGTGGCCCTCTTCTGGACACTCCCCAACAACTTCATATCTCTCTTGTTTTGTGGTGCCCAAAACTGCACACGATACTCCAGGTGAGGCTGCACCAGAGCCTAGTAGAGTGAGATCAGCACTTCTTTCGATGGGCTAGCAATGGAGTGCTTGATGCACTCCAGAACCCTGTTGGCTCTTTTGGCTGCCAGTGCACACTGCTGACTCATATTCAATTTATCATCAATAAAAACTCCCAGATCCCTTTCTACAGTGCTGCTTTCCAGCCTCATGTTCCCCAATTGGTAGATTGTTTTCAGATTGCCCCTACCCAAGTGCAGAACCCAGCACTTGCCCTTGTTAAACTTCATATGATTTGTGACTGCTTAGTCCTCTAATCCTGGTCCTGGATTATATATATTATAATCCAGGTCCTGGATTATAATTTGCCAAAACATAGTATGGAGTCTGATTCAAAAGAGAGATCAAACAAAATTTTCATTTGCATAATGGCAGCTAATTTACAGCAGAACAGATGTTGTCTAGAAACTTGGGCAGCTCAGCCAGTACAAGTAAATCAGACTGAAATGACAAGGGATCTGTAACATTTCCAAAAGGTGCACATCCTGTGTCCAAAAGCTGCATTCCAACCACTGCACAACTGCTGATCACAAGCAGCCTGTAGGCCTCCAACTAGACGCCACCCCATTGACCACAACTCTCTGACTCCTGCCCTTCAACCAGCTCACAATCCACCTCACTACCCAATCTCCAGACAGCACTTGCTCAGTTTAGTTTTAAGGATGCTGTAGGAGACACTGTCAAATCTTTATTAAAATCAAGATAAACTACATCCACTGCTCTACTATCATCTCTCCGCCCAGTTTTGTCCTCATCAAAGTATATCAGGTTGGTCAAACATGACTTCCCTTTGGTTGACCCATGCTGACTGCTTCTGATGACCCCCTTATCCTTGATATGGCTGGAGACAGAGTTGAAGTGTTCCATCACCTTTCCTCGGATGGAGATGAGGCTGACCAGTCTATAGTTACCCGGCTCCTCCTTCTTGCCGTTTTTGAAGACTGGAGTGACATTTGCCTTCCTTCAATCTCCAGGCACCTCTCCTATCCACGAGGACTTACTAAAGATGATGGAGAGTCGCCTGGCAATGACTTCTGCCAAAAGAAGACTTCTGAGAGTCGTGGTAGATGGGGTGGAGTCTCATTGGAGGCCTATGTCTAGTGGAGTCCCTCAGGGGTCAGTACTGGGACTAGTACTTATCAATCTATTCATTAATGACCTGGATGAGGGAACAGATTGCACCATCAGCAAGTTTGCTGAGGACAGTAAAGTGGGTGGAGTGACTGACACACCGCAGGGTTCTGCTGCCATTCAGCATGACTTAGGCTGGAGAGTTGGGCAGAGAGAAACTGAATGCAATTCAACAAGGGCAAGTGTCGAGTTTTGCACCTGGGAAAGACCAACCACATGGATCACTATAGGTTGGGGACTGAACTGCTGGAGAGCAGTGAAGGGGAAAGGGGAGAGGGGAGGTGATCTAATGGTTAGGATTCGGTGCTTTCACTGCCAGGACCCAGGTTCAATTCCCAGTCACGGAAGCTTTGTTGTGACCTTGTCTTAGGGAATCCTGCTCTGGCAGGGGGGTTGGACTAGATGATCTTTCGAGGTCCCTTCCAACTCCTATCATTCTGTCATACTGTGACCTAGGGGTCCTGGTAATGTATTAAAAGGCATGTGGTTAGTAGGTGGAGAGAGGTTCTTGTCCTGTTTTACTCTGCCCTGGTGAGGCCGCATCTGGAATATTGTGTCCAGTTCTGGGCCCCTCAGTTGAAGAAGGATAGAGAACTGCTGGAAAGAGTCCAGCACAGAGCCACCAAGATGATGAAGGGGCTGGAACATCTTCCTTATNGATCACTATAGGTTGGGGACTGAACTGCTGGAGAGCAGTGAAGGGGAAAGGGGAGAGGGGAGGTGATCTAATGGTTAGGATTCGGTGCTTTCACTGCCAGGACCCAGGTTCAATTCCCAGTCACGGAAGCTTTGTTGTGACCTTGTCTTAGGGAATCCTGCTCTGGCAGGGGGGTTGGACTAGATGATCTTTCGAGGTCCCTTCCAACTCCTATCATTCTGTCATACTGTGACCTAGGGGTCCTGGTAATGTATTAAAAGGCATGTGGTTAGTAGGTGGAGAGAGGTTCTTGTCCTGTTTTACTCTGCCCTGGTGAGGCCGCATCTGGAATATTGTGTCCAGTTCTGGGCCCCTCAGTTGAAGAAGGATAGAGAACTGCTGGAAAGAGTCCAGCACAGAGCCACCAAGATGATGAAGGGGCTGGAACATCTTCCTTATGAGAAAAGGCTGAGGGAGCTGGGTCTCTAGCTTAGACAAGAGGAGACTAAGGGGTGACCTCATTTATGCTTTTAAGTATGTGAAGGGTATGTCAGGAGGATGGAGTCAGGCTTTTCTCAGTGAGGCTGAGGGACAAGACAAGGGGCAATGGTTGTAAGCTGAAGCATTAGAGGTTCCCTGTGAATACATGTAGACATTTTTTCCCAGTTCATGTGCCAGAGAACTGGCACAGACTGCCCAGAGAGGTTGTGGAGTCTCCTTCTATGGAGATATTCAAAACCCGTCTGGACATGCTTCTGTGTGACCTGGTCTATGGAATCCTGTTGTGGCAGGGGGATTGGACTAGATGATTTTTCGATGTTCCTTCCAACTCTCTCAGATGTTCTAGTGCCCTTATCGTGTTTGTATCTTTTTTTCTGTACCCTCTCCAGAAGTTCTCTGCCCTTCTGGAAATGCAGAGACCAGAGCTGGACACAGTACTCTGAATGTGTCCTCACTATGGCAGATTAGAGGAAGAGGATAATCTCCCTCAACCTGCTTGCCACCCTATTCTTGAGGCACCCCAGGATGCTCTTGGCCTTCTTGGCCACAAGAGCAAGTAGCTGGCTCATGATCATCCTGTTGTCCACCAGGACTCCCAGGTCTTTTTCCACAGTGCTGCTTTCCAGCAGATCAGTCCCTAACCTGTACTGGTGCATGGGGTTATTCCTCCCCAGGTGCATTACCCTGCACTTGCCCTCTTTGGATTTCCTAAGTTTTTTCTCTCCCCAGGTCTCCAGCCTGAGATAGGGGGTGAGATAGGACAAGAGATAGGACAAGAGAAAATGGCCTCAGCTTGTGCCAGGAGAGATGGAGGTAGGATATTAAGAAAAATGTCTTTACTGGTTGTCAAGTGCTGGAACAGGCTGTCCGTGGAAATGATAGAGTCACCATGCCTGGAGGTATTTAAAAGACATATACATGTGGTGCTGAGGGAAATAGTTTAGTGGGTACCAGGCAGACTTGATAATCTTAAAGGTCTCTTCCAACCAAAACAATTCTGTGATTCTAAACTGTGAATTTCTGTACCCCTGCCACTGGTACAGTCCCTGGCCTGAAGTCTCTTGTGCAGCCCCACTGACTTAGCTCTGTGTTTTCAACCCAAATGAAGTAAGTACCCAAAACAGAGTAGAAACCCCTGGACTCCAACCCTATTCACAAAAGTAAGGCTTCTGATTTTTGAAATGGAGATTTCTGCCCTCTCCTTGTCATCCAAACCAAACCAACACCCACCACCAGTACACCTCATTGACATAAAAATCCCAAGGCCTATCTTGTACAGTTTCTTTTTCCTTTCTGGTGGTAGGATGCAGTGAGTCAGAACATTGACAAATTCCAGCTGAAGAAAAAAAAATTAAAAATAAAAATTTCCAAGTGAAATGAAGAGTCCACATCCATTAAATTATGTTGGCAGGTGCTGACCTTACTTCTACCCCACTATAAAGTAGGCCAGGAGTTCTATTCTGTGAAGTGCTCCACTTCTTAGACAACTAATTAGAGTTGCTTTGCAAGCAAAAAAATTGTTAGAGGGGTGAAATAGAGGAGGTGGTCTAGTGGTTAGGATTCGGCGCTATCACCACTGAGACCTGGGTTCAACTCCCGGTCAGGAAAGCTTTGCTGCGACCTCGTCTTAGAGAATCCTGCTCTGGCAGGGGAGTTGGACTAGATGATCTTTCAAGGTCCCTTCCAACTCCTAACATACTGTGTTACACTGTGAATGCAGCCAGACCTAAGAGTCTTTCCATGGCTGGCCTTTCTTCGGAGAGGCATGACACTGGAAAGTGGGATCTCAACAATGTCTGAGTTCACAAAGTCAAGCTTCTGATCCAGGCAAGCCATGTAACCAGAGCCCTGATTCAGCTACGTAACCATATATGCAAGATGTGCAGCCCGGCTTACCTACAGGAGACTTAAGAACGGCTCTTTGTGCTGGAGTGACAGCAGTACACCCTGATCCAAACTCGTCCAGGTGAGTGAAGAAGCTACTACTTCAAAGAAATGCTGTACGTCTTACAAGGAGTTGCAGATGTAATTAGTTTTCCCCTTTAGCACTGAGTAATGTAATACACTGTCGCGCACCAGGGGATCTATGAGTGGTGGCACCTACCATTTACAGAAAATACTTCAGAGATCTGTAACAACAGGCCACAGTGTTGAGGTTTGAGGCTTGCCCGACCACCAACCCAATGACAGAAGCTCCCTGTTATTCCCTCTTCCCCTCGATGGGAAGGGAAAGGGGATTAAAGAGAGACAGAGAGACTTGTGGATTGGAAAAAAACCTACAATTACTTTAATAATAATAATAATGATAAATGAAATATATACAAATATGTACAAATCCCAATACCAAACCCAAACTGCCCTTGATGGTAACTACGTCATCACTGATACTGCAGCAGTAGGCCTAAAGCAGCATAGAAGCACAGGGAAAAAAAAGGAACCAAGAAGGGAGAATAATCTCACAAGGGAGAACAATCTTCAGAATAATCATACAAATAATCATCCCACAAGAGGGACTGACCCCCAGTTTATATATCGAATATGATGTACATGGGATGGAATACTTAGTTGATCAGTTTAGGGCCACCTGTCCTGTCTGCTCCTCCCTGAAGGTGCAGTCTTTACCCTGCACCCCCCCAGCGTGAGACACAAGATTTAGCAGTGACCCCACTTTGCATACCAATCCCTGGTAGTAAGTCTAAACATTAGGCCTTATCACTGCTAGAAGCTGGCAGTGTCTGTGAAAATATGCTGTTAGTTTCAGAAAGTGCAGTTTCTCAGAGGAGTTTTAACTAAAAAGTAAAATCACTGAACAGAATTAGTTTTGTTCTAACCCAAACCAGGACACAGAGATTCTGGACTATGAGCAAGAGAACACAAAACTGTGTTGCCTGTTAGCACTGAGCAATGACTGTTTAAATATGTTTTCATAAGCAAACCAGAGACGCAATCAGCTGTAGAATCTGGAGGACTGCAAAAGCTTCCCAAAGCCTGTCCATGAATAAAAAAGCTCCCAGAAAGCAAGGGCAATCCACTCGCCACAAAGAAATGCATCCCAGGAACATTAGCTTCATGAGATAATTAAATATTGTGGATTTTTTTTGGCATATACTAAAAAGTTAAATATATTTCCTTAACTGCAGTTATTAAAAACAGTAGATTATACAAACAGATTTTTGAAAGCTCGTAACTGAGTATATCTTTGGTCTCAGAAATGTTCCAATAAAATGAAACAGACTTCCTTGCCAGTGGAATGGGTGTTTAAGGCACCTGCTACATCTTTAACCACTTCAGCAGCCTGACAGTGCTGTGCTGTATGAACAGGAAAGACACTCCTTGCTGCTCAGGATGTTTAAGTGCTTTTTATTTCTCTATAATGCTGAACTGTGCAGTTTCAGAGGAGCAAAAATGCAATACTAGCACTTCAGAGGCAGAATTTACTACATTAAACTACATTTGACCTCTGACAAAAATCCTCTTGAAATCAGAATCAAGCCCATCAACATCAACATGAATTATAATGCAGCTGAAGCAATTTTCTTGTATTCAAAATGAATTAATTATAACAATATAAAACACTAGGATCACATTCTATATTTACCAATAATAATTTACTCCTGACATGTTTCCTCCAAACGGGATCTCCATCTGAATGGGAGAAGTCCCAGAGATACTACATTAAGATATATTCAGGCTCCAAACCCTCCAGGGTATCTTTGTTTTTCTGTCATTAATGAAGATCAACTTGAGAAACTAGTGCTTTTTCATTTTTTAATCACTTGCACTACAATTAATGCTGGTGGCATCCTACTGCACCAAAGCCTTAGCACCAGTATACTCAAGGGGTCTGGAGGGTGTAATGATTTTATTCCAACTACCCAACTGTACCCTTGTGGATTCATCCTCCAAATGCTGTCTAAACTTATCCTGCTTGATTGTGTTCTCCAGACCAAAGTATGGTTGTTCCAAACAAGAGATCTAAGTTATGATCCAAACAAGACACAAGAAACAAGGGTGAAACTGGGTCTCTTTAGCTTGGAGAAGACTAGGAGGTGACTTCATTTATGCTTTTAAATATGTGAAGGGTGAGTGTCAGGGGGATGGGGTCAGGCTCTTCTCAGTGGAGCCCAGTGACAGGACAAGGGGCAATGGTTATAAGCTGAAGCATAGGAGGTTCCATGTGAATACAAGAAAAAAATTTTTCCCATTGAGGGTGCCAGAGCACTGGAACGTACTGCCCAGAGAGGTTGGGGAGTCTCCTTCTATGGAGATATTCAAAACCCATCTGGATGCACTTCTGTGTGACCTGGTCTAGGGAATCCTGCTGTGGCAGGGGGGTTGGACTAGATAATCTTTCGAGGTCCCTTCCAGCTCCTAACATTCTGTGATTCTGTGTGATTCTGAAGCCACTGGTGAGTCAAATCCTACTTTTACATCATTTGATACAACTTTAGTAGATAAATTACAACTCTTCAAACCTCTGGCACTCTTCATCCCTTCATGCAAAAGCAACAATGATACCAATGGTGGAATCTTTAGCAATCAAAAAAAGAAATTTAAGACTTGTATGTGTGTGGTGGGTTTAAGGACAACGAAGATGCAATTAGAGTATTAAATCACAGAATCACAGAATGTTAGGGGTTGGAAGGGACCTCGAAAGATCATCTAGTCCAAGAAAAGATCATCCATTCACAACCAGCCTGAAGAACTGGTTCTATGACGGGCTGGGTTTTCCTGCCAAAG
The DNA here is from genome assembly GCA_013399015.1 of Galbula dea. NCBI lineage: Eukaryota > Metazoa > Chordata > Aves > Piciformes > Galbulidae > Galbula > Galbula dea. Next base: position 23,074 of record VWZX01006570.1, read on the forward strand.
CTGTGAGAGGGGTATATAATCTCGGGCTTTGGGGAACTGCAGACAACACTCTCTGAGTCAGAAGAAGAGGACCGAGACACTGCAGGAGCTCTTGCCGAGATCCCTTCGTGCCCTGGGACCCTCTCCACCCGCAGGAATTTTCTCCAGAGACCTACCTTTTCNCTACCACAAACCTGTAAATGAATGAAAAACAAATCACATGGAGAATGTGTCTTCATTATATAAATGGGACTCTGTAAGAAAAAAACCCAAACATTATCTAGTACTTCCACTCAGTTTCAAGGTATAATGTTTCACCAGGCATACCCGATGAATAAGGCTTATGCACTACAATGAACAGAGGTTTCTAATGCACCTCATGAACAGAAAGCTACATTTAACATATTGCTATCAGGCCACAGAAGTGAACAAAAAAGAAAGAAAAAAATAGAAAGGCAATATATATTTGGACCTTTAAATATTTGCATTTCAATAATAGGCAATTCTTACAGCATCATATTGTATCATATCAATAGCATTTCAAAACAAATGACATTTTCAAATTAAGATTCTCAGTGTTCTGTCATAATCACTGCCTAACCCTCCCTGACCAAATTTTTAAGTTACTGAAACAAAATTACATTCAAAATTAAAAGACTAAAAATGCATGTATCTCATATGCTTACAGATACTGCTCTGCTGTTCTGATTTTACACTAGTTCCTTTTCCCATCCCAGGTTTTTAGGCAGTAAGCTGTTCATGTCAACCACATACTCTTCTTAATCAAGGCGTAATGCACAATGAGTTAGCAATAAATAATGATGTTTTCTTCTCAACATTTCAGACTGTATTTGACCTATATTCCACCAGGCCATGCTTTGCATCAGAAAGTGCCTCTTGAAAGTGGGCAGACATAACATCAATTTATGCTGTACTGTACTGGATTAGAAAATGACCTTTTAATGCAGATATAAAGACAGAGTCATGGCTTCTTTTTTCAAATACTGAAAAAATGTTGGAAGCCTAAACTGAAACTCAACTTATGTTTTTAGAATCATAGAATCATAGAATGGCAGAGGTTGGAAGGGACCTCAAAGATGATCTAGTTCCAACACCCTCGACATGGGCAGGGATGCCAATCACTAGACCAGGTCA
>VWZX01006572.1:0-230760 GCA_013399015.1 Galbula dea
GAGCGGCGTGACTGGCGGCGCGGCGAGAAAGGCCGGAGTCGTGCGGCGGCGCCGTGAGTCAGCGCCGCGAAAGGCCGAGATCGTGGCGGCGGGGGCGGCCCGCAAGGCTCCCTGCCCTTCCGGGGAGCGGGGGAAGAGAGCAGAGGCTGGCCTGCAGCCCAGCGCAGCCTGCCAGGGTTTAGGGGTTTTAATTTGTATTCTTCTTTTTCCTTCTTTCTTGTCCTAAATTTTGACTTTCTGTACTACAGAAGCAGTTTGAGGTGCCGGCCCTGCCCGAGCAAGAGGCAGAGAAGCTCTGCTGAAGGGTGAAGGGATTTACCGTGCCATAAGCCCAGGCCTCGAGAAAGGCTTTGAAACCTCCGCCCAAGAGGATTTCCACACGCATTTCCCCCCCATCCCAGGGCCACTTGAACACATGAAACTGGAAACAATCGAGTCCACAATAAGGCAGAGAACTGGCAATTAAATTTAACATACATTTCTGAGGAAAAGGATGTACTGTTTGGAGAATTACAGAAACAAAACAGGTGCAGAGGAAGAAGAGAGAGGTCCAAGATAATAGGTTCTCTATCAGGATGTTCCTTCCTCCCAAACCACCTAGTTGTCTAGGGGAAAATGAAAGATTCCTCTGCTACTGTACCTTCCCCACTGATTTTGGAGCACAGGCTATCACCCTTTTGTGGTCCCTGATCAACTTTGCCCAGTAAACCACGTGCTGAAAATAACATCACGCTTCAGCCAAGGGATAGTGTGGCACCTGGAGCAGGAATTAAAGTCCAGGGCTTTGTGGTCAGTTTGTTACCTGTTGGCCAGAAGCTGAACACTGCAGCTCTAGACTTTCCTCTCTCTGGACACACTGATAACACAATATTGCAGAAAGCCCTCAGGTCTCTCTGATGGGAGTAGTTCCCAGGCCAGACTTGCTCAGACTTGCTTGTCTTAACTGTGGTTGGGGTCTTACCTGTTCCTCTTCTGTCTCCACAGAATTAACCCTGGGAATTAACTCTATGGAACAACAGTGACTATTTCCTGTTCATAAATGCAAGGGGACATATTTTTTCCACCTCTCTTTCGTTGTTTAGCTCAATTATTTAGGGATTGGTTTATGAGCCCAAATGGTAGTGGAAGGAAGAACAACCCAGTTATTTGGTATATCAAGTCCTTCTGCAAGTCCTCTAGGACTTCTGTGCTTGAGAGCTTGTCTATTTTTCCTAGAGAAATCCCTCCCTTCCTATCAACTACATCTGCAACTGTAGTACCAGGCCAACTACAGATACATTGTTTACTAAAAGTTTCTTCCTCACAGCAGCTCATTTTAAATCATGGTGAGGGACACAATCACAATCCCAGCACATACCACACCCACCAGTAACGCAGGTAATTTGGAGGGATACCAAGACAACCACGGGCACTTAAAGGGAGACAGTAAGTCTTATGGTGTAAGGACTGAAGACATCTTCAAGTATCTGAGAAGTGCTTCCAAAGCTACATTAACTAACAGGAGTAGCAACAGGGTGTTTGTAATTTCAATTTTATCTGTTAATTGATGAACAGGAGCAGACTCAGTCCAGGTAAAGTTAATGGAAACATTGTGGTCACTTCAGATAACGACCATAGCTTCATTACCTTACTATCATTAAGCTCCAAAGAGTCTAATAATGAAACCTAAACCTGGAGGGAAACTGCCCAGGAAACTGATCAGTAACAAGCTTACTTACCTTCCATGAAATTGACTTTCTGTGGAAGTTGAAGAAGTGGAAAGAACAGTGAAAAATTCTTTTGAGTTTTCATTTCACAACCTGAGAGAGGCTGGCTATTTTTAAATGCAGATCTCCCTTTGCAAAAAAACCTACTTCAAATTCTTCCCCTGGTAATAGGCTTATTCCATACTCTGTGACATCAATGGGATTGCTTGCAGAGCATCACCTAAAAAGATTAACTCTTTACATGGTTAAGGAATCAAGGGTTAGTGAAGTTACAATTCTATTAGTGAGAGGAAGGAAAAGAGTAAATCATACTAACTCACAAATTCTATTAGCTCCCAATATAGCTTATTAACCCTCTATCAAATTAAGACTAATTCTATCAGGGTTAGTAGCCAAGCTTGAAGAACAAAACCAAAACTCCAGCAGAAGTCCTGATTTTCCATCAGATTTAGGCAGAACACGAATTTGTTCCTTCTCTTGCTTTCTCTTACCAAGTCCCAAAACTCCTCAAAAGGGTTTGAGTTCCCTCCCCTCATTCTCAAAAGATACCAGCAGTCTACACATTTGACTAACATTTCAGAAGTGAGTTAGTGTACTCCAAGTACAGAGGAATACTAATTTAAGAAAGAAATCTCAGGAAATGTTTCAAAGTAGCAGCAGCACTGTCCTAGTTCTCAAAAATAGAAACAGCCCTGTATGACAGTTTGGAGTCCTCTGAAGAGACTAAAGCTTCTGCTGCTCATCCATAAAAAAGCCATGCCAGCTTTTACTCAACTGTTTCCTCTTTTAGCTGAGGGTAATGTGATATGGTCTTTTCAGGAAGACATCATAGAAATCAGTTATTTTGGCAGTTTTGCCTCATAATGAGGTATACAGACATTGTACCCTCTTTGCACTATGCTCCTCCATCACACTGATGTCAAACATGACCTGGAGTACCAGTCAACAGCTAGGTGCCAATGAGAACAAACCTGAAGCTCTGAATCCAGTTATCAAACCCATTGTATTTCTGCAACAAAATATCAGCCTGAAAATAAAGACAGCCCTACTCACTACCAGGCTGTTTCTTAAAGCTTTGCATAATCCTTCCAAGTCCAAACACCACCTCCACTGTACATGGTCCTTGAAGTCCAAGCTGTGCATAAACACTTGCTTGTGCTCAAGAGCTCAACACCTGCTCAACTCATGAGAAGCTCATTGTTCAGTTCCACAGCAGGGAAGACTGAAGCTGGGCTCAAATGCTGTAGTGTGTGTCTCAGCTGCTAAAACAAGTGACATTAATGAACAGGGGAGCATGGCATGGCCAAAGCAAAACACAAAACTACCCCTTTGAGTTCTAAGATATTTTATCCTGCACCGCTGATAATTCTTAATGTACAATACTGCAGTCACAAGGTACTGCTGCAATATAGGTAGTAAAGAGCCTACTAAAATTAAAAGCATATGCTAGTATTTACATAAGGACCAATCTCAGCTATGTGGGATATTTGATTTCTAACTGAAAAACAAGAACTGTATCATGATTACTGTCGAAGAATATTCCTTTGATACTGTGTCTTTGAAGGGAAGGCAGATACCACACCTACGTGAAATGTGACAACTGTTCAACAGACTGCCCTAAGCTGGTGAATCCTTATTTCCTTCACTAAGAAAATCAAGTAATGACATAAAGAACTATTTACAGAGTCTGGGGACTTCCTTGGGGTTGTCTCCAGCAATGTGCCCATGAGATAAGAGAGTATCTCATTCCCTTCAGAAGCCCTGCTCTACAAGGACATCAAAACAAGAGGGGCATATTCCTGAGTATCATAGCGTAAAGCAGAACCCAGAACTGCATTTACAGTCTATAGGGCTTGGGACCTCTCTTCCACTCTCCAGACCTCTAGAATAAGGAAAACATAACACAAAGAGAAAGGCTGAGGTCAGGACACATGACCACAGCTCATGGATTTTCCACAGGGCAGCCAAGCCACTATCACTACCTGTGACATTTCATACCATTAAAGAGAGGAACTTACTAAAAGGTTGTTGTACTTGAACACTCCAGGATCTTTACACATCAGTGAATGATGCACTTGGAAGAAACCTGAAGAACTCTCAAAGTTATTTGAGCATTAGGCTATCACAGTGCTAAATAATGACATGACCCCAGCAGTGTGAAGACAGAGTTTCACATTTCCAAACCAGTTCTTCTGCTGTTTTAATACACTTTAATGAACATCAGTCCAAAAGATCACTTAATAGTATGAGGTACATTCCTTGACCACATATGGCTGTGCTTAAGGAACAGAACAAACATAGAATTAAATTAAATAGTGTCATTTAATTTAGTAGTAGTTTAATTATCATTCAGTTAAAAAAAGTTATAATTAACTATTAACGTTAATGACTTGGGACCTTTCAGAAAGCATGAATCCAAAAGGAAATATCCAGCAGGTGCTCACAGACTTGTAGTTTTTTTCCACCAGCACTGCCACCTGCATCAGTCTTTTAAAGGACTATTTGTTCTACAAAGGAATTGGTCTACAGTCTGTAACAGGAGTCTTGGCTCTGCTACTTTGCACGGTCTTCTAACAGATAGACGATGAGCTCATAGGTGGACAGCACAATGGCTGTGTTGGGTATCTGCCGGATGAGTTGGGCTAAGAGTCCTCTGTAGAAGGCTAGGTAGCCTTCCTCTCGTGCCACCAGCCTTGCTGTCTGAATGAAAGCCTTGTACTTAGTGCCCTCTTCTCGCAGCCGTGTCCGTATGACCTCTGTGGAACAGGAAAACACAGCCCAACGTTAACAAGGCTGAAACCTTCCCCTTGAGAAACACACCATCACCAAGAAAACCTTCCTGTACATGGAATCTGTACACATTGCCCCTCAGGCAAGAAGCAAAGGTAAAGCTTCCCTTTCATGTGGAATAAATAGATTATTTGCTCAGTCGAGCTACCATAGAACTAAATGCTTCCCTGATGCTCACATAATCAATACTGCTCTTTCTATATAACCCTGACAGCATTCACATCTATCCAAAAAGAGTTAACACTGCTCAGCCCACAAGCATTTCCCACCACTTGATGCCAGAATCCCAAAGGCTGTGGCTACTCAGCTAGATGAGGCTACTAGTGAGAAGAGAAGCAGTAGACATTCACTTGCTTGCTGGCATTTTTTGAGTTGTTTTTAAACTAGGAAGTCCAGTCCCCAACTATGTGGCTAGCTAGGAACAGTGGGACCAGTACTGAGAATGCCAATGCATATGCACATGTCACAGTAACAGGCATTTGGCCACTCAAACCACTCAGACTTTCACAGCCCTAGACCCCAGGGTTTGTCTAGGATTAGAGACATCAGCTGTTGTACTGCAGTCACCAATGGAAGAGTTCACATACCATGTGGATAGGCAATACAAGAGGCACAGCCCTTGGAAACAGCAGCAGCAAACATCAGTCTGAAGAAGTTTGTTGAGTTCCTTTCAGTCCCATTAGAAGAAGGGGGCAGCTGGACCTCCTTCAAATGCTTTTTCAAACTCTCATAAATAGTAAAGCAGATAATGGTCTCAGAAATCCCAGCATAGGAGGCAGTCAGGCCCCTATAAAATCCACGGATACCTTCTGTCTGGTAAACATATCTGGCACACTGCAAAGCATTCATTGGTTTTGAACCCCTGACTCTAAAAAACAAACAGAAGAGAGAATATCATGAGCTCAGAGAAAGAACTGATATTAAAAAACACCCTCATGGCTTTCAACAGTTGTTGTAACTGCAGATATGGTTCTCTGCTAAGCTTTACTCCAAAACTCTTGTAGGGAAGCTGCAGTGAGCAGGACTGTCACACTGAGAGTGCACACGTGGCTTTGCTAATTCACTAATACATAATCATTTTCCCAGCTCAAGTTCTATCCAGTCTGTCAGAGTTCACATTAATTCTTTAAAAGATAATAAGCACTGAAGAGAGACTGCTTTGTGTTAAACTAGTAATTCCATTTAAAGCCACCTTCAGCAGGCCAAGAGACAGAGTTCTGCTACATGAGAAATGAGCCTTCATTTTCAGAGGCAGCACTCAGTCCAAAGGTGCCACCCTCTGAAGTGCTAGAATTTAAGTCTTCAATTAGTTTTAAGTTGTGGTGTCTTACAGGATCCTTCTTATCTGACCTAACATGTCCTTGCAGGAAGGAATTTCCCTTCTAAGCAGTTACACTGTTACCTGAGTCCCTGATTGTTTCAATATCCATCAGTGACTGTGAATCACTCAGCTAAAAGATATCACTGTCAGATTCCCCCTCTGTCATCAGAAGATATGGCTGACAGCAATACAATGCTGAAGGAAGCAGAAGAACATGAAACCTCTGCAACAGATTCTTATGGCCTCTAGATGTTTTATGAAACTCATGTGGCTCCATTACCATTTCAAAATATCACCCTTTCTGTTTCCAGCAGCCTAGCTGTATAACTTTGGTGTGCTGCAGCAACACACATCTGTACAACCCAGGATCAGTACAAGTGATGTCACCGAGACTGCAACCTCATCCTCCCACAGGAGCTCTCCTGACCTTTCCATTGCCTCTACTATTGCTGTATCAAAGCATTTCAGTCCTTAATATATTTATCCTCACCATCAACCCCTGAAGTACAGGAGACTCTGTAAGCAAGAATCTGAGAGGAAAATGCTGCCATGGCCAACTTTAGAGAGGATTTGGAGTAAAGACAGGAACTGAACCTAACTCAGCACTCAAGGCAACTGCCACATCCTTCTCAACTGTAATGATGCATCAGACTGAAGTAGGCCACACAGAACCTTAATTTTTAGTCTGACCAGGCAGAAGCATGGTGGTTTGAAAGGTGGAACTGAGAATCAGGGAAACAACTGGGCAAGATCTAGCAAAGTACAAAGAGCCATGAGTAAAAACATGAAAGTTTAAGTTTTCCAGAGGCTTCTTTAGCCACTCAGTGGAACCCAGCCTCCCTCAGCTACTTACTTTCTCTCCAGCTGCATCCTGGTTTTTACCATCCATATAGGATTCATCAGGGAGTTTGTGATAAAGGCTGAAAAAGACAAAATAAACACAGAAGTACAGCTGAATCCAGGCTGGTGTACTGCCATGGCAAACATCAACTGTATACAATGTGTAGTCAGACTGTTCTTGCTATCAGCTTTATCCAGAGCTTTCAAAAGACAAAGGTGCTCAGCCTATAATCTCTCTCTTGCCCCAGAACCATCTCATGTTAAACTTCAGGAGGCATCAACCAATAGCCCTGGAATTTCTTAAAGGTTTCTTCTTTTTTGCACCTATTTTAGTATGTACTTCATGTTCCTGAAGACTGCTGTAGACAAGATAGCCTTACTGACTGACTGGCTCTTAGAATAACTGAGAAAAGGAAATCTGGGGGGAAACACTCAGTCTCTTTTTTTCCTCCCAAGGCTCTAGGTGGTGCCATTGAGCCATCTCATTAACAGAACCCAATGGGGGTTAGTTTAGAGAAGATAATTAAAACTAATCTCTCTGCTCACTGATGCATGAACTAGTGGAGCTCTTCTGCAGTATTTTTCCTACAACAAACAACATTCCCCATTATGGTAGGAAAAACCCAATATCCTAAACCAATCTGGCTAAAACACTATCCAAAGTTTGCTAGCTCTGCTAATACTCTTTTTTTTACCTTCAGAGACTCTAACATAGCATTGCAGTTGGAAAAAAATTAATCCCAAGCTAGTAAACAACAACCTAGAAATATTTCTAAATGTTGTAAGTGAACAGGAGAACAGATCCTCAGCAGAAAAGGCAAGTCAGGAGCTAGCAAACTCCTGTTTTCTAGCATACAGAACCTCCAACTAAGCATCTCTTTTCAGAACAAGCCACAAAGTCTTGTAGCAACAACAGCTTGGAGTAAATACTTTAAAGAGCTAAGGTGCATCTCAGAGTCACACAGATGCCAATGCACACACTGCCTGCTGTTGGTGAGGGGCTGGACACTGGGGAATTGCTGCAGACCAAGGGGAAGATCAATTACAAATGCCTACCTGCAGAACCTGAAGAACAGATATGCACAATGTTGCTGTTGGGCACAAAAATGCTATTAAATTGTTCTTTGGCTTTGGAGTAGCATCCAAAGTAGACAGCTCTGTGGGAGGAAGAGAAGAGAAACTGTAATGCACACATTACTGTCCCTGGCCCCCCAAATGCCAAGACTTTCTCTCCAAAGATGCCTCCACATGACTACTTCCATCTCCAAGCACACAGGGTTGGAGTATTTGCCTCCTTTCACTACAGTGCTACTATCTGAGTTGAAACCAACAGGGCAGAAGTATTTTACTTTCATACCAAGTCTGAGATGGGAGGCAACATGGTCTTGCAAGACAAAGCAAATTAGATTGGAGAACTACAGCAGCTTGGACATTAAACACACTTTATAAAAAGTTGGGAATGTCACTTTCCCACCTGGGGCCAGTTTTCCATCCATTTGTTCAGCACTGGAACTGTATTAGCAGCACTTCATGCTGTAAACCCTTAATCCTGGACTGAAACAAAGAAGTTTTACACACCTCAAAGCCCTAGACAATGCATAGGAATAGAGGAAGCTCAGCTGATCTGCAACAGTCAGTATGATGAACCAGTCTCTGTCTGAACAAAGCATGTTCAGATCTCAGAGCTGTGATGTGTACTGCCAGAAAAAGGTGGATATTGGTGGCTGTAATTTGAGTATTTCCATCAAGTACCTTATTCCAATCTTAGGGAAGAATACAAAGGGGTAGAAAAGACAGCATAGTGAGCTGCATGAAAAAAGCAGGCTTTTAGTCTTGGATTTCAGATCCCTGCTCCAAACATTACCTGTCCAGAAACAGGATTCCCCACTTCCAGGGGGAACATCCTACCTACTAGGCAAGGGGCCAGAACTGGTCCAATTTCAGGCAGAGAACATCTGCCAATTTCCTGCTAACAAGTTTTAACATTTGCTAGGCACAAAGACCTTCAGCCCTGCCAAAAATGGGACAGCCAGAGGTACATGTGGAAATCATTTAGTTGCCTGTAAGGCTTCCAAATATAAACACACTTTGTAGCTGGGTTTGTTGTCACTAAAAAGGGACACACACAGACACACCCCACTTAGGGGCTATGTGGCAGCAATTCAAGTCTTAGCCCCTCAGCTGCAGTTGTTCATTGGAGAATTTAGGCAGCTAAGGACCAGAGAGCTACTCCTCTCCCCTGGCATCTCCCTCCTGCTCAGTGCTTGGCAGCACTTATGTATTTGCATGGAAGCAGCAGATCATATTAGAGAAATGCAAATATTAATCCTACAGATTCTTCTGCAGTACTTTCTCTTGTTTTCTCAAGCACATAAATGGCTCTTGCAACGACCTGGAATTTAAGTGCCTTATTTAATCTGCACCTTGCAGACTACCCAAGTGCAAAGCAGGGTTCTGGAAGTATTTCTTGGCATGTACACTGTGCTGTATACACACACCTCATTTTAAAGATGGGATAACTTCCACTCTTTTCAATCATGACTGCACTGCAACATTTGGGTTGGTACCTTAAACATGTCTTTCAGCAAGAGTTTAACTATTTACCTTGATGGTGCAACTCCAACCAGGTTTGGACCCAGCCCTCGGAAGAGTGACCTTGGTCCTTCTTTTTCCAGAATTGACCTTAACATGAAAATAAACAGGAAAAGAAACTATAGTATTTGGGTTAAAAGTTATGCTACTTGTTCTAGCAGACAGCCAAAGAACATACAAAAGCAATGAGTACTAATTGTGCAGCTAACCAATTCAGGAGTTTGCTTCCTTTACAGAGACATAGGGGAAAAACAAATCCTTTTCCCTTTGATAGTTCTCTAGTGATGTTGGTTTTTAACCCCAGAGTCAAAGCTGAGTATGACAAACCATGCCACAAATTGTGTCTCCCCAGGTAGTTCAGGGATATCTGGGTTTAAGTGCATTCAGAAGAGTTCAGATAATCTGTCCCAAGTAAACTCCAACTACAGAGGTACTGCTGTGAATCACTGTCAGGACTGCACTTCATGATCAGGCCTAAAGCAGAAAGATCACCAAACTATGCTCTCCTGCAGTTCTGCACTTGCTACAGACCAGGTTTCCAAAGCCATTTCCACCCATCTTCCCTCACACATTGGGCCAGGATTTCTTTGAAGAGGATAACTGAACTGCTTGGACACCTTCCCCAGCAGCTGCCAAGGTCTGTAGAATACATTGCTGAAGTGCCTCATTAAAAGAGACTTATTTTACAAATTCCTTGTACTAACAGCAGAGATATTTACCAGGACTAAACCAAAAGCCAAACACTAGTAAACAGACAAGTATTTACCAGTGAAAGCCATGTACAGTCCAGTAATCATTGGGATTTCAGCACACAATCTGCTAGACAGCAGCCCTCCTAACTCAACTGACCATGTAAAAACCATGCAAGAACATCCAGATAACAGCAGGCTCCACAGGCAGTTCACGTGCACCTGTTGGAACAGCCAATCTTTCAGCATTTGCTTTCTGGGTCATTAGCACTGCTGAAAAAGTTCCCCACAGATTCCAAAACTATGCTCAGCAGAAGATCTAGGAGCTTCTGAAAGACTTTTTCTGCAGCAGAGTTGAACTTTCTGTGTAAACTCCAGGGCTGAGTGTCTCCAAGGAGACAGGATCCACCAACTACTTGTTCTTTGTCACTTAACAGTCACGACTGCTGATTCCAGCTGGGGTGACTCATCAGAATCTTAAATGGATTAGACAAAAACAGCCTGTCCTTCTGGAATGCTTCCTATTCAGCAGCAGGCTTAACCTGACCTCCTGAGTACCTACTTACTTTCTATTTACAGGAGTTAAGGGGCTTTCATACTCAACACCTTTAAGTTGCAGCTGTAAAGGCTGTTTCTTTAGCCATACAGTTTTCCCCAACCAGAAAACCCAAGTCATACCATGCCTGCATGACCAGGACTGAGAAAGGAATGAGTGAGTAAAAGCAAAAGGTCTAACTTCACTTCTTTCTTCATACATTTGTATTTTATCAGAAAGGTCATAATCAATAGCATTATCTGTTCTTCATAGATACTGCCTGCAGGGGAATGAGTGCATAAATATTTTGCTCTCATTTCTCAGTCTTCTGAAGTAAGCAGGTCAAAAAGTTGGTGATACATGCAGCTGAGCAATTCCCAAAGTGGAACCAAATCATGGTCACAGTCACCAACTTAATAAGCTTACTAAGTATATTAAAAGGTTGAGCCAATTTTAAAACATTTCCTCTCTCCCTAAAAAACAAATGGTAACCCCAGGAAAAGATGAGGCAAGAGGATGAATTAAGAGCTTTGTGCCTTCAAGCTTTCACTTCCTTTATCTACAGCTTCCCAAAGTCCAGTGGTGCAGGGTGAAAAGACAGCAAGGGGAAGGAGATGAAAATCAAAAGGCAACTGGCACTACCTTATATTTTCAGTCACGAATTGCTCTAGACTCATCTCTGAATAGACAAAGAAATGGTTGGCAGGGGAAGGAAGCAGTGTTTCCAACACAGAAACTCCAGTCCCAGAATGACTCTAGCCAGGTAGCTCTGCAGAGAATCTGAATTAGCACTGTACTGTTATATAACTGTGCAGCTTCTCCCCAGGCAATCTGCCCAGCCTGTTGGCCTTGCATAAAACCATTCAGCTTGCTCTGCTGCTCCTTATTTTCCCTGGCATTTCTGCTACCTGATCTAAACAGGACCTCTCTGCATCACCCTGGGGTGCCCCAGGATCCAAACAAACTCAATCCATTTGCATGAGGTCTGAACCCTAAGTTTATGGTGCTTTGATATGAAACAGAAAGAGAGACTTGGACTTCAGAGATGCTGGGGAAACTGTTTAGCAGTTAGATGCTAGATGATTTCACATTTCCTCACGTGAAAAGGGAACAGCTGGAGCATCAACTGCTGCAGTCTCAAGGCTTCTAACAGAGTTCATAAGTAAACAGGTGCAGATAGAACTGATGCATAATAATAATAATAACTGGCAAAGACAACTTCTAACAGCAAACAGAGGAGAGCTCATGAAGTCAGCCACAGCTGAGGAAAAGACAAAAGCTTCCAAGACCCCCAATTACACATTATATTTTAGTGAGGCTGCTTTTGCAAAGTGTCCTTTCCCCATCCCCCAAAGTTTCAGTTATAGAACATCCCCACAAAAGTGCAGGCAAGCATAACTTAAAATATATGGGAGCACTGAATTCTGAAGGTCAGCTGGTCCAAACTCATGCTCAAAGCAGGGCCAGCTTCAAAGACAGACAGGGGCTGACATGCATCACAAAGTGTAGAGAACCAGAAACCCTGTTACAGTGCATTAAGGTGAAGGAAAGGCTACAGCCTCTCACTTTTGTATGATGCCAAAGAGATTGCACTTCAAGAGAGGAATTCAAGCTTTTCTCCATCAAACAGGTAAACACCATGGGCAGTAAGAGCAGCAAGTATCTCTGCTAGCCACTCAGAGCAAACTGGGAATGGCTGCAGGAAAAGAAGACAGATATGGCCTATTGAGTCCTTCAAGCATCTGCCAAAACTTGGCCCCACCTAGTAAGGATTACCTGTCCCAGTGCTCAAAGGAGACAGTAAACATGATTACTCCCAAGAGAAGATAAAAATGACACTTCCTACTGCTGACAAAGAAAAATCCATTTCCTGTAGAATATTTTCTGTGATAGTTTCCACAAGCTAAGGCATATCAAGAGTTTATCCATGTACTGATCCCTAGCAAGTCCTAACTACCAACAAGCCTAAATGTGAGGACAATTTAAAAGTGACACCTCCAGACACTTGATTTGAATCAACTCATTTTGGAAAGTTTCTAGTGGTAGAAATAAATTTCTGTGGAATTCAGTAGAAGTGCAAAGGAGTCCTGAATATCTGTGTGCTTTTAGAAGAACAGTTCTATCTTTCTACTGCTGAAGGCAGAAGCCCAACTGACATGGACCTCTCCAAGGCAAGTCTGGAGCAAAATGTGCATTCTGTGTTTGCACAGAGGACTTGAAACTCAGATCACTGGTGTTAAGCACCACTGAATGACAGGAGGAGCAATACTCACTTGAGAACACTGAAGAGTCCAGGTGAAACAGATGTTGACCTGACCATTCCTTCCCCACTGATGGTTCCCAGCTGGACTTGTGGATAGTAGACAGCTCGGAAGGCCAGCTTTGAAGACTGAAGCCTAGTCTTTATCACCTCCAAGGGGCAGGTAAAGATGGCACCAACTGTTCCTCCACATCTGCAAAACAGAAGTTAAAAGAGAAGATAGTCAGGTGGGACCTACTGAAGGAAATCCTGCTCTGGCAGGGGGGTTGCACTAGATGATCTTTTGAGGTCCCTTCCAAGCCCTAATGTTCTGTGACTCTGTGAAAACATAGTTGCATAGATGGGTTAAACCACAGCATGGCACATAAAGAAAAGCAAAGATCTGCTCCACACTATGGACAAACTATTAGGAAGCATGGCAGCTCCAGCATGAGGCAAGGGAGACTGTTCCCAAGCCCTGGGGAGGGAAGGGGGCAGAGCAGGTTAAGAACTGTTACAGTGATCACGTGTAGTAATGAGATTGGTAAACACAAAGATGATAACCAGTACTAACAAAACAATTCCTGACTGATCATCTGCTGGTCCCATGTTCTGCCAAGACTTGGAATGCTGCCTGTAAAAACTTTAGAGGCATCCATGTTTCAGAGGTTGTTGTCCTAACACAGACAGGCCCCTGGATGGATTTTTCTTATGGGAAGCAGGAAGCTGGCAGATGAGAACAAGCCACTGGGGATTAGGACACCACAGACTGAAACCACAGCAATGTCATTCTTCACCATGTCAGTCCTTGCAATTAAAGCAGCTGTCTACAGAAGTAGCAAATATCAAAACTCCACCAAGTTAGGCCCTCTTAAAACCAATGAACATTAATTTCTTTTTTGGGGGTGGAGAAAGGAAGCTGCAAGGATGAGAGGGAGGGTGGGAAAACAGAGTAACAAGGCAGAAAGGCTACTGAAGAACAGAACTCTCATGCTCCTGTAACAGGACAGAAATAAAATGTGGCCTGCAGTGACATACCACAATAAGATATTAGACACACACATATATAAATATATGTATAAAGAAGAAATAAATGATCCTGTAATAGGCATCTACTTATCTTGATGTAGTCAGACTGAGCCTCAGAAAAAGCACACCAAGAAAGAATATAAGATGTATGAGTCCTAATTTTGATTTTAACCACTGATCTGGAAAGTGACTGGTCAAACTATTTCTCTCTCTGCTGCTGTGCCTGTTTGGTAATTGAATGTCCCTTCTGCCAAACTTCATAATTAAACACAATGCTGAGGATAGCTAAAATTCTCTGTGCCATATCCCCTCCTGTACAGCTGTATTCTTGCCTTCCTAGCTCATTCCTTGCCTGTCATCCTTTTAAGTCGGCCTTTAAGTACTTCTGGTAATGAATAGCTAGTTCTCTGATACTCAACACAGAGTTAATATCTGTTTTAACATCAGTTTTAACAGCTCAGAGTTTATGTTGTCAGTGTGACATTTAAGAAAAAAAAGCATTATCTAGTAGAGCAATTCTCAGAATGCCAACAGGGTTCATACATTATGTGCCAAATTAAAACACACAGCAGATAGTTCAAGTAAGGACTCTGATGTATTGGGCAGCTTTTTCAGCTGAGCTGCTTTTCCTCCACATGGGAATGTTGTGCATTACACCCTGGTGTTGCCCTATTCCCTGGAAAGGTGGCTGAAAAATAACACACTGTGTGTGCATAAAAGAAACACTTTGTATTCCTAGGGAGTTCCAAATGCCTAGGAAGAAAGGAGAAACAACCAGCTTTCCTCAGCTACATCAACAACCATAAACCCCAAAAGATTCAGACCATGGATATGCAGCCAGATAAATAATTGGGGGAAAAAGTCTTTTGCTGCAATTAAGGCAAAACCTCCAAGTCTTCATACTGGTTTGAGTCAGGGCTTTGGGTTTTTTGGATACATCAGCACAGAACTGTAGTTCCAGAGATGTTAAGCAGTGTTTACTGCACTAGCCTCTTGCAAAAATCCCAAAGCAATGTCTAAATCTGTCCTCAGTGAAAAGATAGAAACCTCCCTAGAAACAAAACAGCATGGCAGAGTATCTTCAACAGGTCACAGGGCAAGCATATAACAACAGGTTCTCAGCTCTGCTCTGCATGGATCACTGAGAGAAAATCTCTTCAACATGAGGCACCCAACAATTCACCAGCTTTGGCCAGAAAACCAGTACTTCACTTACTGCCAGAAAACCAGTATTTCTACTCCAGGCTTTGAATGCCCTCTCTAGTTACAGGATGGGCCAGGCTCTGTTGCCACTATGGCAGCTGCTCTGTGAGGTACTCTTGGTCTGAGAATATGAAACATACTTTGTGCTTATGGAGATGCAGAAAAAAATATTACTTGCTTAAAAGGAAATACTGTTTAAAAAAAACATACCAAGGATGCAAAGCTCAAAACCCAACTCCAATTTCTCTCTTCTTGTCAGCTTTCCATCTTTACCACCCCCAATATACCAAGGACTTGCACTTGAAATAAAATCTCAGCACCCACTGGTACAACTGAGCCAGATGCCAAGAATCTTAATTAAGAGCAGGGCTTACTTCATCTGGCCTAGATTGAATCACTCAGCAATATTCTTAATAATTTGCTCTTTGCCAGTTTGATGAAGGGCACTGCAGCCTCTAAATACCACTGCTTCAGAAATCTCTGTAGTAAACAGAGGATTACTCCAGCTGGAAAGACAGCATGGAGTAACCTCTGCTGCAGCCTAGTCCACAGCTTTTCAGAAACAAAACCAAGCATCAACTGCACTGACCAGTAGGGAAGCAGCAACCCAGACTTGTAAACATCTGTTATGCAACTTAGGCATCCTTCTCTCTGCAGCTTCTGAATCTTCCCTGCCCTCAGAGTTATCTTCCCATCAAAAACCTTTGGTTTGCTGTTACTGTTGTAAGCCTTAGAAGAAACTAAGAGAAACAAAAGGAAGCCAAAGAGTCTGTCTGTCTGTAATAAATCAGTTAATAGGAAACTGCTTCTTTCAACAACTGGAGAAGACTTTGTAATAGTCAAGTGCATTTCACCACTCCTAGCCTCTCAAGTATCAGACACTTCTGGTCTAAGATTACCTGAGCCTGGCCTGCCACCTTTGTGCTCACAGATTGTATTCCATCTTCTTAAGATGACAGCACACTCAACCCTCACCTTCACAGGCAGCTATCCTAATACCAACAACAGTTCTGCCTCTAACAGAATTATTTCAAGTGATGAGCTGCTCTTGCTTTATCTGTGAAAAACACTTTACAATTGAACTAAGGTTAGCATCTCACACAACTTAGAAACTGTTCTGAACTTCCAACACTTTCTTCTGCTGTATAGGTAATTTTACCCAATATCCTGGTTCTGCAAGCAGCTCCATGACCCAGTAAAACCCATTCATTACACTGTCTCTGAAAGACAGTGCAAAGGCAAAAGGTATTTAAAGGACTGAGGAAAGAGCTCAACAGAGATGATTATCTCAAGCACTAACATGCTAACAATTCCTTCTGAAGCTCCTTTGATGATGTAAGAGATGTAGCAAAGAGAGCAGCCTTTCTTTACCACCACTACTACTACTACTAAAAGCCAGAATGTGTAAGGCAGACATGGTACAGGGCCCCAGATCTAATATGGTCTGGGTTTCTACCTTGCCTATCAGCTGGCTGGTCCAGCATTCCTCCAAACACCATGGATTTCCTACACATAGAGAAAGGCCTTTTAAAAGCTTAGGCAAGCTTGAAACTGATGTTCAATTTCTTGTTCCATCCAGGGAACCCTTAGTCTGCATTTCTTACTTGCAAACCAGAGGTAATAGCATCAATAGATACAACCACACACAGGACATGGAAGTTCAGGGCCATGAAGAGGGAACCACTCTGAAATCAACTGCTTGGATGGTGAGTGGGTTTGTGGTGGACCAAACACTTTAGCATTGGCTGCTGCATGAGAAGACTAAATTTGCTGTCTCATTTTCCTTTCTGTAACATCACACCAAGATAAATGACAGCACACTTTTCTGTGTCTCTCCAAATAACATGATATGCAAAACAAGACTCAGTTCCAGCAATGAACATTAAAGACCTGCACACCCTAAAAGACCATCTCCTTGTCCTATATTTTCACCACTGCTTTAGAAACAGATCAGTCTTATTATACCAGAGGAGCCACGGGGATATTCCCTGCTGTTTCCATTCTTTCCCTTCCCTGCTCTCTCAGAACCAGATCAGACATGGTGACTCCCTTAGATTTGGTGCAGAAAATATGTGTTTACTAGGATCCATAGAGAAGGTAAGGGGGAAAGGAAGATGCTGATCAACAATGATGACTTTAAAATTCCTGTTTCTTTATAACCTTATGAGTTATGTGAGGACACCTACAGTTCTGGATAGGCATTGTTACTATCCAGACAAGCTGCACATGCACCTTCAGGTCCAGCTTCAGTTACAGGCTCCAAGTACTACTCTGATGCAAGCCAAGGAGGCAGAAGAAAGAGAGGACTTAAACCAACACACAGTATCCAAGTGAGCAGAAGAGGGGCAGCATCTCTGGAAAACTTTGCTTTGTTGGGTTTAATCTAATAATTAAACAAACTTACTGTTCCAGGGATATGTCAGAGGAGACTGAAGTCTCCTGTTTAGCAATAGAAGAAACAATTGGCTTCCTAGCCATTGCCAGCTGACAAGCACTACAGAATATTCTACTCCTTAAACCATTAAAAAAAGGATTAAAATAAAGGAAGACTTCTGATAAGGTCAGAAGTGCAGACAACAGCACTTAACATCTGCATAACAAACAAAAAATTGTTAACATTTTGGTTTTAATTTGCACCATAAGAAGATCTTACTGGACTACTATTAAAGTTACTATAGTTAATTAAGAAGGCTTTGGGGAGGGTTTATGGTTGGTGGGTTGTGGGTTGGGTGGGGTTGTTACTTTAAGCTTTTAACACAACTAAAAGTTTACAAGTCCTTGCAAGAACTTTAAAGAAGTGGCCTGGCATGCTTGGTCACTTACTCAGAAGTACCAGGACTTTACCTTTCCCCCATCCCTTTTCAGTGTATATGGCAGTTACACAGCCTCCAGTGTTAACTCTCACCTATGCAGAGCTCATTGAAGCATTGTGCATGTATGTTCCTTTCCAAATCAACCTATGGGCCACCAAACCCCCCAAACCTCCTGTCAGGATGGTTTTTTGGATAACATCCTTTAGGAGGGCAGGACTTTCATCTGTCAGAACTGGATGCCACAGCTAGGTAAGATTTTGAAATTAAATATAGCAAAATGTCACAGCAGCCCAAGGAACCCTGCCCAGCGCTGACCTCAACTGACACCATGATCCTTCCTTACCCTTCCACCTCGCCTTGCTGAGGATGTATTTTCTAATTCAGGAAGGGCACCTCTCGCCCTGCCTCCTGCTCACAGCCAGGAGAAAGCCAATGGCCTGTCACCGGCACGGGTAGCCTGAGGACAGGCAGGTTGGGGCCGGAATCGGTAGCAAAGCCAGGGCCCGGGCTCGGGGCCCACCGCCCGTTTCCCCCCTGCCAGCCAGCCTGCGGCGGGGGAAGCAGAGGATAGAAAGAGAGGGGAGGCCGCAGCCAGCCCTGCCGCCAGTCCGCCCCTCACCCGGGGCAGGGGCCAGGCACCCCTCGGGACCCGCCGCGTCCCCTCGGCGAGGGGCCTGCCCCGGCGGCCGTTACCCCGCGCCCGGCCCGGCCCGGCCTGGTCCGGCTCGGCGGCTGCACTCACCCCCCGGCGAAGAGGTGCAGCAGCGTGTTCTCCTGCGGGCCGGCCGCCATGATGCTGAGAAGGAGAATGAGAACGATGCTGCTACCGGCGCGGGCTCGAGCTCCGCCAGCGGCACTCACCGGCTGGGCCGGGCCGCGGCGCGGCGCGCATGTGACGGCGCGGGCGGCCGTGACGTCACAGCGGGCACAGGGAGCGGGGAGGGAGCCGGGGCAGGGAGCGCCGGGAGGCGGTGGGGGTAGAGAGGGAGCCGGGGAAGAGAGGGAGCCGGGGAAGAGGGGGAACCGGGGAAGGGAGCGGGGGTCGGCGCGAAGGGAGGACCGTGCGGGTGGATTTTGCTATTTCTATGCTCTGGGTTAATGTCAGAGGAAAGACATTCACTGATGTCTGCGTTTTAACATGAAAGTTAAAATGCCGAGGAAACATGCAAATGTACCAAAAGAATCTAGGTCTGCCTGTTTCCATGTACAGGGATTTTCTCTCGTCCTTGAACAAAAAACCTCCTAGCTTCAAATGAGATCCAGACATGAGCTTCACTCCTGCCTTACGGCACAACCCAAACTTCTCAGTCCTTGATCCTGCCCTGTGCTGGAGTCTGCGATTCAGGCATGCAGCTTCCCAGCGTTTAGATTTCAGCCCAGTCTGAGTTAAAATGACTTTAAGGGTTAAAACCAAGAGACGAAACAATACCTGGGTCCATACTGGGGTCAGTGCTGTTTGAGTGTGCTTGTGTGGATCCTCAGTCTCCAAAGAATAGCCCTTCTAGACATTTCTGTTTCTTTTTGAGGTGATGATGGTGAACCCTAGGGTGCTATGAAGAACAGTTGCCTCTAAGTGGTCTTGTGTGGTAGCTGAAGAGTGATGGTTTGCTGAGGCAGAATCAGTCTAGCAGACAAGGGTGATGAGATCCTTTGTCCACAGAGTTTGCTGAAACTAAGGGATGAATAGAGTAAATGAGTATTAATTGCAAACAAGATCTGAGGGAAAGTTAGAGCTCTGGCTACTTGGTGCCTATACATCCTGGGATCCTGAGGACCCCAAGTCATCATCAACATTCTGTCAAGTTCTGTTTGTAATGATGTAGACTACACAGCAGAGATCCAGGCAGCAATATGGATTTGCTAGTTGTAAATACATCCAGGGTGCTGGGCCTGTCAGATGGTGAGATGAGAGTTTTCTCTAAAGTGTAATCTCACCAGATCATGCAAATGAATCTAAAAATAAAACAATCTGGAGAGGAGGTGACTCAGAAGAGAGCTGGTAACAATTGGTTTATCAGAATGCAGATGACTCTGTCAATGTAGCTCTTTTGTTTGCTGGAGGTATTGATTCAGTCGTGATCTTTGGAGGCTCACCTTGTTTATAGTGCCTCTCAGCAGCCAAAAAACCCACTGACCTTATCACAATGATGAAAACTTGAAGGTGTAAGCATTGAGAAAACACATCTATGGCACCTGATAACATCAACACAACCAGAACTGGCTGTAAGGACTTTTAGCTCATCACAACAGTGCATGCATTCAGGCTGCCAATGGCTAATGATTGCCATAAGCACGTGTATATACACAGGAAAGCTGGGCCAAATGTTCTCATTTTACACACACACTCAAACAAAAAAAGCTCCCTACACACATCCAAACCAGTTTTGAGCCCCACTGTACTGCTCTCAGTTCCACAGAGGCAAAGCAGCCCTTCCCACAGCACATGATTGTGCACAAACACAATTTGTGGAGAGAGAGGCAGGGTCAGGTTATTTTCACCCCACCAGCAAACTTTGGAAACAGCTGCTAGATCAAGTGGGTTTGTGTAGCCTGGGGAAGTGCCAGGTAGTCTTTTACAGTGTGGAAACAAGCTTGAGCTGAGCAACAGAAGAAAATCTGCTTCAAGCAAAGGGTAGAGGAGGGAGAAATTTGCCTTCCTGGACAGCAGTGGATGGGATGACTGAAATGGGAGGGAGAGGAAGGTAGTGAAATGTTCAGCAGGAAAGATATTGGTCAACTGTTTCTGATGCACAGCAATGTGAGGGAAGCTGATCCTGACAGGATTTGACAGGCCAGAGTTGTGCAAGCTGTATGAAAAAAGATGGTTAGTTGCTAAGGCAAGGGTGGTCCAAGAGGAAAGAATCTGTGCCTTCTGGGCACAAAGAAAGGGGAAGAAAAACCAGTTTAAATATTTGGAGCATATGGGGACCTTCAGAATGCACACATGGGATGGGTGTCCTTCTCCATGGGTTGTTTTGTTCTATTGCCATTTCTCTGCTCTTTCCCTGCCCTTATGCTGTGCCCAACTGCAGCTGTCAGTTGGTAACTGGGCAATGGGCTCTTCTGTAAGGCTCAGGGCCAGGCAGGAGGGAAGTGCCAGGGCTCTTCTCTTGGGCGGCAGCCCGTGCAGGGGTGTGTGGGAGGCGTGGGCTCAAGACAGCCACTCATTAAACATCTTCCCAGAAAACCCTCTGGACAAGGGTTTCTAGGAGGGCTGCCTGTGAGCTGAGACTTGGGAGGGATATGTCCAGAGCTGGGTTGTTTTTAATCCGAGCACGTGGAGTCGGTTCACTGCCTGGCATGGCAGGGTTATGTGTGTAGGAGGGAGGTCATGTTACAGTTCTCAGCGTTAAAGCTGTAGAGCCTGATTTACACATCCTCTATTTCTGTGTGGGCTAGGCTGAGGTATGAGAGATGAGGGTCAAACTTTACACTGTTTATAACTTTGGCCTAGTGTATGTTCTGTGTCCTATGGCCTCATACAAAACCAAAGATGGGCAGCAATAGGAAACAGTCATAAGGGCAAACTGCAGCTCAGCACCTCCCTGTGTCTGCCCTTGTGTGGATCTACCAGGCCTATGACAACTTCTTTAAATACTCAGTTCTTACAGAAACATCTTCACTCACTTTATGCCCCATGGTACTGACAGAGACACATGCAGCAGCCACTAAAGTTTGGTACCTGAGCTCTTGTAGTTCATCTGGAAGCAATGTAGGAGATGCCTGACTGCAGGCAGCAGAACTGGCAGCTGACTCCTCAGTCATTGCATCTACAGCCCAGCACAGGAACTGAAAAGTTCACAGATTTCAGTTAAATTAAACACTTTCTTAGGCAATTACCAAGGCTGTCTACCTATGAACACTTTTCTGCTTAGTTCTCCATTTGCTGTCATGTATGAGATCCCTTATCCCAATTCATTCTCACTCAGAATGTTTAGGAACAAGTTGCAAGCTGTTGAGAGTTTATACAATATCAGTAAAGTAGCTACAGGCTATTCATGAACAGCAGTGCCTCTCAAGGATACTAATTAAAGGGGAGGACTCTACTGTTAACATAACACCGTACTGGTTGGAAGCAACATTTTGATTAAAGCTACCTTTTTACCTGATTGCTCAACTCCCCTGGAAGGACTTGGGAAGGTGAAGATATGTCCGCAGAGCCCTCTGGTGGAAGTACCCTCTAGGAGCAGGCCAGCATTATCAGCTTCTGAAAATTACATATGNCGTCCACAGAGCCCTCTGGTGGAAGTACCATCTAGGAGTACAGCAAGGTGGGTTTTTTTTTCCAGCAGGCCAGCATTATCAGCTTCTGAAAATTACATATGTTAAGGTGACAAAAGTGCTCTTCCATCACCAAATCCCAGGTTAGCAGGGCCTTTGATAGCTGGCCTAGCTGGCAATCAACAGCTTCTGGTTTGCCATTTTAGGAGGTGAAGTTCACTGCTTACCCTGTTTACCATGGCCAGCAGGAAGCAGTGGAAGACACTAATTGTCTTGCCAAGCTCATTAAGGAGTCGGTTACATGGGATTCACCGGGCAGCCTGGACGTGCTTCAAGCTGCTGAGAAGCCTGTTTGCCTGGAGACCACTGCCATGGCAACAGAACACCAAAAGTTACTGGCTCCAGCTTCTGCATTGGCTAGAAACTTCCCCCCGGAGCACAGGTTCAGCCTGGTTTGTACAGGTGGGAAGAGGACGTTGCATACATTCTCCTGAGCAATGCAAAAGCTAAATTGAACATCATTCCTTAGGCTGGTGGTTGTCTGCCTTTCAGGCTAAAGAATACTTGCAGCCAGGCTTGCCTCTACCTCTCACTCCCCAGCAGAGAGCACTGTAAGAGCAGTGTTAGAAGCAGAGTCACCTCCGAGCAGTGAGGAGTTAGGCTTGGAAGGTTTGATCTTCAACAGATCCGGCGAATGTTCTCTGACTGCACCTCCAGTTTTGCCTCCATATGCCTGTCATTCGCCCTGGGCACTGAAGAGATTCCATCCTGGGGCTCCTGTTCCTCTTCACAAAACACAGCTCAAAGGGAAATCGGTTCTAAAAAGCTCAGGCATCGATGACTTTTTCTGATGCCCTGGAAAACAAAGTCATTGATGCCGTTTGAGGCAGACAGTAAAAGTATTACCTGCTTCCTGGCTCTCATCACCTTTACTTTCATTCTTCTCAGCCAGGGGGAACGAGGAGGTATGTTTGCTTGTATGTAGGAGCTGAAAGAAAGCACCACAGAGGGTAGGTATTCAGCCCAGGAGATGCAGCTACAGGCAGGGAAGTCAAAGAGGAAGACAGGTTTTGTGGTTATGCTATGAGCATGTCAGAGGACCAGGAGGGTGGGCCAGATCTGGGAAAGCACTGTGTTCCAGACACTGTGTTTATAGCATGTTGAGCATTTCTAGGGAATTTCATGAAGCACAGAAGCATTGTAGACTCCACAGATCAGACACCACAGGAGCCACATCAGGGGACGTTCCTAAATTACCCCCTTGCCAGTACAGCACGAACCCAACCAGGAAAGGGTTGAGCTGGCTATTCTTGGAGCTTGTTTTGTCTGGTGGCTTCCTACAAACCAGAGCAAGGACTCACCAACTTGTTCCACTTCATTAGCAGCTGGCAACTTCCCAACCATTACCAGTGTAGCCTGGATTTCACCCAGCAACTTTGAGATGAAAGACATTGCAGCACCAGTGCACTCACTGCTTTAGGTCCCAGTCCAGCACCCACTGAAGTCAGTTACTCTTTTTCCACTGAGTGCAGCTGGAACTGGGTCTGCATTTCTGTTACAGTTCTGTTTCAAGTCCTCAGCTAGCTGAAATATTAGTAAAATAGTCCAACACAACAGACAGATGCCTGCAACTCAGTTATTTTCTGGCATTCCAATTAAAACCAGCAACACCATCAAGCAAGAGCATGGGGAATTGGTTTTTTCCCCAAAAAACACTAAAAGTTTGAACTTAAAGAGAAGCCAAAGCACCTGGTGAGAGTAGTTTAGAAGGCTGCATGAAGTGGGTGTCTGTCAGGAGGCTGATAGGTATGTGAAGCTCTGTTCTCTTTTCCAAAGTGCATCCCTGCCAGAAGCACCATCAAAGAAATCTCTCTGGTGGTGATGAAGATACTGAGAGCACTCAGCTCTCCTAAGGATGGCTGAGGTCATTGCTCAGATTATGTCTAGAAGAACATCTGAATTCCAGGGCTGTAGGAGCATACAGGACATATATGTATTTTTACAAACACAGTGAGGAGAAATCTCACCTAGCTATCCTGTCAGAAAATGTTGTGGAGAGTACTTAGAGTGATCTAATGAACAGCCTGGAGGCTGTAAAGTGTACACCAGTAATGTGAATTCCTTCTATCTGTCTCATTCTGCACTGAGTGGTTATTGACTCCTCCTGTTATACACGTGGAAGCTGAAGCACAAAGACACTAAATGATGAAGCAGTGATGAGGTCAGGGCAGAGACTGCCTTGCCCAAAGGCCAGCAGTTGTCTGCCATAGCATGTACTGCCTCCTAGTCAGCTGTGTTCAGATGCTACAGATGAAGGGCCTAGCTTGTTACAAAGACTTGGCCACTCTTACTCAACATCTTGTGGTTGATAAAATGGGTTTAGTTCCATCTTCAGGGCCAAGACACCAAGAAGCAGCTACCATTTCAAATACTATGTCATACAGGCACTGCAGGGCTGACCCAACCCCAGGAGCAGCAGGCTGTCAGTGCAGGAACAAGAAGGGCATTCAAGGGAATGAGAAACTGTGTAAAATTAAAACTGGCAAAATAAATTTTTTCCACACAAACATGGAACTGGATTCAGGAGCTTGTGGTAAGAGAATGTCACTGAAGCCAAGAATTTAGTCTGTTGGGTTTTTCTCTCTAGAAGAACAGCAATCAGTTGGAATGGGTGACTGAGAGCCCTGAGAGTCCTTGGTTATTGGGAGACTGTTAAGAGGCTGCCTATAGACAGCCTGGCTGAGTGCTGACTGAGACTGATGCCAGCCATTGACTGTGGGAAGATCAGCTCTGCTGTTGCTATGAACATAAGAAAATCCTGGTGACTTTACCCTTGACCTGTAGCATACTGGTGACACAACTCACTAGTTTTCCCTCTAGGGGATGCATGAAACCTCTGTGGGTGTGTAAGGAACACCAGGAGCCCATGAGAGCCTTTACTCCAGAGCCAGCATTACTGAAGTACAGTGGGTGAGCAGAGTTCCTCCACCCTTGGCAGTTTAGTGCAAATGCAGATTATATAGCCAAAAATGGGCAGAAAGAAGCTTAATTTCTGGAGGATTAGAAGGAGAACAATGGAAAAGAGGAGCAGCATCCCTCTCTGAGAGCCCACTTCCCTCCATCTCCATAGCAAGCTTCTCTGCAGACAGGACTAGGATTAATAGGAAACATATGGGAGGAGAGTCTGTGGTCCAGGGCTCCACGAGGAGCAGCTGAAGCACTACCTGGACCCCATTCAGGAGTGAGTTCAGGGATCAAGCATCTCACAAATGGGGAGTGGGCTGGGTGGGGAACTTAAAAGGTACAGGCTCCAGTCTGGAGTTTCTCACTCTCCCAGGGAAACTTGCCAGTCAGAGGAACATTCCAGTTCCAGCACAGCAAAGTGGGAGAGTCACTAGCAATCTTCCTAACTAACTGCACTGTCACTAACTGCATCTGCCACGCAGCAGCTCTTTCCTTTCCTGCCCAAATTGAACTGTTAGAACTGGATTCATCATAAGCTGTTAGGCTTCCAGTGTGCTAGACCACTCTGTTCTCAAGTTCTGCACCCTTCAGGTGCTCCACTGAAGATACACCTGCAAGCAATGGGCTGATTGCAAAATCAAATGTCCTTCAACTTCGGTGGAGCTGAAGGCTGTGTTCAGAGGCTGTAGCTTAACCCCTGTATGGCATTTGTGGGAGGCAGGTTCCCCACCTCACTGCAGACACACTTAAGGCTCTCTCCATTGCTTTACAGTCTCTATGGACAAATAAACTCTTATCCTCCTTTCTGTTCCATCTTTCTTTCACCCTCTTTCCTTCTGTCCATCTCAAGAACAAAGCAACTGTTATCAAAGCCCATCACTCTACGCTTAAATAAAATCCAGCTAAATATCTGACTTAAAAGGCAAGGGAGCAACTGTCCAGAGTGAAAGGCCTGTCCAAGGGACCAAAGAACTTGTCTGAAGTATCAAGGACAGGCCCTAACACAAAGCAAACCAACAGTGCAGCTACACTTTCTTGTACACCAGCTACCAGTCTTGCCTGTGGGTGAAAGAGGGTAAAGATGGCCACAGCCAGAATCACTGAAAAGTAATATCCCCAGAGCAGAAGAGAGTTTGTACCCACACACAGTCACAGCCATGACTATCTGATTGCTCTTTTAGCCTGTCTCTGGCTTTTTGTCTATGTAATTTTACTGTAGGGCTAGGCTGGTTTTACTCAATGAGAAATGGTTTGATGAATGCTCTGCAGCTTCCCACTCTTTTCCCAACCTGTGTGCTTTTGCAGAAGGATGGGTAATTATAAAGAAAACAGTGTGCATTGTTATTATAACTCCTCATTTCAGCAGAGCTGTTGGTGAGCCAGCACAGACTTCAGTGCCCACAGCACAGAGACATCACCTGGCTCCATGTTTCATTTCCCACAAGCCAGAATAAATGGCATGGCAATAGAAGGGGTGGGCTTGCCACTGACCACAGGCATTCTGTAGGTAGATTTATGCTGCAAATGCAGATGGCCTGGGTCTAGCCTGCTCCCTGCATATGGTTAAGAAAAGAGCAAGAGAAGGAGAGAGGAAATTAACACAACAGAGAACTCGAAATAAAAGTGTTTTATATCATCTCCCATAAAACAACCCATAAATCCCTGCCCTCTTGCTCCACCCCTCAGATGTTTTTCATTTTGCTGGCTGGCTGAAAAACAGAGAAGTGTAGGGTACAAAGCACATATTCTTGGTGGGAGAGGCTCCCCCCTTCCCTATACACTTCCTACTCACACCTTGTCCCTATGCCTACAGCATGGGCTTCTCTTCTGGTGAGTAATCAAACCATGGAGGAATTCAGCATCTGTCTGCCACTTGCATAGCTCCAGTTCCTCCTGGTCAAGGGTCTCTGCCCCTCTGCCAGCATAGAGCAGTTGCAAGTAACTGGAACACTAGCCCACTAGCAGGGCCCCCAGGCATACAGACCTGGCACCCCAGTGATGGCCCAGAAGGTCACGACAGAGAGCTGCCTGCAGGAACCCAGAAGGGTTTAGGCAGTGTCCTCCACATAACACCTCTACACTCAGAACTCACAGCTCTTCAGAGACATTTGTCCTCCTGGACATTGCAGCAGCCACTGAGGATTTCTGAAGAGAGGAACAGAGAACTCACTCCTGTTCTGGAATTCACTGACTCATTTAAGTGTGTTTTCTGAACAGTAAGTCTCTATTGCCTGACCATAACCTGCAAGCCCAAAGTGCTGTAGAAATGGAATTAATCTCCTTCAGTAGAGCTGGATAAACAAATGCTAATGTTTCAGTTCCACCATTTACAGCTAGGAGATAAACTGCAGCCCACAAAATTGTTAGATCCACATTGTCCACAGAGCTAGAGACTTGGTGTCCTCTGAGGTTCTCAGGTGTTGCAATGCTGTCTGGCATTGCTAGCATAGACACTAGCATGGAAACTTTCCTTGCTAACAAGAGAAATCACAGACAGCAACTAACTTCCAAGATCAGCTAGGTTTCATTCCTCTCCTCCTACCTCCACCCTCAAGCACACCTCAGCAGAAAGAATGAGCTGGTGTAATTCCAGGAGCTGCCCAAACAGAGGAAGAGATAACTCCTGCCTGACTTGCACAGAAACATACTCTCTTTTTTTTTTTACCCAAGGTGTGGTAGGACAACTCCAGGCACAGGCCAAGAACATCTTGTTCAGAGGCAACAATTTGGAGCAGGTTTATTCCCAGAGTCTTCTCCATCCCTGGGTGGGGACTTACACCAGCTGATACCTGTTTTCTCCTACTAGCTGGTAGGTTACACTGCCAGTCCTAGACTCTGCCAGTCTTCAGTACCAGCCTCTGTGGGAGGAGAGCTGGGGTTTGGTACCACAGCAGTTTGTAGCTAACCTGGTAGTGACTCTGTGTGTATCCCAGAGCCTCCTAGACAACTACAGTTCAGATCAAGGTTGTAAGGGTAGAGGGAATGTACTTTAAAGCTCACTGTACAATGACTTCTGCATTTTCCACTTCTTCAGTGTTGCTGGGCCTCCTTCTGGCTTTAGCACTGCTATCCAAACCAAACCATCTATCCACTACACTGTGTAAGCTGCCACCCTAACACCCAGCTTTTGCTGACCTAGAAAGGAACAACCTGCTGGTGCTTCCCCTCAAAAACCACATAGATATTTGCTAACTTTAGACCTTACCAGAAATGGACTCAGCACATGGATCTACTGGCAGACTGGGAGGTTCTCTAGTCTCTTCTTGGGATTCACACCAGTCACCTCCAGAAGTGGGCCTCAGTTCTGTTGTCTAACATGCTGGTCAAGCAAATCCATAAGGGGGTGTTGGATGAGACCTAAATGCCACTGCAGTTGTGATGCCTTTTTATCTGAGCCTCAGGATCCCACTGCAGTTTTAATCCCATTGTCAAGACCTCCATGGTTCACACTCTAAGGGAATAAGACAGATAGGAAAAGGATAACTCTATTTTATGAATGTGTTAAGCCACTGGCAGGTGACTGACTGCAGGGTAAGCCAGTGTGTGATCCCAGGGTGTGTTGGCTACTGGGAGAGGTGCCCATGCTAATCTGTAACTCCATGACAAATCTCATCATTTGAGGTTGTTCACACTGCCTTGTCACCTCTGACTGAAACAATGAGGAAAGGCAAAGGACAAGAAGGAGTTAAGGGAAGAGGAAGCAGCACAAGCAGATTTTAAAACATACATTAGTCACTGCATTCAAAGCAAACAGCAGCCTCTTGATATAACCCACCCGAAAGGGACTGAAAAAGTGACCTCATGCTTCTTGTCAAACATAATCCCATCCCTCCCATGACTACCTAATGCTACAGCTCCATCTGTCTGGAAGCAAGTCCTCACTACACCAGGTCCAGCTTTAGCACAGAAACTGGTTATTTTTCATGACTGTGTATTATACAACCTACCCTGGACCAGGCATTTTCCAGCCAGTCTAGGAGCAGCAAACAAAGATTAAGTCCTGCACTGTGACATGTGCATGATGCAGAGTGGTTGTGTGCTTAGGGACAAGTTTAAGTCATGCTAAACAGGCTGTGCAAAAGACCTCCATTCATCTTGATATTGCTATTGTGCCTAGAGACCTAGCCATGGACATGGATCCCTGGTGCTGTGCAACCAGAGAAACAGGAGGAGCTCTGCCTCAGTTTTGTTCTCAGCTTGTGCATAATGCCCTTAAGTAACACAATCCAGGCAGGGCAAATTGCAGCAAGTGTCCCAGCAGGATCTGATGTGTCCTGTGCATCTGATGAACTCTGCAAGAAGTCCCCACAGAGTATTGCCTGGGCAGGGAGGGTAGAGCTGCAGAATGTCTTGGTCCCTCTTACCCAGGAGCACAGGCAGATGAAGATGAAGAAAGACTGACACTTTCTCCACAGACTGCTGCTCTTTCCTTTCTCCTTCCTGTTTCTGAGGCATCTAAAAACACAGGGACAACTTTCTGCTTCCCATTCAAGTCCAACTTTTGTCACAGCAAAGGAAGATGAAAGTCAGGGCTGAGCTATGCTCCAAGTGCCCAAATTATTACCATGCAGGACAAGTCCATACACTGCCCCCAGCTACTAGCACACCTACCCATGCCCCCAGCCAGAGTGCTGGCCCAACACAGGCAGAGTGGAAACCTGCCCTAGTGCTTTCTAGTGCTTTTGCTGTTAGCTTCAAGGAGGAACCCTAAAAGTAACCTATCATTTTCTAAAGTCTAGCAAAACTTTTGGGTTCAAGAGACCCAGAATTTAAACAGTCTGTTTAAATCTTTCCCCTTGGATGTGTTTGATGAAGCCATCCAGAGTCTTGTTAAAGCCACAAACAACACAGAGAGGTGCCAGGCAGTAGCAAATGGCTGCATATGAAGATGCAGGAGGCCACCTGGACCAGGACACCACAGTGACTCTGTGTGGGTATAGTTTGTCCAGAGCTCTGAGCACAGCCTGAGCTTCAGCCAATTTGGCTTGCACAAGTAGCTTTTCACTGAGGATTTTATGGGGCTCCCTGGGAGCAGGGGCAGTGGCTGCCCCCCTCTCCTCCCACCTCATTGCCCTGATGCTAAGTTATTTTACAATTATTATCTGAAGTCAGTGTTTAGCTGTTGCCCAGGTAACAGCTCAAACATGCCTCACCTCATGGCCTCCCTACAGCTTTGCATGGCTGCTGGAGAGCTGGGAAGCAGACTTAGTGCCAGGGGCTGAGGAAATGAGCTCTGCAGCCTCCCCAGGACATCCCAGAATATTGGAGAGCTTGGAGAAGAAACATCCCCAGCCAGATTCCTGGGCAGGCACCTCATTCAGCACACAGTGCCTGACACAAAGTCCACAGCATCCCTCCCACCCTTCAGTCTCTCCAAACACACATGCAAACCCATGAGGTAAATGCAGCCCAGCTCACACCACTCTCATTGGAATCTCTGCCCTACCTGCAGAGGCAGGTCCCACCACATATCCTCTAGAAAGCAGGTGTCCTCTGCCACACACCCAGAGTACTTACAGCCAAATATACAATCCTGCAGTACACACTCTGTCCTCCTCAGCCACAGCCTGAACTGAGCTACATACATGAACACCACACACACAGCCCTTCAGTCTATGCCAGTGGTTAAGGAGCTGGAATGAAGGCTGTGGCAGGCACTTGGCAATCCTGTACTGCTAAGGCAGGCAACTCACTGTAGTCACAAAGAATATCATCTGCAGAAAGCCAGGTGTCCTGGCCACAGCCTTCCTATCAAATGTGCTCATCTCCCAAGTCCAAATGCAGTTCCAGATGTGTTGAGGCTCACCCTGCTATCAGGAAACAACAAACACCCCTGCATGTTGCTTGGTATAACCTGACTGGAGTGAGGATGCTGCCAAAGGAGCAAATGGGGCTTTGTAGTGATGGTGCCTTGCACATGTTTCTGGCCTAATGCATGATGAAACAAACAGCAACCCAGGTTACAAGTGTGCTGGCACTTCTGCAATAGATCAGGTCTGATATGGGCCAGATCTCACATCTTCTAAGCATCAAAAGCACCTGTCAGGTATTCTGGAGAAAAGTAGCCAGGAATCCAAGGTGACACCTTCTGTACTGAATGGGTGGAAATCTTTTCCCAGCAGAAACCTGCACTGTTTGGATGCTTGCTCCCAGTCAGGCACTGGCAGAGCAGTCCTTGGGAAAGCTTCAGTAGTTTTAAATACTGTGAGATGATGGTGGGCTTCCAAAGCATGTCTGTCTGAACTGTTACCCAATTCCTTTTACTGTTCCCCTGCTGGGAGCCTTGATATGAGGGAATGTTTAACTCCATGAATGGGAGCAGTTTTCAGACCACTGAAGAGCCATGTGGTTTTTGCCAGTACAAGTGCAATCAAGGTTGCTTCAGGTTTTTCTCTGCTTTTTAAGACTAATCTCACAGTGATCATTCAAGTTGTGTGGGCACTAGCACAGTGCAGGGAGCAAGGTGCCAGCATCCCTAGCAATTTCTCCTGAAAGAGGAGATTTCTAGTGCATGTCTTTATAGCCCAGGGAGATTTCACCAGTGTTGGCACAAAATACATTTACAGCCAGTGCTCTGATGGGAGATGTGATCTTCTCTTCTGTCATTCATCCACCCTATAACAGCCCTGCAATATGCCAAAAGTGCTCTTGGCATCCAAACAAAACTCAGAGGTGGAAAGGAGTTCCTGGAACAGACAACCTGGCCTTAGGTGGTTTGCTGTCCTCAGTCAAAACACATGTTATCACTCACAGGTTGCACAGGGAACTACATCAGTTTGGCTTCTGGCTGTATTTACTAGCAGAGGTTCCTGCTGCAGTGATATCAGCATGGTTTAACAGGCAGCTAACACTTGTGTGTTCATCCTTCCCAGCTCAGTCTTGCAACAATTTGCCCCCTCCCGACCCTGGTATCTCAGCCTGACATGCCAGCCCAAGCCCAGCCTCAGCTTGGATCTGTGAAGGTGGCTCTGTGATGTTTTGGGCCTCTTGCACTCAATGGTGCATTGAAGCACATCAGGAAAGGATAAGGTCAGGTATTTCCTTTGGGCTAGGTGCCCAGTAACTTTGGAGCAGGGGAGGAAGAGAGTTTCCAAGGCCCCTTCAGAAAGTGGGGCCAGTGCTACTTGGGCATGGCAGGAGAGGAGAGAAGTCTCTTGCCAAGGCCCCTCTGGACCCCTGATCAAACACACTGGGGCACCTTCTTTGTGCTAACAGATGAAACTGTTGCTCTCATGAACGTGGGCACCCAGGGCCAAGTTTAGACACAGTCTAGACACGGCAGCGTATTTATAACCTCGGCACAGGACGTGGCAGCAGTGGGGTAGAAACAGCATTCAGAAACCATGAGCTGCAAGGATATTTATACATCAGAGTGCTGAAGGGAGGCTACCACAGCCCCCAGGGCAGAGGTCACAACTTACTGGAGACGGGAAGAACCTGCCCTGTCAGCAAGAGGAGGGATCTTGAGAATGGGCCAGCAGGAGGTGAGATCACTGCATGACCCCAGCAAGACACCAAACTGACCACATCTCACTGGCAGTTTTAGACTGCAGCAGCTTTTTCCTTCAGGAATAAACTTGCATTCACCTGTTGCCACAAGAGATGAAAAGAGCAAAGAGCACCCGAATGGCTCAGCCATTGCCTGGGAGGCAGGCAAATCACAACAAAAATGTCCCTATTCAGCAGGTAATATTCACAAGGAGACTCTACTGACAGCCTGACACCATCCAGTGGGTTGGAGTGGCAGCAACTCTCCCACAAGTCTAAGAACTGACTAATTCATGACAGTGACAGAGCTCAGTGTCTGCACCACACCCTGAGTAGAAGAGAGCATGCAGGCTGCTCAGACTATGAGGGAGTAAGACTTGATTGCAAACACAATCTCAGCAGCTCAGTTAGCTCCATTGACATAGGTGCAGTCTGCTGTCAAACGAGCTTTGGGTGACATTGTCCTGAGCTGAAAATGTTAGCTAAAGATCTAGCTGAGGAAACAGAAGAGTTGCAGAATTATTTGTTCCAGAACCTTAGCCTATTTCTGGATAACACTGGCCTAGTGGTGGGTTAATATCTATTGACCTCTTTGAGCCCTTGGGCTGAAATTGGATGGAAGCAAAACGTGTTCTTATTTGCCCAGGTGTCTGAGCTTTTAGCCAGCAATTTTGCTTCCTTGTGGAAACTGCACCCTTAAAAGTGTCTCACAATGATTTTGATTCCATCTTGGCCTTGGTACAGGAATCAGAGAGGGTTTTTAACTGACACCTGACAGTGGCTCTCTGGTGTGTTATCATAGTGTGGCTAAGACACCTCTGGTGGCTATTAATGTCCCAAGCCTCTCAGAACATGGACACCCTGGGAGACAGGCTGGCTCAGCCAGGCAGGCAAAGTGACAGCATCATCAGTGATAACAGGGTGAAGGAAATCTACAGGTCAAATTTTCCTTCAGCCCTTCAGGGAAGGGAGTGTCACATGAAGAGCTGGGCACCACTGCTCTTCCCTTTCTTCATCTTGCTGCAGAGGGGTTTAGGTTACTGCCTCTAGGTGAGGAAAACCAGTTCTGCAGGTGATGGTGGGGGAGCAGAAGGGGAAGAGTAAGGTTGGCCATGAATACCCATCTGTGTCCTCTGTGTGACTTACATGTCATGAAACACCTCGACCTTCCACCAGGAAAGAAAGATTTTACAGACATAATTGGCTCTAATAGTAGCTTGCACAAACACAGTCCTTTCTCCTGAGAATCCCAGCACTGGGCAGACATCTGTCCTACAAACTTCTGCCCTGAACACAGTGGTGTCACTGTCACACACAGAGAGAGATGGATGATCCGAGCAGAATGTATACTGCCCAAATGTTAGTTCATCCTAGAAGTCAGAGAAAGGTCAGAGTTGAATCCTCCAGTGGTTTCACTAGGAAAAGGTGCCTTCTCCCCAGCAGGTTTTTAAGGAGGCTGTGGCCCTAGTCCATGATTAGCCTCACTCAGTTTCTCTCCAGCCATGAACAGAAGCCCCCAGTTCTGTGCAAACACCCCTCCCTTAGAGCTGTGGATTGCTATGCCAAGTCTGCAAGGGTTTCAGAGCAGGAGATGGGCCTTCATTATCTGCAATGGGAAGAGCTTCATCAAAACAAGATTCTCCCACACTACAAGAGTAAGAACTTGCCATTTCCCCATGCCAAGTCCCATTTCACCCTGGCATGGATGCAGGGCTCTCTGCTTTCAAGTATCTGCTGCCTTTTCTGTGAAGAGCAGCAGGATGTCAGCAGAGACTGGTTTCTGCAGCATCTGCTCTTTGGAGGGAGAGGAATACACAACAGAGTCCAGAGATTTGCAGGTCTTGGAAGCTTTCTGGTGGGGTAGTCAGTGCTAGGATTTGTCAGAATGGCCTCTCCTCTCTCTCATGCCCGTCTGGCCTGTGAAAAATTATGTCAGCCCAGAGACTTGAACTTGATTTAGGCAGAGAAAGATGTTGGCAGCACAGTGAACCACTGCCCACCTTGGTGGGCCAAGTACCTTGTCTGACAGTCGTAAATGTAACTGGGAAGGGGATGTGTCAGCATGGGGCTGCTGAATCATCTCAGTCCAGAACAAGCCTTTGAGAGGTCACTTAGTTCATTCTCCTGCCCCAAGTGGGGAACAGCTACCTCAGCATCCTTCCTAGCAGCTTGCTCACTGCATCCTTCCAGCTGCAAAGAACCAAAGACTCTCTGTTCTGTGGAAAAAATGCCTGCACCCTTGCACCCTTTCCAGGCTACTACTGAGCACAGGGTCCAAACATCTTCTGAATGCCCCAAGCTGCACCACAAGCCACAACTCCTCTGCACTTTTACACGTGAAGGTGAGAAAGCACTGCCTCCTTTATCTGAGCCAACCATCTGCAGAGCACAGGCCATTCCCCTTGTGACTTCCAGCACAACATTACCCAAAGTGCTGAGACTTTACAGGGATGAAAAATAGGAAAGAGAAAAGTCTGTGAAAGAGAGGGGGGCGGGGAGAAACAATAAAGAAGATCGATCTGTCTCCTGCCTTCTCCTCCTCCTCCCCTCTCCTCTCTCCCTTTTCTATCCTTCTGAAGCAGCTGGAGGGCATTATTTGGTTTGTGCTGGACTGAGAGGATGCTGCCAGGTCAGCAGAATATCTTGTCCATTTAGACACAAGCAGTATTATTTAGTCTAGGGATTCTCAAAGGAAATATCCATTTGCACGTGAAAAATCTCTGGAATTCCATTTGCACTCTCCAGTGTCCCTGCCTCTCTGCAGCCTCCAAAATGCAACTGCTGCTTTCTCCATTCTCCTCTGGCTCTGGACTTCAGCTGCTCTTTTGTTCAGCTAAGCTCCCAGGGAGTTCTACCCTGCACTAGGCATGTTAAATAGCAGGGTTGAAAGTTTTTCCTGTATCCCCCACAGATTTGTCCACAGATGACTTGCTGGTGACTGGCTGAGAGGGAAAAGTTTCAAGCTGCTTTGGAAAGACATTGTGCTGCTCACCCAGGCCAGCATCTACCCT
The DNA here is from genome assembly GCA_013399015.1 of Galbula dea. Lineage (NCBI taxonomy): Eukaryota > Metazoa > Chordata > Aves > Piciformes > Galbulidae > Galbula > Galbula dea. Next base: position 35,442 of record VWZX01006572.1, read on the forward strand.
CAGTGGAAGATGCTGACATAGCATGATGCCAGGAGACTTTGCAAATCAGCTAATGGATGGAGGGGGTGAGAGAGGAGGCAGGTGTTGATCTTCTCTCTGTTTCAGTTGTGGAATAGATTGATCTCTTTACCTGGGGGGTTTGGGGGCTTTATTTATTTATTGTTATCCACTTCTGGGGTCTTTTTCCAACATCAGAGCCAGAACCTAGCTGTGTTCATGCACACTTTCTCTTCATCCCTTCCCAAAGCTTTCACCCTTCCCCAGACCTACTGCTGCAGATCTCTATCAGTGTGCTCCCTGTCTTGTTATGGAGATTTCTCTCCTAATGAGCTTACCAAGATTGCTGCAGTGACACTTGCCCAGTGATGTCATCACCCCTGCCACAGCTTCCAAGGCTTTTTTGAGTCATTCTCCTGCCACACAAACAGAGCTATTTGGCTGAATAACAAAACCACCCTCTCCTCCCAGAGCAGCAGATGCTCCAGGGCTGGGAGTGCACAGGCTCACATGCATTTGCCTGGTCCTAGGAGGGAGAAAGCCTGAGGGATTTGCAGCCATTTCTTACCTATTTGGGGTTGGCAAAGCCTGACTGGGTTCTTTCCCTCAACCCCTTGTTCTAGTTTTAGCCTGTCATTCCCCACCTTTACCCTTGGGCCAAGTGGTGCTCCTCTTTGAACAGAAGTCTGGGCTGGTTTTGAGAAGAAACACTTGCCACTACTCCTTCACTATCTAAGGTTGGCAAAAGTGAGCAATACTCTCCAGTTTCTTTAGTAGCAGAGCCTAACTGCTGTCATCTCACCACTGGATCATAGCCTCCATCCTTTTCCTTTCCTCTCATGGTCAAATTCAAACAGAGCCCAAACAATGTATTTACATTAAATAACTTCTATGCTTAAGACACAAGCTTCCTAACATGCCCATTTAATTAAAAGCAGAGCAGAAAAATAAACCCCACAGAAGTAAAACACAAACCAAACCACCTCCATTCAAGCTTCAAACCTTTCCTGACACAAAATGTAACAAAATCAGAGCTATAATGGGTGTTGTGATTCTCACTGCGTTTCACACGGTGCCTGCCAGATAACAGACTCCTCACCTCTGCCTGCTGCAACCCTGACTCTGCACTAACTGCTACCATCAGTAGCTTTCTCACACTGTGCACACAGAACAATGGCTCCAGATGACAGGAATTAGGAAGCAGTTAGTTCTTTCCAGGGAACCATAAAGAACATCAGCATTTTTTAAATGACACACCTTGTCCTGATCTTTCTTTAGAAGGCTGCTATTAGTCATCACCTGTGAAGTTAGACTGTCATCTCCATCGGATTCCAGCTACTTCACTGCCTCTTTCTATGGCCTTTCACATAACTTCACTGCTACACAGAGATCTTGATCTGTACAGGTGGAAATAGCTCTCAGGAAAGTAGCACCTACAGCAAGATGCAAGCAGTTTCCAGGTCTAAGGACATTGCACTTGTTTTGCAGCCAGCAGCTTCCACAGGCCATGTCCTAACCCATAGACCTCAGGGTTGGAGGAGTAACTCAGGAACAAGGAGGAACATGGTGTTTACAGTATGGAACACTGATATGTAATGCAGCACAACTTTAGCAGCATGAAAAGATTGCTAGGGAATTTTTAGGACTGGGAAGGAAGGAAGGAAATGATACAAACAAAGTAGACCCAACACACTTTCTATTGTTAAAGATTCCTGAGAAATGCCTATGTGCACACAAGAGAGAGCTAATTCTGCTTGGCACAATCACCTTCTGCCTCCTAACACTCTTCTAGGAATTTTACATCTCAACTTTGTACATCTCTCACTTTCAGTGCTAAAGGTGAGCTGATGCCACAGACAGACAGTCAATGACACAACCAAGCACAAACAGCTTCCTACTCTATGGACAATCTAAATTTGGACAGCTTTTGTGAGCTTCAAGCCACATATGGTCATTAGTGCTGACACACAACAGAACAGCAGTGTCCCAGTGAGACATTTGCTGGTTATCTTTTCACCTCCTGCACTGCTCCCAGCCTAATTAGGGAGTGCCTCCCAAAAGGAGTAGAGTCATAGATCTGTGTGCTTTGCTGAAGAGCCATGACAGTTGTATTTAATTCCTTTGATTCACACAGTATGCAGGTAGCACAAAGGCCCTTCCTCTGATTCTGAGCCCATGTACTCTGCTGGACCACAGCCTCCCTCAGAGAAGAGTGTTCTTGGCAATTGGCTTATTCCTGTTGCAAAAGCAGCACTTCTGACTTAATTCCTCCCTGTGCTTGGTGCACAGACACTGACCATGGCCTTGTGATAAGGGAATCATTGTTGAGAGGTTATAAATAGCTATCAGACAGGGGTCACTAAGTCTCTTACTCACAGCACATGTGTCAGCCAAAGTTCTTCCCTCAGGAAACTGCATTTCCCACCCTTGCTCTGTCTCACTCTCTCCTCCCTTCCTAGATGTGTCTGCATCACAGAGGATTAACTCAGTAACTTCTCTCTCTCTGAGCTCTTTTCCTCTCCAGTTTCTATTCCCTTTCCCTTCCTCAGTGTGGCAGGCAGATAGACACAGACTCACTTCAGATGCTATGGTTCATCAGGATCCTCTCCTGTCCTAAGACCATGCTTTGGGAAGTGCATTCTGACACAGAACAGGGAGGTGCCTAACTAATGCTGCCTCCCTGACAATAATTAGTGTTACTTAAGCACTGTGCTCAGTAAAGAAGCTCCAGTCAGGTCATGGCAGTGAGTCAGAGTTGAGAGAAGTGAACAGGGGATGGACAGTCTCAACACTGAATTGCTCAGGACAAACTGCCCAAGTCTGGGTAGAAGACATAGCAGAGACATCAGTGAATGCCCTGAGGAAAGGGCAGTGCTGCATGTGTCCAGTAGCCCCTTTGTCACAGCCTATGGGAACCTCAGCTGGGAAGCCAAAGTGGAGATTTGGTCATTTTTAGGGAGCAAAGAAAAGACAAGAAGGGTAACAATGTTGGTCTCAAAGAGAGGGCTGAGATTACAGAGAAATTAACATTACACAATTGTCTTTCATAGAGACACAGGGACAGGTGAAAGGGAACACAGAGTTCTGCTTTCCCCTGAAGTAGCTACACTACCTGTTCTCAGAAGTTACTGAGCAGAAGACTCAATTCCACAAGTTCCTGATATAGCAGAGTTATATGATCACAAGGCTGCTTTTTTTTCTTTTTCATTTTTGACTCAGCCCTTTGCACACTTCTAACAACAAAGGTCTTGACTCTGTGGAAACTCTTCCTACCAGAGCTTGAACTGACTCAAGAGAACATTTATTTTGGGAGACTGTCCTTTAAAAAGAAAACAACAACAAAAGAAGAAAAAAAAACAACAACCCAAACATTAAACTAGGAGCCCTGTTCACATTTACTCATGTCTCGAGCAAACTGCTTCCTGTGCAGACAGAATAACATAACAACCAGGCAACACCCAGAGCCAGAAGCACTGGATCCCTGTGAAGAGAGCTCAGGGCTGGAGTTCAAGAGACTCTGGCTCGATTCCTAACTCTGCACTGGCCTTTGACTGCCACTCAAGGAGTCAATTCATTGATCTGTGCCTCAGTTTCCCTATTTCTGCTACAGGAAATGATACAGACATCCTTGGAGGTCCAGAACACTGCTGAGTAAGTGTTAAACACTGCTGCTCCTGGGCCAGCCTCAGCATGATGCCTGTGTTTACTAGACTTCATTCACTCTAAAGGATCCTGGATTTCAAACACTTCTCCTTAGAATAAAATGAAAAATCATATATACTAAGAAGCAAACAAGCCACAGCTCCATCAGCCAGGAAGAACAAAAACATCAGAGAAAGTGATTTATTTGGCTAGGTGACATCCTGCCCAGGCAAAGTGTTCATTGCCCAAGATCCTGTGAACAAAGCTGATTTTAGCCCTCCTGTGAGGGAGTGTTCAAAGTGGGGAGCAGTGGGAACTGCACAGAAGTGGACTCCTTTAGCTGAAGAGAAGGAGAAGGGCTATGTAAAGATGATCCTGTCAAGGTCACTTCAGGAGTCAGCCCTTCCCTTTGCAGTGATGACCTCCTGAAGGCACAGCAGAGGTTGGCTGGGCTGACCCTAGTGCCTGTCTCCTCTGGCACCTCAAGCTATGTGGTTTCAAATCCTGTCTGCTCTGTGCTGCTGAGCAGCAGTGAAAGCCGAGGAGGACGAGGGGGCAGGGAAGAGAACAACCTAACCCCAAATCTCTTGAAAGGAAGTCAAAGGCCAGATGTTCCTTGCTTCCTGTCCACTGCTGCCACAGTTGCTGTAGCCTGTGGTTGTGGTTAGTCTGTCTAGAGCTCATATGTGAGAGACTGAAACTGTGTTTACTGGAAACTCCCCCAGCTCTGTGGCTGATGATCTGCAGCAACACCTGATAGCACATGGCCTTGCAAACACACCAAGGCTGCTCTGAGACTGGGAGCTAGCATTCCCAGGAGGTGTTGCTCCCTCCAAATGGAAGATATGCAGGCATGCCAGTGCTTTACAAAGGGTGCTTGGGACTTGTTTTGAAAGAGAGATGGCAGAAACCAGTTCATTTGCTGCATGAAGAAAGTGAAGAAGCTGCTATATTGCAACTAAGGCTTTGATCCTACAGCTCCTTCTGTGCTTGTAATAAAACAGAAAGTTTATTCCTCACAAGAGGATGAGTCTGTGCTTTATAGAAGGGCAAGGATTATTTTCAGCAGGAAGCTAATAACAGGAGAAATGTCTTCTCTAATCACAGCTAATTCAATCAACCTCTGAACTGGGAAATTACAGAAACTCTTCCTTGACATCAGTGGCATTTGGACTGGAAACTCTCTTTTGGATGGAGTCCTTTAACAGCTACTATTCAAATAGAGCAAGAAGAAACAAACCCAGCCTATTTCCAAGAAGTAAAGGGGAAGGAATGAGTAGAGCAGTAGAACATTATGCTTTTAAAGCACCATATAGGGCTCTTCCCATTCCTACTGAGGAAGCATAGGCTGAGTTACATCAACAAAGTGCATTTAGGTGTAGGAGCTGCACAAGCATTTTGTTGGATGCATAGAGTCAAGCATAAAAAGTCAGTTTATGTTTAGTAAACACAATGCTATTGGCTCATGTTTCTTCACATTACCTCTCTGGAGCTGGCTGCCTGTGAACCAAACATACAAAACAAACACAGTTGTCTCTCCTGCAGAAAAGAAACAGTAAGGAGGCAGAGCACAGAAAGCAAAGCAGACCAGCTGCATGGCATGTTTTGGCCACTACTGGATAGATGGAGTCTATAAGGTGGGCCAGCATCCATACACATTGCTAACAACGGCTCCCAGGCCTCCTGAGAACAGAGCACAGCAAGTAATCCAGAACAGCTTGGAGAGGCTGGACAAGCCTGCAGTGAAGTGGAATTAGAAGCAGGACACAAACAATAAATATCAACAAGGTCCTGATAACCACATTAGTCCTTACCCTGTATGTAGAAAACTGTATTTTCTTTCTGCTTGAAATATAGAGGACAGCAGTATCAGTCTCAGAGAAAATACCTGCAGTGCCTGAGGGTAAAAACCACTGTAAACTATTATAGCAGTATTTCTCTGGGCAGATTAGGGTGGTAGGGACCTCAAGGCTGTTCTTTCCCTTCCTTACACAGGGCACTCTGTCTCTTGTTTAATTGTGGTGTAATCCTGATTAGTTACAGCCTGTTCCTTGCCTCTCCACAAAGCCATGTGGGCAGCACTGCTCACACAAGGCTGTCTGCCTCAGCTCTCTGAAGCAGAGCCAGAGCAGGAGGAATGAAGCACTGCACTGTCTGGCCCCTGCTCTCTCAGGAAGCTGTTCTCTTCACAGCACAGACAGAGGCCTTCGAGGTGGCTGCAGGAGGATGTCATCCTCTTCACATGTGGTGGAAAAAGGGGAGGGGGCAGAGGAGGAGTGCAGACCTGCACAGAGAGGAAGAGTATAAAGCAGGAAAGAGAAGCAAGGAAGAACAAAACCAAGGGGGCAGAGTAGAAAGAAAAATGAATCCAGCTGTTAGCATAAATCACTTCAGAAGCACTGAGATAAACCAGTCTCAGACTGGATCCATTTCATCTGTGGTATCAATCCACTGATCTCAGCAAACAACCATATTATGCAGTTGGATCTGATCACTTCAATGGGGCAAACTTTGTCCCTTTCAGAAATACCTTCATCTGGTAAAGCACAGGCTTCTGGCAGCCTGCTGACTTGGGACAGTGGGCTTGGACACTTGTGTGCCATTCTCTCTGGTGCTGATGGCCAGGGTCATTACCTCTGTGCAATGTCTATTCCAGTCCAAAGCATAACTTGCTCATGCATCACACCTTATGTTCTCTCTTACACCTGGGGCCAGATGAGCACAAGAGATTACTGAAGTCAGTGTCATCCATCACACTAATTTCCACCAGTGCTTTGAATCAGACCAGTGGCTAAGAAATAACTCCATGTATTTAGTAACCTCTTGTGCTCTCTCTTTTTCCTAGTTGCCAATAGCCAGGCACTGGGAATGGTAACAGAGACCCTGACTCATGAAAAAGTGCACTTTCCCTACTTAAAAAAATGCAAAGGTGTTGCTGCCAGTTGCAGCTACACACAGTGCTTGTGGCACTTCATCAGAGGGGAACCAAACCCACCCAAAGCACAGCAGCCTGTCTCTCCCCTTTCTGGAACTGTGTTTTGCTGCAGAGCAACATGAACCTCTGAGGACAGAGACTGAACCACACCTAGAAGGGCAAGGGCTCACTACACTCCACTCCTCCACTCACCTGAATTCCAGCACAGGAAGCCTTACAAAGCCTGGCCTAGAAGAACAAACTCCTAGTTCCTTGAATAGTTTGTAGTGCAAAGCCTGGATTATCTCCAGGGGAACAGTGTCCCAGGAGGGGAGGAGTTAAGAACAGGGTGGGTGGATGCAATTCAGTCAGATGGACTGCTGCAAGAACCCAGAGCTGGAGGATTTCCTACAGATGAAACACTTGTGCTCCTCTGCCATTTCTAGTGTCACCTCTGCTCTTGGAAGGGTCCCTTCTGCATGAAGGTAGAACATCAGCTGCTACAGGCCTCCCCAGGACCACACATCTTCACTGAGGTTCCTGCCTATTCAGCTTCCTTCCAGCACCCTTGCTGTCTACCTCTTGTTGTGGCTGTATGTTGTGCCATATACTACTTTTGTCTGTGTGACCTTAAGAAAGTGATTTGCTAATTAAACATGACATTTGCAATCTCTGAAGTCTACTTAACCAGCATGAACTATCCTGCTTTCAAGTGGTTTTGGCTGCAATTCACAATCATTAGGGGGATTTTCCATGCTTGTCCTTCTCTTTTTAAGCAAAGCTGATTTTTCTGCCTCTGATCCTTAGCCTGGGTGGCATTTGGCCACCAGCTATGTGTAGGAATCATATGTACATCCAGTGACCTTAACCTGGCAGAAAGGAGCAAAGAGCAAACATGGGGGTTGAACTCTGCTGATTCTCCCCACCACTCAGCCCAGTCCCCTGGAGATTCATTCATACCACAAAGGAACCAGTTATCTTTCAGTAATCACCAGGAAGGAACCAACAGCTTTATACCAGTGTGAATAAGAGCAGCATTGCATTCAGAACCTCCCTGGACAGGGCCTGGTGTCATAGTCCTCTAGCAAGTTGAATCAGGTATCCTTATGTTCACAAGCAAAGCAGGCAGACTCTTTGGGTTCTGTATCTTTTGCAAGCTTCCTACCCTGGCTGACTTGTGACCTGATTGTCTCACACACAGCAAACTCACTGTGCAGGGGAAAAAAATTAATCACAGACATTTCCTCTGGCAGTGGCAAATCAATCCTGGCCAATTCCTGCCACCAGGAAGCCAAGGGTAATCCATGTTGCCACTGGATGTGAGTGGTATCATCACTTTTCCCTGCCATCTCCCTGGGGCAGAGCTGACACCCTAAGATTGGTGACATGTAGAGATTAAAATGTTTTGCCTGGCCCAAAATCATCTAAGGAGCCAAGGCAAAAGCTTAGTCTACAGCCAGACCTCCTCACCTTCATGTCCTTTGTAACCAGGGCTGAAATGGGCATCTCTGGAGCACATGTGTTTAGGTAGAGATGGATATCTTGCAGTTTAGCCTTGAGTTTACTGATGATGAGACATAGCTGTCATTACAATCATCCATCACCACAACCAGTCAAGTCCTGCCCACCCCTGCCTGGACATGGCCATTGTGAATAACATCCCCACTATGAATAAATGCTTGGTGCTAACTTTGGCAGAGCAGAAACAAATGCTCAGAAGATTCAGATAACAACTGGTGCAAATCTCAGCCTGGGCTGGATAAGATTGAGCTGAGCCAGATGTTTTCATCTCAGAAGAGACTTTCTTTCCATGAGCAGCCTGTTTCCACTTACAGAAATACAAGGACAAAGCACAATTTCCCCCTCTGAAGGGCATGAAAGAGCAAAGCTAATTTGTGTTTTCTTCCTGATGAAGGGTTCATAAAGAAAGCCACACTGAGTCAGACCATTTTCCTAGCATGTCTCTCTTTAAGAGTGGTCTGTAACAGATGTTTCAGAGAATCACACAATGCTACAAGCTGTGATCCTTCTTCTGACCTACTCCCTTCCTCCCATCAAGAGATGGGTTAGATACTGCCAGCAGAGACTGTAACAGAGAGGGTTTCTGCCCTTGACCAGGTACCATTTCAATGCAACTTGCAGGAACTTAATGACTTAGAAACCTCCTCTTCATTAAATTCATCTTCAACAGAACAATAACTGTTTGTGCAGACAGACAGTCCCAAGGCCTAAATCCAGGCCAAAACAAGGGAAGTAGTAAAAGCAATGGAAATTACCCTCTCTGTTACCAACACAACTCATCCCTGCACTCCTGGGTCACACATGGGCTTCTGAGGGACACCCACATTTCATACCTGAGGCTGTCAGCTCTTCATCCATAGCCATGGTTTGTGTTCTACAGCTGCACCTCTGTCTGGAGCCACTGCCATACCTCAGCATCATGTCTTTAACCTCAAATCCACTTCCTGGTCCATGCCTCAGGCTCTCTGCTCCCTTCTGCCATGACTCATTATTTCAGTCTTATGCAGAACAGTGGGTGGCAGCTAGAACAGCCCAAAAGGATTCCATGGAAAGGAAGTTGCACTGCAATTGCATTTCCTCTGCTGGGAGTTTTTTCCTCTGTATTTTGCAGAGCAGTGAAAAGGCTGGGAATTATTGGTGTTGTGTGACTGGAGGGGAAGGTTCTTACTCAAAAGTCTTTGAAATCTTTTGATATGTGGTTTGGATTATGACCCAAAGGCCTCTAAAGCCTATCCAAACACTCACAGTTCTTTCTGTTTTCTTTGGAGTGGACTTCAGGTGAGCTGAAAAAATTCCACAGGTGACATTTCCACAGCCCAGGGAACAATACAAAACTGCCCTTGCTCTGAATGACTCTACCAGAACTGGTGCTAAATGCAAGACTATCTGTCAATACTTCTTTCTGCTGCATGGGCCTAACAGGAAGAAAAAGAGAGAGAAAAGGCAATATAAGGAAAGCAACATGAAGCACCAATGTAACAGAGGGCTGTTGGGATGCTCTCATGAAGATCTGCAGCTGCCCCTCTCCGGGAGCAGTAGTTACAAGCTCTTTTCAAACAAAAGGAACAATTCAAGCCGTTCAATGAATAGGTCTTTCTCAGGACTGACTGGGAGGGGGATAACACAGAGAAGATGGGAGGATGTTATATCACAACTTGCAGGAGTGACAGGAAGAACTGCAGAGCGTGAAGGAGTTGGGAAGCAAGAACAGTATCAACCTGAGCAGGTTAAAGCACCAAGAAGGGAGTTCAACCCTGCTCTGGCTGGAATTGAGACATTGTGTGTGCTCAGGCAAATCTTTTAGCTTCCCCACACCTCAGTTTCCCCAGCTGTGAAATGGAGATGCCAGCCCATCCCTCCCACCCAGGGGCACAGTGAGGCTGAGCCCATTGATATTTGCCAAGCCACTTAGAAATCCTCCGAGGGAAGCTGCTGCACAGCATGAGCACAGAAATGTTGGTTTTTGGGTTGGTGGTTTCTGGTTTTGGGTTGGCTTTGGTTTGTTGGGGTTTTTCTTTTGAAAAGCTAAAGAGATGAGCAATTGAAAGAGTAACTAATGCAGTTCACTGCCCCTTCAGAAATGCCTGGTGAAATCTGAGCCAGCAAGGGAAAAGGGTTTGCAAGGGAGATGAGAAGATGCTTAGCCAAGTGCAGTGAGAGAGTGCTGGCACAAGAAGGATGAAAGGATCCATCCCCTCTCACACCAGCATGGTGAGGAGAAAAAAGAAAGACAAAAAATAAAAGAACAAAGGAAAAGAGAGAAGGAAAAAAATAAGGGAAAGGGTAAAAAAAGAAAGAGAAAGAAAGATGGAGAGAATAGCAATCCAACATGGTTGGAATAACTGCTCACACTGCAGCCTGTCCAACAACAGCCCTGGTGGATCATAAAACAGCTTCTCACATCCATGTGGTTTTTGCTGCTAGGAGACAAGGTACAAAACACACAACCTCACGCCGGGCTCTATAAAACCTTATATTCCCCCTCAGACTCAGAGTTCATCTGAAGAATTTGCATCACCTAATTAGAACCAAGCCAAGTTTTAAACTATAAGAAAACCAGAAAAACTGAAAAGTCCCTTTCCCTTCTTTGTCCCTTTTCTGTGATTCCAGTTACCATAAAATTTGAAAGGTACCTACCTGAGCTCTTCCCAGGAGAATTTCCACACAGAAGCTTTCCTGCCAGATCTTAGCTATTAAGCACATTTGAAGGCTACAGTCACTTCCTTTTAATGGTGCCCAGAGGCAGGTGTACCCTGTTCTCCTGCTCCATGGTGAGGATTGCTGACAGACAATTCCTGAGAAGCACAAGGAGACCTCAGCTGCTGTTGGCATTTGCAGGGCTCTTTTTCTGCACAGAGAAGCCAATCTCTGCTGTTACAGGCAGTATGATGACCTTTCTTTTTAATTTTCATTCTTTTTTATTCATTTGTAGTTGTAAATCAAGATAAAACATGATGTGACACAGATGCTCAGGGTAGTGTTATCTCTCCTCATAAGAAAGACCCTCAGAACTTGCCTAAGGAACTTTACAACAGTGAATGTCCTTCGGGTGTGAAAGCACAATCCCAGACACTCTGAATTTGTTATGCAGCTTTATCTACACATCCTCCTGCTAACCCTGTCCAAGGCCTCCCATCCAAGGCCATCATGAGTCCGAGATGTCATGGCAATTCTGTGGCTGGCTGAGAAAACCAAGGTTTGGCGAGCACACACTGAAGGCTGCAGCCTGGGTCGTGGCTGCCCTCTGCTCTCTCATGCTGCTCCTCGTGGCTGGCCGGTCCCCCAGGGAAGGGCGGCCATGGGCAGTGAATCCAAGCAGTGGCCTGTCAGCTGCAAAGTGTGAGAACAGGGAGGAGTTCTTGGGAGGAGGCTGATGATTCATGTGGCCTTCATCCAGGCATTACAACCCGCAGAGACTATGGGCATGTCTCGCCTGCCCTCCCATAACGCTGTCCACAGGGCTCTTCCCTGTCCTCTGCAGTGGAGTCAGAGGATTCCTCTCAGAAGATCTCTCAGGCTGCATTTACTCTTCCTCTCTGAGGCCATCAGGAAGCTTCTCCAGCAGTTATTTCACCTCATGGCTAAAAGCATATACTTCATTTTGCTCTTTTTTTCCCCTTTCTGTGAACAGAGAGGGGAGTGCAGGGATCTGCTCAGGCTCTCAGCACTGCCTCAGACCGGTAGTCCAGGAAGTGCAGGCCAGGCTTCAGCTCAGGCCCTGGCTCTCCCGAGCAGGCCTGGTCTCGCCTCTTGCACAGGCACGGCCTGGCACAGGCCTTGGCTCCTGAGCAGGCCGGGCCCCGGCTCTCCCGAGGTTGCTCCAGAGCACTGTGGGACCTTGCATAGCACATCAACACTGTGTGGCTAGAGGCATACTTGTGGTGGAAGCCACAAGGAGGAACACTGTACCAGGACCCTCCTCAGAACTTGCCAGGCCAACATGAAAACCAGAGCCTGAGCCCTGTCCTTGGTTTGCTTTCCCCCTTTACCCACACTTTGGCTAGGATCGCAGCAGAGGGGCTCTGGCTAGGGGACATGCTGTGACTGCGGGTTGGGATCATATTTAGATTACAGAGGCTGTGAGCAATGTTCATTCCTACTGGGTGTATCATGGGTATGGCTTCCGGAGCAAGCAGCCAGTAGAACAGCAACAGCTCCCTGACAGGGAGGGTCATATCCGCTACAGCCTGGGCACTCAAGAGGATGCAGCTGTATCCTCCCCGCCAGGCTTGCACTTGCATTTTCCTTCATCAGAACTCAAGCAAGTCCTGCACCTCCTCTCCTTGCAGCTCCAACAATAACTGACCTTCTAAGTGTGCCTGTCCCACACAGAGTGCTCAGGTGGTGGGCAAAAGGGAATTAAACACAGCCACCCTCACATAGCCACTCTGCCTGCCAAAAGCCTTAGGCTGTCTGCAAGAGGAGGCTGGAGAGCAGTTACTATAATAACTTGGCCTCTGCAACTGGAGTCCACCCTCATGGTCCTTCAACACCCACAGACACAATAGCAAGGATCTAGCCTAGAGGTCTGGATGCCAAGGAGACCCGGTGGATGCTATGTCACTGCAATGAGTGAGGGAAAAGTCATCTCAGGGAGGGAGAGCAGAAAGAAAACAAGGACCTCGAGGATCACACGCTCCAAGGGTGGAGAGGGGAAAGAGGTCAGTTCCTGACAAGCAGCTCAAAACAAACCCATTGTTCTGAGTGAGGCGCTGTCAATTCCCTTTTCACCAGGTGTTACCTGGAAAACCCATCTGCCTCTTCCCCCTCCCTTCACCGTTCCTCTGCCCTGGCTGCTAGCAAGATGGGGAAATTCACCAGACGGCTGTAATGGCACCAGCTTCCTGGCCAGTCTTGCCTCACCTTCCTAGAGGAAAAGCAGCAGATCTGATCTGATGCCCAGAGGAGGAAGCATGCCCTGGACTGAACTGTAGAGCTCTGTGGGAGAACTGTGCACCAGGCAGCCCTGAGACAGCCTCTCTTTTTGGCAGAAGTGCCAGATCCCACGATAGGACACTGTATTTCATTACTTCTGTGGTTTTTCCTGGCCTATATATATCTGCTCTGTGGGTTCACCTGCCAGACACTGCCCTGTTTCGAAACCATACCAGCTCATAGAAATGCTGCTGTCTTTCTGTTCTCCATACTTTTTCCACTAGCTGCTGTCACCTTATAGAATTGCTAAAAGGGGCACAGCTCCCTAAAAGAAAGATAAAACCACTCAGGCCTTCCAGGTTTTTCTCTGTATATGAGAAAAGAAGTCCAAATCTTTTCTCTGCCCCAACTCCAGCGAAAAAAGCCTCTTCTGGTTCTTCTCAAATACCCCAGGGCTTATCTGTAAGACAGTTCAGTTCAGAGCAAAGTTCTAGTCCTGGATTTTACATCCTAATAAGGATCATAGCCTAGGAATGATGCTAAACCACCAGGTCTCTCTCATGGCTGTCACTGCCCTTGCACCACAGCACCCCTTCCTCGAGAGCTACCAGAGCAGGCTCCGTGGGTACACATGGAGCGTGAAAGCCTTTTGCACAGAATGGTTATTTTAAAAGCTCCTTGAGATCACAGTGCCAAAGAAAGGACCCTGCAGAGGCCAGTGGTGCATATAAACCAAAAACATCATGCTCCCCAAAATGGTGTTGTGGGGAAGAAACACAGAGGAGAAGGGAACTTCTTGTGGCGGTTGATTTGGGGTTGCTTTGGCTCACAGCCAGCCTGGAATATCCCCAGCCTTTGGAGAACCTATGGAACTGAAATGCTGAGGAAGTTGCACATCCTCTGGAGGAGTCAACTAAAAACAAAGTGCAGGTTTTATAAACACTGTGTGTGTACACTATTAAAAGACACTCTTTCTGCTGGATTTTGGCCTTGTGTCTAAAGCTGCTGGCCAGAAAGGCTGGTTGGGAGCAGGAATTTGGGGATTTCTTAAAAATGACTGTATTGGAAAAATACTGAAATGTTGATATTTCCCACAAAATGAGAGTTCTGAGTTTCTTTTTGGTCAGGAACCATCCAACTGTATCACTTTGTTTCTTTTGAAATAATACCCATATAGAATACAATTGTATGAGCAGGATTCTGCCAGCATTTGAAAGGGAATGTGAAAAGTTTAACCTTTTTTTCCCCTCTGTAGCACATAACTGTCAAGACAAAAGCAACCCACCAAAAGCTTTTTAAGCTTTGTGAAGTTCTTTTTTCTGTCATAATGTCCCTTCAGAGGGACACTAGCTTTGAACTGGTGGCAACAACAGACAGTGAACTCAAGTATTCTTTACAGAGGTCATGTATGTGAGTGTTTAAATCAGAGCAGGTGCTAAACACCAAATTTAACATGTCCTGAGGCCAAAGGAAGGCAGAGACTGAGATCTGAAGCAGCCTTTGCCATTGATGTCAATAGGATTTAGCAAGAGACCATTCCTAATTATGATTCTCATTAAAATTGTGAGGCAATCTTTGGTTTCCTGATCTGTAGGCACTGTTGTATGCCATTCACCCCTTGCTGATGTTAGTGTGCTGGCCCTTGGCTGTAGCATTGCTCATTTGTTTTGTTCACAAAGTGCAACTACCACCTCAGCTGGGAAGAGAAGATGTTCTGTGCACAAGCATCTTGTCTGCCTGAGAGCAGGGCCATTTCCAAGAGGATGCCACTCTGGCTCCTGGCCTGGTCTTCCAGAGTCAAGCAATAAACTCCATTCCTTCTACACTGCTTAGCAAAAGCCATGAGTCAACACTGAGTGTCAGGACAACCATGAATGCTCCTTTAAAATGGTTTCTCCTTGACTAGTCCTTCTTTAAGGGGCTGCTTTGGGAAGATCTAATCAGGTCCCTGGCCCTGCCAGGCTGTATAATGCTTTCTGCTGTGAAAAATCTGTAAAGACTCTTCTCCAGGTCATGAAAGATATTGTCCTGCTCCCCATGGATGCTGGCAGTTAGGTTATTCATCTCACAGGCTAGTTCTGGCTTGGCTGGGACAGTAAGTGCATGGATCCAGTTGGCTACCTGGCTGCTTCTGCCCTAGTCAGGAAGAGCTGGGGTACAACCAGCCAGGGAATGCTCGGTGGATGGAGCCATTGCTGTCTCAAAAAGGTTTGATTTTTCAATGAATGCTAAGGATTTCCATGGAACTTTTGAGCAGGAGATCTACTGACAGGCAGGAGGGGATTTCTTTCTTTGTATTAGAACAGAAATACAAAGGGGCTTTGGGGTTGCAAGTGAGCAATTCTTTTCAATGTGTATATAGCACCTACTTGACCACTGCAATTCTCTGGAAGATGAGGGATTATTTTAAACACCTATGGCTAATAAATCTGTTGATCATGATGAGAGAAGCACAGAGCAAATTAAGTGATTTAATCATAATTTCTCACCCCTAGCCTCTTGTGTTTCCTCTCTTTGAAACAAAGAACATAAATCAGCTCTGTTGCCAAGCAGCTAGAGAACAGAACTTGAAGGTTGAAGAGCTGAGAATGAGCATGCAGCTGTGTCTGCAAAAGATGTGTCACATACATCCAGGGTGTTTCTGCCAGGAATCTGGGTTTGCTATATGGAACTTAAAAGGATTGCCCCTTGGATTTCCCATCAGCAGGACAGTTTCTTTTTCCTTGTTCTTCTTAATCATTCTTTAATGTGCAGGCAACACTGCAAGAGGAGCTATTACTGCAGATGAGTGTTCTGGGATATTTATGCAGCATGTTCCTTGTCTGGAAACTGTTTATATTTCTGAGACACCAAGCATCCCTTGGCAGAGCCCCAACCAGCTCCAATCTCCTCCAAGAGATGGCAAGGGAGGTGAGAACTGTGTTGGGCCTGCCTTCTCCCACAGCCAGCCTCTGCCTGCAAGCTGGTTTGACAAGAGAAGGAAGGCAGGCATTAAAAAAGGCAAACAAAAAACCCTACCAACCCCAAAGCCTCAGAACTACTTTTATTTATGATCAAGTCCTCAAGTCCATGGGCCAGTCTTTGTCTAGACAGCTGGTATTAGTATCTGAAGCTGTCCTGGAATTTAAAATACTATTTATTTACAGGGGAAATAAAAGCCCTAGATTAAACAGTTCATAAAAATAATCTGGGAATTGACATGGGGCCCAAGGAGACCAAAGGTAATAAGATCTAGAGCAGGCATCTTTGTTTGTCTTGGCTGGAGAGATGTTTTCTTAGAAAACAAAACAAAACAACTTCCCCCTCCCAAAACAATTTGGCTTCAAGAGAGTGTTTCCTTTTGCTTCCTCTCCTCCCACCTTTGTTTGGCTGCTTTAAACATATCCCTGTCCACACCTCCAACAAGGAATTTTCCAGAGGAACCCTTCACTCAGTTGAGAAGTGGAACTGGAGAGGGGCAGCTCTTACCCTTCTAAGAAAATCCTTGGAACTGGGAGCTGATATATTTTCATGCAGAGAGACTCCAAATGTCAGAGATGCAGGGAAATGTCACGTTGACATTGACACCTGACCACCTTTTAGTTTCTGCCTGCAGCACAAAATAAAAGCAGGGAGGTAGATAGCAGGAGGAGCCCTTGGCCTGCCCTTTGCTGCCACTGCCAGGCAGTGACCTGTGCCTCCTGCACTTGGAATGGCTGTTGCAGACCAACTGTTTGTCATCCAAACCACACTCATCTTTTACTGCCAGTTGTCAGGAGGCTTCCAGACACAGAGCTAAGCAAGAAAAGAGTAAAACAAGCTTCTGGGCTCCATCTGCTCCCTTCCCTTGAATGGGCAGTGCACCATCACCCAGGGCACTGTATAAAAAGAGTCTGATGGAGTCACCCTCAATTTCACACAGCAGCTGCCAAACCTTAAAGACAAGCTCCAGTAAAGCATGAGACCTTCCCCTTTCAGATGGAGCCACCTTGCTGGAGCAGAAAGTTCCTGTTAAGTGAAGCATGAGACCTAATGCAGAACTGCTTGGCCAGGGAAATGCTGCAGGGCTCAGACCACGCAGGGACAGTTCAGTTGACAAGGCAGGAGCTGCAGGAGGACACAGCTGGCCAGGGACTGTCTTTGGGCAGTGTCAGCAGGGGCAAGAGTTGGGCTGAGGGTGATGGGCAGAAGCACAGAGCAGTTTGAAAGTACTTGACTCAGAGGTCTACAAGGGAAGAAGCAACCCTGGCTTCCATGATCTCCAAGTTAAGAGTGCTAACACCTTCTGCTAGTGTCTAATGTGAGTTTTTCCTCATGTAGCCATGCTGGCAGCCCCCAAACATACATGCAGAGCATAGGCCATATTTAATGAAACTACCAATTACAGTTGGTAGCCTCATTTTAACTTACAATCCAAAGAAACCTCCCATTTTAATCCAGTGCAGGTAGTAAAGAGGGAAACAAATGATCAATGCTGGATCAGAGCCAGGGCTTAAATCAAGACACAGCAAAAATGTCACTATTCAGGTGCTGGTTTCTCAAGAAATCAGCCTTTCCAGCTGTATGGCATGGCCTGGAAAGAAAGATGCATGTTGGTAGTGCCCCTAGAGCATGTGCTTAATTTCCAGCTGTGATACAGAGTTCATACACTGCAGCTCTGTGCAAATCACCTCTGCTGGCTGTGTTCTAAAGTTCAGCTATTAAACATCTTAGGTATGAAGCTATTCCCTCTGTTTTGTTTAGAGCAAATACTGTCTTCTATAGCACCAAGAACAACTAGCAGAAAAGACTTTATAGCACAAAATAACAATCTGCTCCCTTTCTTCTTACAGGCTCTCTGCAATCTTGGAGGCAGCTGCCCCATTACCGAGAGGGCCACTTTTGGTGGAGAAGAGCTGAGTTTTGGCTACTATTGCAAGACTTAATTTACTGGACCATGACCTTCACCCAAGGTGGTTAAAACTGTCATAGTATAGAGACACTGCTAATGAGATCAGAGTCTGAAGAGACAAATTCCAAAGCACAAAGAGAAAAGGATGTTTTCTTTTCCGCTGGACAAAACACAACTCTTCTGGCAGGCACAAGCAGGACAGTCTGTCCACTTTGGCAACAGCCTGCACTCCTGGATGTACACAAGTGTGTTTTTACATGCAACCCACTTTGATTACACAATCTCCCTCCAAGAGAATTTGGCAGGAAAGATATCAGAGAGTTTAGAAACTTGAGAGCAGTCTACAGCATGCTGCTTCTCTCCTACTATTTCTAGCCTTGGGAGCAGCTGACCACTGGGAAAACCCCCAAAGAAAACCACCCCAAGTATTGATCCCCTACCACCCTGCCATTTTGGAGATGCAGCTAGGTTGCAAGTTCACCCTCAGTTGCCAGGCTTGTACCTACCAAACTTCCTCAAACAGCTGGGTCCTCGATCACAACACTGAACCAGACCCTAGGCTAAATCTTTTCCTCCTCCTTTTCCAAAGAATTATTCTGACCCTTTGCCAAAGGCATCTGCTAAGAGATTAACATGTCAAAGGCTTCTCCTAACCAACAATCTTTTTGCACCTTGGCCTCTTCCAAAGCTGGATCTTCTCTTTCAGCATTCATCCTTTCCTGAAAACACTCTTAAATAACACCCATCTGGGGAAGATAGTATTTATACTAATGCTGGTGCCCAATTCTCCTGGACTCCCAAGTTAAACTTTCTGGGAAACACATCAGAGCTTGTCTTTGGATTCTCATGCTTGCTTAGGTTGCAGGAATCTTACTTGTATGATAGTATTTCATTTGCATTTGCTGTTTGTAGAGAACCATACATGCTTGCCTCATGCTTACTTAAGTGTTCTGGAGATTAATGCCAGTGCCAGGCAACCCTAAAGAGGGAAACAAGTTTATTCTAGTGAAGGCCACATTTAGTCTTGATTATAAACTTGAAACACAGCTAGCAAATATAAACACAAGAAAATGCAGACCAAAAGCATTTGTGGCACAAGTCTCTTGCCCTAAATGTTAGGCATCACTTGCCTAGGGTTGTATAAATCCACCTGAAGAGCGTCTGGATTCCAGGATGCAGCTTCTCAGAGTGAGTTCCTGCCCAGAAACAGCTGTTGCTTTTTTAAACTCCAGGTTTAGGAGTATTTTGAAAATGCAAATAAAAATGTCAGATTGCATATGAAGAATCTTTCTAATAACAAGGATCTTATCACACAGCACTTCACTTTGGAATGGATAGCTGGCACCTGGGAGAACACTAATTGAAAATGCCTGCATTTATCCCAGCAGGATGCATCAGAAGGACTCAGAGTGCTCATTCTTCTAGGTTTTCCTTTACAAAAATCAACTGAAAGCTTCATTTCCAGCATTCTGGAAATCTAATTTTCATTGCTGCAACTTCCTATTGAGCAGCACAGTTTCAGTCAGTTTTCATGTAACAGCATTTCACAGAGCCCACATGAGATGCAACAATACAGCTTACTGGTTTAGGGGTTTACTGTGTCAGTGTTGTTACCAAACACCACAGCCAGTAACTTCTGAAATCCTGAAGTTTGGGCCCTGTCTATGCCAGGTCAGAATGAAAAATGTCAGTGTCAACCATTGTGATCAAATTTCCCCACTTGTCTGCTTGATTCACTGTCTTCCCCTGGGTTTCCATATAGCTCATTAACCAAACCAAACCCAACCCAGGCCTTTCTATACACAAAAAGCCTGACATGATTAAGTAGCTTTGCTGGTAATGTGCACAACCCACCCAGGTGTCTAGACAGTTTGAAAAATACAGGTCATATTTAGGAGTAGCAGCTGTTACTCCTCAAGTCTCTCTGCTGGACCTCAAATTAAGTAGGAACAGACCTTATCAATATGAGGTGGTCTCCTTCCAAAGGAAACATCCAGCATGTTGCAGGAAATTAAGTTACTGGTTCAGCAGGTGACACTTTGCCTTTCAGATCAGTGTATCACTTGTGCAGCCTAAGAGAAAGTGCTGCACTCCCAAAGGTATCTGCTTTGGGGGAAAATGAAAGAGAGCAATGAGTTCAGTCCCTCAGCTGTGGGCAAGCCTCAGCACTTTTTCATAAAGGAAAGAAAAAGGTCCAAGTGTCCTAGCCAGATGCCAGTTCAGGCAGGTGTTTCTTGCCTGCCCAGCTACCCTCTACAATAAGTTGGAGAGCATGTTTGCTTAGGCAGGTTTCAGACAGCAAAGTTTTGTTAGGCTCTCCTAAGTAACAGTTAATGGCTTAACAAGAGGTCATGAAAGGGAACAGAGACAGACTCTGGTAGGAACAGGCATTTATGGACATCTTCAGGACAAACAAGGTGCTATCTAGGTTGCTATCCAGAAGGAGCATCTATTTCTTGGCCTGTATCCCCCATGATACCACTGTACAGTAAAGCTTCCCTGGGCCATAAGCTGTTGACTGCAGAACAGTCACACTTGATGCTAAGAGCCTAACAGGTGTGGACCTAAGCCCTCTGAATATTACAAGATGCAAGTCTAAGCAAAGTGAAACCCTGCAGGTTAAACCCATTGAACAAGGACTCTAAGAAGCTGTGTTTGTATAGATGTGGGTCTCTAGGAGCCTGAGTGGTGCAGAAACACAGACAGCCAAGGCCAAGTCCTTCTAAACCTTATGGCTTATGACTGCTCCCAGCTAAGGAACTCTACACCACCAATGGAAGTGGCTGGGATGCTGCTAGAGCTGGGCAAGCACAGAGATCTTGAGGTATTCTTGTACAGCAGGTCTCTCCTCCAACTGAGCTAAATTCATCCCAGTTCTGAAAAAACCACAAAGGTCTTTGCCCCACTTCACTGTATTTGAGAATTCATTGCCCATCTTACTCATGGGGGGGGGAGAAGATTTATAACTCAGCTGAGTTAACAGCTAGTCCAAGAGGCTGCCCAAGCTCTGAGCTGTGGGTGTTCAGAGTAAGGCTGTTTAGCAAGGCCTAAATTCAGGCCATTAGTGCTTTTATAAGAGACTGTAAATCACCTTAACTTTTACAGACTGTGGCAACATGTGAGCAGAGGAATGTGGCCAGTCTGTGCTAGCCCCAGAACAGGTCCCAGATGAGGCCAGCTGACTGAGCAGCACAAGCACTGAGTAAAACACTCAGGCTTGCATCTCCTCAGTGCTACATGCACATGTGAGTAGGGCAGAGGAGCAGGAAAGGGGCACAGAGGTGCCACAGGAACAGAATGCACCAGGGCAGCTCCAGCACCCAATGGGAAGAGCATTGCAAAGCAGTAAGCAAACTGTAAAACACAAGTCAGACAAAACATCTGGCAGCTGCTTCAAATAGTTTTCTGTCTGAAGGGCAGACAAGCCCTTCAAATCAAAACATGTGCAAGGACAGGATCAGTGCTCCCATGTGTTTTGTGCAAACACTGAATGACTTTTGTTCCCTTCAGCACTGTTTTGTATGCCAAGAAAGGTTGTGCTTTGGGTTAAGTTTAATTTTAATAAGCTTTACTAAATAAATCACCATGTATTTCCTTCTCTAGTCAAATCAACTCGGGCTCTGGCACAGGATCAACAACATTAGCTCTGCATAGCAAGCCTATGGGAGAGCAGAGGGAAAGCATGCTAGGAAATGTTCTTCCTAATTGTCTTACCTTCTGCAGGAGAGGTGGTGTGACTGCCAAAAGAACTTCTTCAAGAGCATGATGCATGTCCTTCTAAGTCTGCACATCTGATGCAGAGGGAAAACTGCCTTGTGCTGGTACTGGCTAAGGACTTGACAGGTACAGACTGAAGTCAAGGCTCCAACAGGGATGTTGTTTGAGCTCAGAAATACTCATTTCTGCTGGTAAGGGAGAGAACTGACACTTGTCCTCCTCCTCCAAGTTCTTCTGCCTTGCCATTGTCATAGCTTTGCCCCAGATCCACAGCAGGTGTGCTTGCTGGCACAGCTGTGCTGTGCAGGAGTGTACAGCACCTGCACCCAAGACAAGCTTTCCTGGTGGAAGGAATTGTGCCAAGACTGCTAAGGTAGGAGGAGATGCTTCCTTACCAGCTACTAAACTCCTCCCCTCCTGCACACTTTTTTAGACTCAAATTACTTTCAAAGCTTCAACTTCCAAGGAAGAAACAAAAGCTACTTCACTCCTTGCCTAGAGTATCAGGATGCCAAGAGTCTCTGCAGAATTGTCTCAGCACTTCTGTAGCACCAGCAAGACAACAGCAGGCAAACTATCAAGGCCAAAAGTCTCCTGTAAAATGTAGGAACAGCTCCATGGGCATAAACATGATTAGTCAGCAACAACAGGAAGATGAGATGCTGGCCAGGGTAACAGGTTTTCAAGGAGGTCCTGATATAAAGTAGGACTTGCAGGTTTTAATGCTACTCAGAAGGGAGCAGGGCTGCCTGCTGCATGCCAGTGCTTGAGCACAGGCAGGAACAGGGGAAGCAGAGAGCCACTGATTCATTAGGACTTGCTAATCTGTGATATCATTTGTTGATTCCACTAGGTCCAATCCCCATCTCATGACTTCCTCCCCTGTTGCCATAGCACTGTACATAAACACTGCAGACTCCCAGCTCCCAGCAGGTCATTTGTTTCAAATATTCCATGCAGCTGGAACACAAGCCTGTTTGGGTGTCTGGAGCCCAGCATGAACTAATTTCTCAGTCTTCTGTACCTTCCCCACCTTATGCACCCTCCCCAGCCTGCTGGGCTCCCAGAACCCCTCCAGCCAAGCCTCCAGCAGAGCAGAGGCACCCTTCCACTGAAAGGTAAGGGGACACTGAACTTCTTCACATACACTCAAGAAAATAAGCATTTCACTGAAGCCCTCCACTACCTGCAGCAAAACAAAAGTGATGATTATAGAATACATTGGATATTCAGGGTTAGGATCTACTGACAGCTGTCTTCTACATGTGGGAAAAACCAAACAAGGTTATGACATCCAAAACCCAAAAATATTCTTGCCCCAACTGCAGACAAAGACAAGAAATCACTTGTCCTCTTTAAGCTCTCCTCACCCAGCACCCTCAGAAGGGAGTTAATCATACAGTTAAGCATACATCTGAGCTTTAGTTGAGCCTCACATGTTGTCTTGTTTGTGTGAACTGACTAAACAATTTGGTTTCTCCACACAAGTTGGTAGCTGCAGGGAAGACAGAAAGGTGTGTGGACAGGAGGGGGAAATAAGCCTTGGCCATAACTGCTAAAAATAACAAGTCATCTCACTTCCAATCAGTTTGGAGAGTTTTAACCTAACTGCTGATACAATTCAAGGCCACCTCTGTATTGCCCAGGGTGGAAGTGGAGGAGGCTGAAGGCACAACCAGCAAGCAAACAGTTTGTACTCCACAAACAACATAAGCACAGTCTCCTCACAGCCCAGGAATGAAGCCTCTTGTGCAAACAGATCTCCACACATGTGAAGAGACAGCAACTTCCAGCAGTGGGTAAGGAGTGACTGAAAACTAATACCAAGTGACTTGAGCTAAATCAGGATCATGACCTGGAGAAGTTACTCAGAACACATCAGTCAGCAATCTTTCAGGAACATGATACAGGGCTGTCCCAACACCGAGCTGAACCTTACACAGTACCTTCTGCAATCAACTGTGCTGCTCTTCTGCCTAGGGATACCTTTAGCTCCCACAGTTTTATTCTGCTTTCTTGTATCCACCTTCTAAGAAAAAGGCCAGTCAGGCATCAGCACAGGGCAGGTAGCAGGTTAAGGATTTGTCTTCATGAGCTTTTCTGGAAGAAAAGTTGTTTGTTGGAACTTAGGAGTGAAATTTGCAAAGGTGGCAAGATCACCTGAGCCTTGCCTAGTGAATGGCCTTGAGGAAAAGGAAGAGTATGGAGTAATAATTCAGCTGGAAACCAAGTTAAAGCAGGAAACCAAGGCTGCAGTCTCATAGTTTTTATTCAACTCCATCAGGAGGAGCCATCTGCAGGCCCCAGGGGCAGCTGTACAAAATCTCAGCTTGCAACACTCCACCACCAGTGCACCAACAGCTGCAGCTTGCCCTCTGCCTCTACACACCTTTTAGACTCCAGCTTTAGATCATCATTCTTCCAAGGAGAGACAAGGCCACACCAGCCCCTGCCTTACCTTTGGGCTGGCTTCTTGGGAGTAACCTCAGCATCCATGCAGACACTGGAGAGAAAGAACCCTGACCATTTCATGCAAATCAAAAGCAGCATTAAGTAATATTTAATAAAGTTTATTAGGTTACTGAGCATCATCTACAGTCATAAAATAGAAAGTCAGAATTGAAAACTGTACAAAGCAATGTCCTGGTGAAGTGAGAAGGGATGGAAACAAGGGAGCACAAAGAGCATTAGAAGTAGGGAGAACACAGCTGCTTCCCTGGAGTTCTGGAAGACACTGGTTCAAGTTGAAGGCAACCAAGTAGGGCTCCACACACACAATTTTCTTGTGTCCCACCCTGTAACAGAAACTAGTACAAACCCCTATGTTAGAAAACAAAATCATATAATATTAGGCTAAAAAAGGGGCACATCAGAGCCCACCCAGTCTTGGCACCAATTCTGTGCTTTAAAAAATAGACTATGCAAGTAGTTTATTTTAAAAAAGGTACCCTACAGCAGCTGTTTAAAACATGTTCTTATACAGACACCACAAACATATATATTAACATTTTCCACAACTAAACTCATTTGTACCTACACAGAACTGAAAGGATAACTCAAGAGCAAAAAAAACCAACCACACAAACATTTTTCAAGACAAAGAAATGTGCAAAATAACCCCAGAAAGGCAGCATAGTAACCTGTGGAGAGGTCAAGAGAGCAGCAGCTCCTGCTAGTAAAAGGAGTGTCATCCTCTTTACTTGGCTACTGAGGTGAGAATCTATTTGGGATGTGCTGATTTTGCCTGAATTGCTTGTCCTGTTTATTGCAGTTCTCTCCTGCCCCTCACACCCAGCTCTGGAGAGCTTCAGTTCCTTCTTGCTGTGCCCAAAGATCACTCCACTGGTCTCAGAAGTTACATTCTGCAGCAACTGCCTTGTGGATTTCTCATCTGCTGATGGTACTTCTTGCAGCCACACTGCTACTATCTTCTTTGGGACAACTTCCCATCCCCAAGCAAGAGAGAGAGAAAACTATTCCTGCTGCATAGTTAAGTGGAGATTATGCCCTGATAGGCTATGACAGAACAAAGCTTGGTTTGGATGACTTTAAGCAGCTTATCTAACAAGAGAATTCCCTGACAGAGCCATTAGAGAAACACTTCAGTATGTCTCCCTAAAGCTTTAACATGGAACAGGCTATACAGCAAGCTGACCTAAGATGGTAAGACTTACAGAGCTGTGTAACAAATCCCAGCTCATACAGCCTGTCTCACCCTACTGCAGGAGAAGTCTGTCCCTTCCCTGTCCCCACATCAGCAAGGAACCCCTGATCCTGGACAATAACCTGCAGTTTTAAGTCAGAAGGAAGAGGGCAGGTGAAGACCCAGTAGGACTGATCAACCAGCTGAGTCAAACCCACTAAGAAAATGCAGGAGAGAGAATGGAGCAGGAGAACTGAGAATGCAATGGTGATCAACAAGAAAGCAGGGTGCACTGTCTATGAAATAGCATTAGAACATGGTGAGAAGTCCTGGCAGAGAGAGACATCAGCAACAAAACCACTGCCTCCAACTGGGGGAAGGGTTCTTGATTTTGGTGTTTCAGGGGTTTAGGTTCCCTCCTCCCCCCTTCTATTTTTTGGTTGTTAAAAACTCAGCAATTATTTCTTCTTGGTGTTCCAGACTCTTCCCAACTCTGCTGGCCACCCTGTGCCTTCCCATTCTTAGGACCTGGTCTTAACATTTCCACTCCTAATGCCTTCCTTTCCCCAAATTATCTTCTTCCCTTGAGCTGGTACAGAAAAATCATTCACTCCTAAGCTCTAGAACCCAAAGGATGCAGTCCAGCCTTTTCTCAGGAGAAGGGAACCACAGAGCTTCTGTAAATGTTCCTTTTGTAAGTGTGCTGGGGAAGTGACTTCTAAAGAACAAAACAGTTGTGATAGAAGGATTACTTGAGAGCTTGCCAGTGAGGGCACATGGAGACTGAAGCAGTGGCATGAATACTTTGGCCAAGGAGTTCCAACAGCAGTGATGACGTGAGGGTGGAGAGCCCATCGCTCAGTGGGGCAGCTCCAGGATTTTGCCTTGGTTCCAACTCTCTCTCCTTGAACATGAAGGTCATTGGTAAAGCAGGTAACTCTTGAGGGAGGCTGGCAGTGGCAGGGTAGGGATCTCATTCAGTCTTTCCTTGCCCAGAGCAAGCCTCACAGCTCGCCGACACAAGTCCATCAAAGGCAGTGGTTCAGCTGGGAAGAGAGACCCAAGAGATTAACATCCCAACCTTGTGGTTACACATTCATTTTGCTAGTTCTAAAAGTCCCCCAGGAAAGATTGAGCAAGAAAAGTGAATGCCTGGCATGTTTGCAGGAGCCAAGCCTTTTAGCATTCATAGATCAGCAACTGTAGCTCATCAAATACACAGGCAGAGCATGATGTTTCTGAAGAGGTCATTTAAGCCACACAAAACACACCAGAACCCCCCAATGGAAGCACCTCCTCTGCAAGACCTTTCTTTCAAGTCACAACACTTCTAGCTTGTGCCTGTTACTGGAGCAGCCAAAAACCTTTGTGAGATATTCACTGAAGTAAAAGACTGCAGCAGACTGGTAGTATCATGTGGTACCCAGAAAGTAGAATAGATTTCCCTCTTCTATAGTAGATTAAAAGCTGTCAACCCCTTCAATTGTACTACACACTCCCCAGGAAAGACAAAGCCAGCTGTCAAAGCTTCACATCACTACTTGTATTGTGACATTTTCCATTAGAGGATTCCCTCCTGTGTCATAAGCCTGGGAATGATACAAGCCTTTGGCTATCCTTTTTTTTTTTACATTCTGTACTTCTAAACACTGAACAAGAGAACACCAGTTGTTCAGGAATGGGAGATGGGGCCCTGTGAAGCTGAGGAGTCACTCACAACATCCAGGGGACTAAGGGCAGAGTGAACATCACAGCTGGAGAGCAAGAACATACAGATTAGTTTCTCAGAGCTCCTGTTGCTGAGTGTCTCAAAGCTCACCTTCACACACCAATCCTTCAAGCCTAAGGGGTTTCTCCTTCCCCAAGGGAGTGAGTGCTAACACAAAGACATCCCAAATTAGGCAGGTAACTGGACATCCCTTCTAATAGCCTGAGGGCTCTGCATGCACCATTAGAAAGCTTCCTTTCCAGACATCTTGGATTGAACACAGACACCTAAAAACATCCACAGGAATGGGAAAGTTTGGCTGAGAAGCTGCAGTTTTTAGGAGTCCTGATAGATGCCAACAGGTCTAGCTTCCACTACTACAAGCCAAATTAATCTGACTGTTCATACAGCTGTTTTAAACAGCTGAGAGACACAGAAAGCTTAGTGTTTCTGAGCATGCTCATGTTACTGCATGTTTTGTTTCTTTTTTTACCACAATTCATTCCATCAGTCAGGTGGACACAGGCCCCTTCCTTCCAGGTTCAAAGGCTCACATTTAAGAGCTCAACAGAAAAGTATTGACAGTAGCCTCTGATCAGGCCCCTCCTGATTCTGCTTTGGACAAAGTAAAGTCGTCCTACTCCATGTACAAAACACTGCCAAGGAAAAGTAGAGAAAGCTAATTTTTATCTAATTTTTGGCAAAAAAAAAATCTGCAAGAGGAGAGATTTGGTAAGAAAGTCAGGAAACCCATACTTGAACTGGGCTGTCTCAAGTTAGCAGCCAGAGCTGAACTAATGCCCTGTTTGCCCCCTCCTTCCCTGCTAGGGATCACAAGCTAATTACCTGCTCCAGGGGAAACTGCAGTAGAATGGGTTTTATTTTAGCAGTTCTCTAAAGTTCTCCCAATGCTTCAAGCATTAATTATTCCCAAGGGATCATACCTCTGTATGCAGCCCTCTTCTGCACTGAGAGCTGGGTGGAGAACAACCAGATCTGCTTCCTAAGCCCCACCATTTGTCATACAAGTTCTGTACCGTAAGTGAAAACATGGCTGCACTCAGCCCAAATTCTGCAGGTCTTGCCTGCTTGTGACCTACTTCAGGATCCATGCAACCTCCTCTGCAGGGCCAGGTCTCCACAGCCAGACTGCACGTCTCAGCTCTGGCTCTGAGACTGCCAGAGAAGTCTATTACTGGCAGCGCTCCTTTGGCACTTCCCAGCGTAGCTTGTTCTTAAAACACTAGGGTACAAATAGGCTGCATTCAGTCTGTCCCAATTCCTTCTGCTTGGTGTGGAGATAGCTGGGACAGAGGCATTGTCTCGCCAGCATCCAGAGGACAAGGGGCCCTGACCTTCAAAACCTAGAGACATTAACATAACAAATACACTGGCTTAATGGCTTTAAAGGAAGAGGATTCTTCTTCCCACAGAGATCAAGAAGTTTGTCCTCATCCAGCTCGCACTGATAACCCAGTCTGAAAGAGAAAGCACACACATATCTGAGCTCCTTCCATTCACAAGCACTCCAATCACTGGACAGCCTTGCTATTGAATGCTCAGAAGTGGTTAGAGCCAGACACCTTCTTTCTGTCGGTGCCAAAATAGCGTCCTGTCATTCCTGGCCCTATGCCCACGATTCACTCCTCTACTGAGAGCACATTACAATCAAATCCAACCCTGGAGGTGGCCGTTTCCTTGCTAAGTGCACTTCTGAGCCAGCAACTCCACAGACTTGCTGGCTTCCAGTGGAGCTGCAGATTTTGGCTTTGACCCTTCAGAAAAGCCTGGTTACTGGAGCTGCTGCCCTCCTGTAAGCTGTTGTGGCAGAAGGAGCTAGGTCTCTTTCCTTTGGTGAGGAAGTGCTCTGCCAAGAGCTTTGTTTGGTCTTGCTGGGTTGAAACATACCTCCCAAAGCACTTGTGGATTTTGCTCCTACCCTTCTGCATGGCTTTCTGGTTATTCTGACAGCTCAGTTTTGCTGGTGCCCAGTATCAGTTTGTTGTACCTCCTGTCACCATTGCCAGGGGTTTGCCACTGCTGGCCCAGCATTAGGGTATGTTCTAAGCACAAATAAAAGAGCTACAGTATGCTACAGCCTTTGGGCAGACACTGTTCTGGAATGCAGGGGAAACACTACTCTTTTCATATCGATCCTGCCAAAGTTATTTCACTAACAACATAAATCCAGATTTTAATCCACTTCCTTCACCTCTCTCCTCCACCCTACCCAGAAGACTGAGTCACAGTCTGGCCCCATGGGAACTTCTGACTATGAAAGATAACAGACATCAGTGCCTCTGGACAGCCAAAATTGTTACTAAGCTTAGTTAAAGATTGATGTCCCCATTAGTAAAAGGCCTGGCATGCAAGCTGGGCTGGCTACGATGTCCAGCCCCACACCAAAAATGAGCACACCCTGCCCTGAAAGGAGAGAAGTGAGCTACTTTTTGAAACATGAAACACTCCCCTCTCCTTAGATAGGGACAGATCTTCCCACTCTTGCCCAAAAGGGATTTCAAGATCCCCTTATTAGCCATTCAAGGAAGGTAACTGCCCTTCAGAGACTGTTTCCTGGAAAGAGACTCCAGGATTACATTGCCAGGAACACAACTATCAGAAGGACATTCCTGCTGATACTGTGGTAGAAATCTAGAAGGGTTTGACACCTCTAGATAGAAAACTGGCATCACCTTCTCCCACGATACTACCTCCCCAAGCCCTGCTTGCTCCCTGCAGTGCCTCGGTAACAGCACATGTGTACAGCCAGACAAG
This sequence comes from Galbula dea, assembly GCA_013399015.1. Lineage (NCBI taxonomy): Eukaryota > Metazoa > Chordata > Aves > Piciformes > Galbulidae > Galbula > Galbula dea. The sequence continues at coordinate 65,104 of VWZX01006572.1, forward strand.
CTTACCAAATTGGCCTTTAAGGATTCAGAGCTGTATCCAGCCATCCTACTGCTGACATGAAACCCTCCCTTCCAGAGAAAGGAAAGCCCTCCCCAGGAGGGGAGTAAGCCTGCAGTTAGGTAGCACACAGACCTCTAAGCACCAGAACAAACAGAGGGAGTTCTACTCACGGTCAAGTCCATTCAAGTAGCGCATCCGTATTTCACAGTGTCCCCACACCGCGCTCACCACTGGGTACAGCTTCTTCCCTTTCAGGCCCCGAAAGGCAACACCCATGTATTGCCCATCTACAATGAAGCTCAGTGTCCCATCATCCATATCCAGAACCACCAGGAAGGAGTCTGGCACGATGAAAGTTTCATCTGGCTCTAAGAAGGCCGGATAGGTTTTGCTCGGCTGGTTCTTACCATCGTGGTAGAGTCTGTTGCGCCCAAGGTCCCACCCCCAAGATTCGTGGTTATTCCCCACCAGGGTCGTGTACCCTACTGAATGCAGAGGGGCATCTGCCGTGGCCACCCCCACCACAGCGTGTGTGCCTCGCTGCCTCATGGCCCACGTGATCTGCCACACGTGCAGCCCTCGTGTGTAGCCGACTTTGCCTCTGATGGCATCTGTACTCTGAGCCACCGGATGCCGGTGAAATATGAGCTTGTCATCCTCCTTCACAAAGACATTCAGCGAGCGATCGTCATTGTTCCACGAGTGCAGCAACTGCACTTCGTAGGAGACGGGAGGCATGTCCAGCAGCAAGTCCAGACGTGTGGGTTTGCTGTAGTCAAGGCCTTGGAGCTCCTGTTTCAATGGCCTGTACACAGGGTCCCTCATATCCACAGTCTTTATCCCGCCTGTGACCTTCTGACCCATGGCGTCTTCTGAGCTTGCCTGTTTATAGGCTCCCAAGGCAAGCTCATCGATTTAGCCAGCTGCTCCTGCTGTCATGTAGCTCTCCAGAAAAGGTTGCTAGGAGACCTTGTCAAGATGGGCTACTGGTCAGTACTGCCTAATGGATGGAAAGAAAAACAAGGAGGTGAGCTAAACATCAGCACCTACAGCCTTGTATGTAACATCTACAGATCACAGTTTTAATCTGTTTATCCTGACAACTAGTCCTTCCTTTCCACCAGCAAGGAAGGGCACTGCATGCTACTTACACAGTAATATGTGTATGTACAAGCATAGCAGAGAGAGCATATGGATCAAATAGACAGGTACTAAGTTTCTAATGCCCCCTCTCCAGCAAGGCACCTGAACTTCTTTGTCCGAGGAAGGTGTAGATACAGCCACCAGAGCTCATCTCTTTACAGTGAATGCACTGCTTCCTTATTACTGCATCACTAACCTTCAGAGATCACACCTGTATTTAGGCTGCCTCCAGCAAACCTTGCTTTTACATCAGGATCACCTCTAATTTGTCTAGTCTGGAAAATTCAAGAAGGGTTTGTACAACTCAGAAGACTCAGAACTCAGTGATGCACGAGACTTACTTTTTCCTGATAGTCTTCAGTTGCTAGGAGGACAGAAAACAGTATCTTCTATAAGAATAAATTTGCTTGGTCTCTCAGCCCTAGTCCATACCACAAAGTCAGGCTGATGAAGGCATCCCAGGGAAGTCCCAGGTTGCCTGCCTGTTTGCTGTTCCAGCTCCTTCCAACCATCATGGACAATTTCTTCTCTGCCAAAGCCATCTCTATAGCTATCCACAACAGAGTGGGTAACAAAAAACACAAGCTATTTAACACTCAGAAACAGCCCAAATGGCTTCAGTCAATCTCTCAAAGACAGACCTGAGTTTACAATTGTATTGTCATTGGACCCTGTAATAACATCCTAGAGCTGACTAGTGCAAGGGGTTGGTTTACATGGATCACTGCTCTGCAAAGCTTTAGTCAGAGCTGACCCTAGGAAGAAAGGGTGGCACTACTGAATGAACTTCTCTCTCTGCTACTCTAGAGAGGTTGGAACTAGCCTTCAGAATGCAAAGTGTTCACCAGCATAGCTTCCACTACAGAGAAAGGAAAGCAGGCTGTAATTCAGGAGGGATACATTTCTGTTCTAGCCCAGGAAGATCACAGTTAGACTGGCAAGTAGAACAGGCACTACAAACAGGCCTAGCTCTTCCCAGGTCTGAAACAGGTTATTCATGTTAACACACTAGATTAGCACTTAATGTTCTCCTAGCTAGGTACTCCAGTGCTCCCAGATCTGAGAGACATTAGATGAAGACAACTCAATTCCAGCCTTCCTTTTTTGGCTTACAGTTGTACATGAAAGCTCTTGAGGAACCTCTAGGATGTAAGCATCCCCTAAAGTAATGGTTACATGCTACAAAGACACACCAGGATTGCCTGTTGTTACCCAGCTATATCCAGCAGAATCCCAAACAAGAAATAAAGAAGAAATAAAGCACTGAACACAAGCCATCTCCACATAGCAGTGATCAAACAAGGTAGGAGCCAGGCAATAAAAATGAAAGCTTCTCCATCTGGAGAGTCACAAACCTTCCAGAGATCAGCTGACAAAGCAGCTAGCAGCCACTGATAAAGGTTTGAGAATTCTCTCTAACTCCACTAAAGCTTAAGTACCTTGGAGACCTGACTGCAAGTCCAGAACAGCAGACAAAACCCCCTGGGCCCAGGCTCAGAGGACACCCATCCCAGCAGCTATTGGTACTACTGACTGTGAATTACTATAGTGAAGAGAGCAGATTAACCTGCTGTAAGGCTTTTCTCAAATGAGCAGCTTCAGTTGGGGCAGCTTCTCTTCTCCAAGAAGAAAAAATCCCCAGCTTCAGACAGAGTCCAAGGGAAGGAGCAAGATTCTTCTCACAGTTTAGCAGTTTTCCTTCCAAATTTCAGAGGATCCTCTAAAAAGCTTAAGCCAGCTTGGCTGGAGATACTACCTCACTTTGCATACCTCTCCTCCAACACTGCATCCACCAAAGTGTCTCTGCTCTCACTCAGCAGCACAAACAACCTTCTGTAAGACAGCTGCCAAACTGGGGGCAGCTCTTAAGAGCATTGGAAGTGGGAGGGCAGGGAACTAGCTTTCTAAGAAAAAAGCCTTATTTTAACATTTCCTGAAGTGAGGCAATCCTGCAGGGCTCCTGCCAGCTCCAGTCACAACAGTTACTCACAAGCAAGGACCTCATCTGGCACAGAAAATAGAACATGAATCAGATCTGGTTTAAAAATAAGGTTACTGGACATCAGCAGCAAGGCTTCTGCTAGGTGACAGGGAAGGCTCCTGTATGCTTCCAGCTAGGGATCAACTCACCAGCTTCCCTACAGGTTTTTACTCTTAGTGCAGGGTATGCCACCAGAACAGGGAGTTCAAACTGGGTAGTTCTTCAGAAACAAGATGAGTACCTCTTTCCTTCCCTCCTTTTTTTCTCAGTGGACATTACTAGGCAGCAGCATTGCTATGTCAAACTACTGAAGGACCCCAGATGTATGGCAGTGATGGACTGAAGATCTACACTAAACAACTGCCATTTAAATAAGGCCCAAACATATTACCAGCTGGTAAAGTTACTGAGACAGCCTGGGACATGCACAACAGCAAAACAGATCCTGAATTATCTAAGCCAGGTGGCCTACAGTAAGCAACAGCAAGCAGGTGAGGGATGGCAGTCACTGGACACCAGTGCATCACCCTTCCCAACACACATAGCTATTCTGCCTCACAGCTCAGGTGCTTGGGCCCAAGTGCTTCCTTGACACAGGCCCTGCCACCCTCTGAGGGCACAGGCTCCCTTGCTCTGTAAGCCTAAGGAACAGCAGCATCTCAAACCAAGGGATCAAGATACAGACAGGAGCCAAGCTGCTGGTGTACCAACTCAAGTACACTGCTGTAACTGCCTTCCAGAGAGCTTCACAACATCACAAGGGATCCTACAGACCTACCTAGTAAGCTGCTTCATCTTTTTCAGCTCAGCACATGTATTTATATATGCACACATGTATTTTTACACAACACCATGCAGTTATGCAAGGGTTCCCCAGCAGTTCCTCCCCATCATCCCACTGCCCCATCTTTAAGCCCTGTGTGTATTTCAGTTCTCAGCTTAACACCTCAAAGCTGACACCAACTCTGTTACAAAGTGATTTCTGAAGCCACTCTAACAGGTTCCTTCTTTGGGAAAGGCATTTTAATGCTGACCAGAAACAATTTTTGCAAAGTGTCCATGCAAGTCCTTTGCCCAGGCTGGGATAAAGACCATCAGGCTGCTGAGACAGAACTGGATCATGTGGTGTACTACAGACAGTACCAGATGAACTACCTGGCACTCCCAAAGCCTGTGGGATGCTGACAAAGGCTGTCTACAAGACACTGAGTAAAGCACAGTGGAAGTCTACAGGCAAACTCAGCTGCTGGAACTGTGATCAGGATAAAGGAACAAAACATTGGCAGGAGGAGGAGAGGCAGAGATTTCCCAGGGGCTGTGCAGTACATGTGAGAACACTGCATAGGAAGCAAGAACCAAAACAAAGCAGACTGCAGTAGTATTGGTGCAGACTGCTTTGAAGCACAGAATGCTCAAGAGAAGTAAGAGAAAACAATTCTCTGCTCTTTATTAGCAAAACAATGCCTCATTCATCATGACTTTTTGTCTTTTGCCAGCACAAGCTTTATCCCATTTCTCTCAAGGCTGCTGCACCAGAAAGTGAATCACCTCAATGATAAGACCACAGGGACTTCTGAAGCAGATAGGATAGAGTCTTGCTGCCTGCTCCAAGGAGAAGGAAGCCTTTCCTGGACATAAGCACCACTCACTGATTGCAATAGTTATGACTTTCCCAGGCTATTAACACTAGATGAAAGACAATGGACAGAAGCAAGAAAAAGAAGGAAAGACAGGAAAAAAACCTGGAACAAAGGGGTTGATCAGAGTGACAGCAGGTCAGCTACTGAGGACCACATGCCAAGATTTAAGAGCAACATGGCTCCTTATTAGGGCAAGACAACAATTCCTGCTCAGAGCTGGCTCCACTGTTCCTGGCACTAGCCTGGTCTAGAACTGCAGAGTGGCATCTTGCCCTCCAGTCAGGAAGCACAATTATGCCCTCATTTTTTACAAGGAAAAGCCTCTTCATGCACAAGACAATGCAGGCACTTTCCCTCAGCACAACAGAGAGACAAGCTTATCCTCTTAAGTGAATGCATTAATGCCCTGGGCAGCTCGATATGGAGACAGACAGTTGTAAATGAAGAGATACACTGGGGAATTAGCTACTTCAAACTCTCTGAACTGTTACAGGCTTAAGTACAAATGTAAGCACTGAAAGTGCTTTTATCTATCCCATCAACAGCTCAGGTTGCTGCAACTCTGCCTCTGCTTTAGAAACAGAAGCTCATCCCCATGATGCTCTCTTCTGCTCCCTTCAGCTGGTAGTGAACCTCAAAATGCAGCCAAGAACCCAGCTAGGCAGGCATCATACAAGGAGCGGTCTCACCTCTCCACAGCAGAGTATTTTGTCCCCCAGTACAAATTAAACTACTAAATCTGTATTTCAGTTACTTCCCTAGTGTTCCCCAAAACCTAGAGGAACATCTTGCAAACATGAGGCTAAGCAGTGCCCCTTAAATAACTCACACAGCTAGATTAAAACCAATTCAAAACAATGTTCCTTACTGCTCCCAGTCAATTCACCTCCTTCTTAGCTATGCTGCCATGCAAACTCATTCACCTCACCTCAACACAAACTAAAATGCAATTCAAGCTACCAATACAGTGAACTCAAGCCACAGAATACTCACCCATGATGTCCTCCCTGTTTTATCTGAAACCAAAAGGCTGTTCCCATGCAAGTTGTATTACACAGCAGGAGGCTGTTTCAGATACCCACACCTCAGAGTGACACAGGAATTTTAACAGGCTGCTGTGCAGATTTTCAGCTCCATTTGGAAGCAGCTTGCACAGTGGCAGGAACCCTCAGAGTCCCAGTCCAACATCTGCACACAAGGCAAACTATTAGTTATCAGTTGTTCAGGAGTCACTGTCACTGCTGGTTCCATTAACCAACCTAACTCCTGAGCTGCTAAAGTGCCACCAGAGCCTTAGTACAGCATGCATGATGGTTCACAACTGAAAAATCCAGACCATAAAGAGCTCTAGAAGCATCCTCTCCAAAACAAGAGGAAAGAAAAACCACCCAAATCTTACTGGAAGATGTCTGCAGTTGTTTAAGCACCTGTGAGGTACTCCCCTAGACACCTACAACATCTGTTTTCTTGAGGTTGAATACTGGCAAACCATTTTCCTTCAGTTACAAACTTCACCAGGAAGAAGGAACAGAAACACTTCAGACTTGTTTGATAACTGTAGTTTAGAAAAGCCATGGCTGCTCATAGCTCCTTCCCTTCCTCTGCAGCTCAACACCCAGAGGACAGCTGCCTGGAACATGGGTTACCAGCATACATGAAAGCTCTGAAATTACTTGATTCCTGACCCAGTTTTACTTTATTTTTTCCAGGCAGTTTGCTGTGGCTCTCCCCCTCCACTCCCCCCATATTTATTGAGTGTACTTCTACAGACAAGATGCCAGACCTTTAAACACCTAGCATACGCTGGGTGCTCTACAGACAATGAATCACAGCCCTACCCTAAAGATTTCCAGCCTGGAACACATCTCAGGAAAAGGAAATAAAATGTATATTCTGCACATGGTCATTTACTTGCTTGCAGCTTTAGAAAGCTGAACTAAAAGATCCCAGACAGTACTGAAAACAAAAGAGAGTTAAGAAATATCCACTGTCATTTTGCTCAGGTTTCCATGATTTTGCTAGAAAAATATTTAGCCAACTTGGTCCATTTTCTTGGGCTCAGTGTTCACCCCACAAGCCAGTAGACAAAGGACCTACACTACTTCCAGTCTGCTGACTAACCTACTGGCAGCAGCCTACCTGGGGTCACCTTTCACATCCTTCAGCTAGTATGCTCCCCATAAAGACACTTCAGTGATCTCTAGAAGCTGCTTCAACACCAGAGGTTTTCCCCTTCCTCCCTTAGTGATGCCCAGAAGAACAGATCCCTTGAGCACATCAACAAGCTAAAAGCCAAGATGTATCAGCAGTGATATAAGATATCCAAACTGAGGTGGAGACAGAAGAACTTGCATGCCTCAAACAGCATTCAAACTTCAGCCCCAAAGAGCTAGGACACTCCCTGGTGTCAATTCTTAGCAAACAAACAAACCCATACCACCTTAGCTGCACTCTGTATTTCTGCCTACTGCAAAACCTGCTCACAGGATGGCTGTGACAGCCCTCCCAGCACTCAGGCAATCACTTCACCAGCATTCTGCCTTCAGCACCCTTCCCATCCCACTAAATATTCATCAAATCTTTGGGGGGGGGGGAGGGGGAGTACACTCACCTATGCTGCTGAAAAGCTTTTCCAGTGCTGTGCTAGCTGAGCCCAAGCAGCTAGAGAGCTGATGACAGGAACAACTGCACTAACAAGATGGTTAGAGCTGGTTTCGGAGTGTTGCAACTCTGCTCAGATGAGGGCTGGGCAGGCAGCCCTCATTGCACAGCACTGCTTTTGGCAGCACTCTCAAGCCTCGCTGCAGTCTTGCACCAAGAAGGTTGCCACAGGGGCAACTTCCTCAGCCCCACCTACTGAAGAGCAGCAGCAGTTTGGCTCAGCAGGTTTAGCTGTTGGCAGGGCTGCATGGCCTCCACAGAAAGTGAAACTGCAGCCTCTGAGATCACAAGAGGTTGGGGAAGAAAATGAAGACAGATGGCACGTGTCCCAGCAAACAGCAGAGAGGAAAATCCTCCAGCAGAATAAGAAGCCCTTGACAAGTAACTGTGCTCAAGATATGCCAGAGAGCAGGAGAACAAGACTCTTCATATTTGGCAATGCTTGGTTTAGCTAGACTGCAAAGTTAACAAGCTGACTTGCTAAGCAAATAGCCTTAGTCATCTGCCAAGCAGCAGACACCAGGAGCTCTGCTCTTCTGTACATGAGGCAGCTAGCATGAGCATGCCCACCCTGAGACACACCAGGAGAGGCTCCTGCCCAAGGAAACCAGAGCATGTCACTGTACAACACTGCTAGGGCTTGTAACCACTGAGAATCAGCTGGCATTAACACTGCAGTTCAACTCTCCTCTCCTTGGGATGATTCAGATTGCTTCTGCAGAAGCTTTCTAACTACTTTTGCACTGTTGAAGGGGCAGCATGCCCTCTTACACCATGTATGTGTCTGGTTTACCAAAGCAAAGCACTGAAGTTACTCAGAGCAGCACATCTGAGTAAATTAAAGCCTGAAGTAACAGCCACCACCACCCTCAACCAAGCTACTTACTAGGAACCAATTCAAGCAAGTTTTCACTGTCCACCTACCCAGGCAGTTCCTCTTAACTGCAGTGCTGCATCACCTAGCAGAAAATACTACTAAGCAACAGAAGTGAGGTTCCTGTCAAAGCACTTGTAAGGATGGAAGGGACTCAAACAAAAGGAGTGCCACCAGTTCCTGCCAGAGATCCCACCACCTAAAGACTAATTACAAATAGCAATTTTGGTTGCAGAGAAACAGATCTATTAAAAACCACACACAATGTTTCCTCAAGGGTCTTGAAAATAACTTCTTGGAGGCAGATTCCAGCCATTCACCTGCTCTGGCAATGCCATCTTTGGTGGGCATCAAGTCTTAAAATGGTCAAATATTTGGAGTTAAGTTCTTTTTTTCACTCAGACTATGTACTTAAAGTGAGAGACTCTTCCTTAACAAGCCTTCAGGACCACAGTGGAACATGTATTTTTCCAGAGCCTCTCCCACTTCTGCCTACCACGTGCTCAGAGGCACAGCACTGAGCTCAGCAAGTGATGCTGACATCATGGCTCTGTCAGCAGCACAATCCATGACCTCTCTGTCTGAGCACACTGTGTAGTGTCCTGCAGAAGGGATTGGTTCATAGCAGATATTGGGCTGGAGACTTTCCTTCCCTGAAGGACATATGGCAGTAAAGGATCTCATCACCTCCCCTTCCTTGCCTCCCTTTAGAAGCAGAGAAAACCCAGCCTGAGTGCTAGCAATCTGCATCCATTAAGAAGCAAGGTTCAGCTTTTTAGAAGCCTCAGTGCCTGCAAGCCATTATGTTCTTGGCATGAAGCACTGCTAGTCCATCTTCTTATGGTCAGTCTGCTTTGACCACTACTCCAAAGCAATTCTTTTGTACCTTTTCCAAAACAACCTGGGGGATGCTTTGTCCTTGGCATTCTGAGCCCAGCAGAAGGACATTAGGAAGCTATGTAGGTTAAACAATTAATACTGCTGGCTTCTGCATTACCAGTTTCTCCTTAATCCCTTCTCAGATGTGTCCATTTCCATTCCACCCTTACTCATGGCCTTTACAGATGTAAGACTCTTCAAGTAGAAATACTTAACTCATTGGCAGTGTAAGAGAGATGTTCAAAGGAGCTCAGCAGACTGCTCTGGTTTCCCAGCAAGCTAGTGGTACAACAGTAATTTACTCCCAACACATGTCCCTAACATTGCAGAACAGCCCCACACAGGCACACCAGTGCCTGTACTGCAGTAAGCAGCACTCTATGGCATAAGAATGGTTGCTAAGTTGACCATGGGGCCTGAGAGAAGCCATGGTAAAGTAGGAACTGTGAGTAGGAGCTGACTGAACAGGTCAGAATGCCAGCAGCTCTAGCTCTTCCCTCTGAAGGCAGGATGGAGCCCTGCCTTTAACATCCCACACTGAACTGACAGCTCTGCATCTTAGCTAAGCACTGAGAAATTTAGCCAGAGTCCCTTCCCATGTCCCACACATCTGCAGCTGCAGCACTGACCTTTCTTACACCTCTCCCCTTTGCTCCTCTCCAGCTTCCTGCTGGTCTGGAATATTTGTGTGCAGCCAACTGGTGAAGTGCTATTTTCCAGAAGCAACTTGAAGCTCTGTATTCTAGCAGGTATTGACATGCAGCTGCCACAGACCTCAAAGAGTGACTTGGTGAACTTGTGCTCCAGGTAGAATTCAGCATCTGAATTGTATTTGGTGTCACAAAACAGGTTGTCACATGCTCAGATGACAGGCAGCTCAGCTAGCACCCTAACCATTTGCCTGTGGCTCTCCAGTTAGCAATACAGACAGATGAACTGCAGACATCCCTTTTGAATGCAGAAGTTGTGGACAGGCTGGAGTGGGGACATGTTGCTAATGAAGATCAGATGTGCCAAGCTCAGCTCTGAGCCATAGATCTGCACTCCAGATAGATCCTTTTGGAGGAAACAGGACAACAGCTGTTTGGCAGCTAGGTCTGAACTGAGACAGCACCTGTAGGTGGTGTTACAGGAGCAGACAGAGCCACAGTCAGTGCTTCCTGTGAAGAGGTATAGGGAGATGTGACAGGAGGAACACAAAGCAATGCAACCACTGCTGACAGAAAGCCTGGAGAAAAACAAGCAAGTTGTAGCAATGACTACACCCTTCTGTAGAAGCCTATTCCCACTCCAAGGGCTTTGTGCCCCATCATCAATCAGCACAGCCATTCTGGAGTGCAAGCTGTTTACAACTGAGGCACTGCTTTGAGCAGCTTATGGGAAGCTACAGCACTCCAGCTGCAACATGTTCCACCAGCACAGCAAGTTCTCTGCATGCTTTAGCATGTGGATACCCATTTAGAAAACACAGCAGCACCAGATCAAATGTCTTCCAGACCAGGCACTTCCCACACCCCAGGTTCTCATCTCACTGGTCACATTGGGCAGAGTCATATTCTTTTTAGCTGCTGGTACCACTTCCAGGCTAGAGCCATCAGACAAGTGATGATTTTCCTCATTGCTTAAGAATCCATTTTCTAGGAATGGAGTGTGTTTGTACTGAAATTAAGACTGATTGACTCTGTATGGAAGACTGAACACACCCAAGAGCTGGATCTAGGATCTGCTTGCAGACTAGCTACTACTGGGAGTAAGTCAGAGGTAGTAGGAAGAAGTGTCACAGGCAAACCTTTTTCACCTTGTCCAGAAGTTCCCCTTTTTCACACCTCTGTACCTGCCCAGCCAACTTCAACAGCTTTTTGAGACCTTGCATGTAAAGAAGCACCACTGCCAGAAGAAGCCTCACATCTCTGTGGTGGTGTAATCCATGCTTGGCACATGGCAAAGAAACAACAAAGTTTTGTAAACAAGCTGCAACTGAAAGAGTAGCTTGCAGGACTGAACTACCAAGTACCTGTCTAACAGTACTTGTCTTACAGCTCCCTTGTCCTTTAGCAGTCAACTCCGTGCTGCTTTTCTACTGCCACACACTCTTAAAGTCCAAGAACAGCCTAGTTAAAAGCTTTTCCTATAAGCAAGGATGATACTGAGGCTCCTGTTCAGATAGGAGGTAGCACTGCCCTTAGATAAAAGCCTTTCTCACAGAATGGGGCTGTCATTTTATCTGTACAAGGAGCTTAGCAACTCCAAGACAGGCAAGTGCTAATGCAACCAGCATGGAGGTGTCTCAAATGAGCTGGATGATCTTCTGGAGCTGTAGGTTAGATGGCTACTTAGAACAACCTCACAAAGTCAAAAGAGCTTGCATTTAGAAATTCTACCTTTGACCCAGGCATTAAAACCTAAATCACAGTTCCCAACAAAGGATGGTCCAAGTAGCCTCAGGAAAAAGAACAGAAAGGACAAAGGACTAAAGCAGCACCTCTCCTGACAGAGCTCAGCAACAATACCAGGCTGCTTTAGCTGCTCCTTCAAAAGGACTTCAAACAGAGTGACTAGGTTGGTCAGCTGCTCAGAAGTGAAATGAAAATCCCACTCCAACAGCCTATTAGTTACTGTTTCCTCTTCCTCCATCCCTTCCCATCCCAGTCCTGTACCAATGCAAGCATCAGTGCAACCACACTGAATACTGAACTGGGGAACCAATCCAGATGGGATTGTTCCCCAAGCTGTTTCACTGCCCTCTGCTCCAGGCATTTGCCCCAGTCCACGTGAGGGGCAGAAGGCATCAGCAATTTTGACAGCCACTACCCTTCAGAAGCCACTCAGTAAACTGTTCAGCACTGGGGCTTGAAAAATAAAGTCAGCACCTGGCCAAGTTGCCATGCCTGTCTAATGTTTCTCCCTCCTTCCCTCCAGCACTGGAGCCATAACAACCCAAGAGAGGCTGCATTTAGAAAGGCATTTCCTCCACAATTAAGCCACCATAAATTTTAAATAGTAGACATTTATGTTCAGAGTTATTTGCATTAAAGAAGCCCACATAATCCATAATAAGCCACCCTCTTGCACAAGAACTCCCTGATTTTACTTACTTCCCCACTCAGTAATCTGCAGCCTGCAGAGCCCCCTGGCCAGCCTCAAGTCCATTTAAGCATTTGGATTCCTCAGTTTTGTCTGATAATCAGTAGATAGGAAAGGCAGCAGTGGGTGAAAAGAATGAAGCTTAATGCTTCTACCTCTGTCCAGAGTTTCCATTCCTGTATCAAAAGTGCTTTTTTTGCCATGACTGCAAGGTTGGCCAACAAAACAAGCCATTGGGACAGAGGTTTTGGTAACAAAAGTGCTGCTTTCCCCTTGAAACACTTGACAATGAATCACTGTGGTTTAATGCTAGCAACAGCTGCACCAAAAGAAATCCAAGTTAAAGATCTCAGCAGTCACCTACCACAACTCCCCTTCTGCCTCCTTCCTAGGGGACAGCAGGGCAGAGCTAAGACACTTGTACAGCTGCATCTTGTGCCATCCTCTCCCAGTTCACAGGGGGTCAGCCTCCTCTTTTAGCCATTTTGCCTGGAAGCAAATATTTAGAAAGCCTTTCTTGGCTGCTACCTATTTGAGGGGACAGGGGAAGCAACATGGTTGGGCTTGTCATAGGCTTAGGAGTAAAACTATGGCATCCCAACTGCTGCAAGGGCTACTTTAGAAGGCCTAGGTTTCTTTTCCAGTGCTGCTTTCAGTAGGCAGAATAAGGCAATGCAAAACACACACAGAGAGCCATTAAGAGTTAAATGAAGTCACACAGTACACATGAGAACAGGAACTGAGCCCTTACTGTGTTAGAGGCACATAGATTTGGGTATTATGGACCTGAAAAGCAGCATTTTCTCCAAGAGATGGCTTGGGAAGGGAAGGTACACAGGAGACTGTGAGGATTTCAATCCCTGCTCCTAAAAGCAATACAGGATACTGCCAGGAGACACCTAGAATCCAGCAGGATTCACTCTCTCAAGAAAAACATTTCCAGCTTCAGCTGTTCATATTTTAATATTAAGGTGCCCAGCTACTGCCTCCTCCTTCCTCTTTTCATTTTTAAGATGTCACAAGCACTGCTAACAGTAAAGCAAAAATCCCCACAACACAGCAGCTGCCAAGCACCAGATTACTCAGCCTGTTGTCCTCAAATAGGTTTATTGTGTCTGACACTTCAGTACTTGCATCTACATCAAACACATCCATGCCAGAAGGGAAGCTGTGCAAGTGTCTGGTACTGCTCATCTGCACAATGGAAGAAGCAGAGTTGAAATCTGGGCCTTGTGCTAGAAACAAATCATTCTTGGGCCATTACAACAGGGTTTCTCTGTCCCCTCCAAGCAGAGCCTTAGATTCTTACAGCACTGCAAGCAAAACTCTGTTCACATTGTCACAGCAAGATCAGGGCCTTATGGGGCAGAACTGAAGTTATGTTCCACGCCTGCTTCACTGCCACTCAGTTTGTGAAGCTTCAACCTTGGCACCTCCTTGGATCTGCATTTCCCCTCATTTAGGTGGGCAGGCAAACCACCAACCTGCCATGCAGGGTGGAAGAAAATGTTTTAGTATGAGAAGAAGGTCAATGAAAGTGTTGCACACTGCTTCTCATCACTGCATCACACAGAGAGAACTGAGGGGCAAAAGGTAAAGGTGAACAGCTGGACCACAGAGGATGCCCCCACAGACTGCTTGCTACTGAGCAGGGAATTCCAAGACCCAGCACACTTGGTTCCCAGCAGGACACTGTTCAGCTCCTCCTCACACAAAAAGCTGCTTTGTCTCTGACATTTAAGGAAGCAAAAGTTAGCTTTTCTTTCTCCTCTGCTTTTACAACTTATTTACATTTGCATCCTCAGCAACTCAGCTGGCATCCTTTCCCTCACATTCACAACCATGCTCTGCTTCCAAGCTCATCCCTTTCACCCTCCCTTCTGCAGTCTGCATTCAGTCACTGTGTAGACCTCTACTGCCACAGCAATCCCACTCCAGCCAGGAGGATGGCTGCAGGCAGACTCCCATCCAGCTGTGCATGCTTGCTGCTGTTTTTCAGGGAGGAAATAAAGCTCCTCAGGAACTCATGAGTTTCCTGACTGAGTCTTTTCCACCTGCTCAGACACTATGACAATCACATCATGAGACAGAAGAAAATCATTCTATACACCCCTGGAGCTTAAAGCAGTTGGTTAAGGATCTCTGCAGCTACCATGTCTTTCTGCCCATGGCCAGTGCTATAGGATAACCCAACCTATGCAGAGCTTGAAGTAGAAAAAAGGGCAGAGAAGGATCCAGCAGAACAAGCACAACTTCTCTTCCAAGCTCTTCTCCTCCACCAGCTCAAAACCTGCTGCTAGAAGCACCTTGTCACCAGCAGCCTGCTCCAGCCTGTACAGTAGGTTTCCCACCAGCCTTTCACCACCAGGTCAAAAGATCAAGTTTCCTGTGCTCCTCTGACCTACCCTGACAGTAAGATGCCACTCTGGAGAGAGGCTGACATCAAACAGCTAAGCTAAGTGTCAAGCCCAGAAGCACTGCAGTTCAGCAACTGGTTTATCTCTTGTCTTATTGAATCCCATGTAACAAGGCTGGAAGGTAGACAGCATGGCTGCTAGGGCTTTGGACAGGACTGCTTGGGAAGAAAAACATCTTCCAAAGCTACACTTGACTGATCTTAATTATACCTTGCAAGTCAGATCTGGCATCCTGTGGATTTAAGGGATAGGAACTTTTCCCTGCAATACTGAGCAGAAAGGTAGTTTGCCTTATCATTCCCACACATACCAAACACCTTTTAAGGACACAATTCAGGATGCTGCTCCTTCCTATAAATCCAGAAAGCAGAAGGAAGCTGCTTGGTCACTGTATTGTTTACTTTCTTAAACTTAGTTCCTCCCTGCTCCCTAAGAAAGGATCCCTAAGTTATGCCTCTCCTCTTCTTGCAGCATCCCAGAAGGGACAAACAACTAGCAAGAGCCAGCTCCACTGTCCAGCCCATGGCTCTTCAGCCAGTTTTCCAAGGATTCAGAGGCACAACATTGTACCAAGTGCTGCCAATTGCTTATACTTTAGGTCAAGCATCTTTCTCTCTGTTCTTAATCAGCCAATTTCAGGTTGAGTTTGGTGTCAAATAAATCCTACCCAAGTCAATGTAGTTTTCAGCCTCTTGTCCTGGCTGTTAGTACCATCTTACTGCAGAGTGAATCACCCTAAGCAATATAAAATAGATTTACTTCACAAGTCTTTTTGTCTTACCTTGCCACATGGAAAACTAAACTCCAAATTCCTCCACAGTGTTTACCCAGACCTCTTCATCCTGGGTTTGGTAAGCTTTGAAAAAGAGGACTGAAGTTCTATCTTCATGTAGGAAAGACCCAGTAGATCTTCCACAGCTTCAACAAATTCAGGTCTCTCCTGTCCTGAGGTCTGTGGAGACTGAGGCTGTCACCACTGAAGACAAAAACCTCACCAGAGGAGACAGTTGAGTCACTGAGGAAGTGATTTGTTTTTCATGTTGTTTAGGAAACCATTCTGTTCACTTAGCAGAAGGATGTTTTCAGAAGTCAACACTGCTGCACATGCATCCAAACCAAGAGCTCAAAAGCAGGACCAAGAAGAAATGGAACAAATCTGCCACTTTCAAATGCCTTTTGCAACCAACCTCCAAAATCTGGCTTCTAGCCTTTTCTAGGAGGTATTTCCCCTTCCTCTCCAAGGAGACCTTGGACCCATTCCCTGAAAGGTGTCAGAGAGCTCTTTTAACATGCTAAGTGATACCAGCAACATCTTTTCTTCCACACCCTGACCCTTGTTTAGGTATTCCTCATTCCCCAAAGCCATCTGCTACAAGATCAATGCTCTGGCTCAGCCTTATCCACCAGCTGCCTCCCTATGAGGGCAGTCATGCTTCAGCATGCCCCTTGGAAACAAATCTTCACCTTAGCCACATTACCCTTTAGGAAACACTGCCCCTTACAGGAACAGGGCTTATCTTTCTAAGCAGAAAAGATGAAAGCCAGAAGCTGGATGTTCATACAAACCTGATTCTCAGTACAAGTCTTTGAAGGCAGGAAGGCTAGGGAGGGCAGGGTGGACTGGGAAGAACAATGCTGTCTGGCTAGAGGATACAGACTGCTTCACTGCCACAATGAAGTGTCTGAAGACTTGTGTTCTCCTCAGCTCCTTCCCCTTGCTGTGCTCCACCTTCAGCTGTGTGGCTGGCACTCCTGTGATAGCATTAGCCACACACTGCAGCTTAGAATGAGCTGGAAGGAAAATGTGCAGAAACACTGTGTAACAACATCAGTGTCTGCCACCCTCTTCTCCATCTACAGCCTCACCTGGAGAAGCTCAGCTTTATCTATAGCTCCAACCCAACAAGAACAGGCACTGATGTTCCCAGGCAAGCAGAGATCTGCATGTTAAAACAGAGCAAGGAGGGTTCAGGAGCATCTGACCCTCAGATCTGTTTCAAAGGAACACAGAATTACCTTCAAGATAAAAACAACAGTTTTATTATCAGACTTAACTAGGTACTTCACTTTGAAATACAGTTTCTTCCCCTGCATCAAAGGGCTGTTAATTTTAGTCTTGTAGCAGAAAAGTAAAAGAACTGAAAGCAGCATCTGCTGGGAAGAGATGAATGCAAGATAAAAGGTGCCTGTGACAGAAAGCTGGCAGCAGCCTTCTGTTTTCTATTCCAGTTTGATCTGGGAACAACAACCACCCTCAGCACACACCAAAAGCTGTGGAAAAACCCTTTCTGCATCCAACAACATTGCTGGAAGATGCAGTTTCTCTTCTCCAGTTGCTGCAACAGTCACTTGAGGTGAAGAGTCCAGACAAATCCAAACTTGCTATCCCAGTGTAATCAAGCAGCTTGGCTTGCTCAAGTCCATGATATCCAATTCCCCCTTTCTCTCCAGATCTCCAGAGGGAAAGCAGTTTCCCAGGGCTCTCCCTTAACACAAAGGGATCAGTCACACCATGGCAGAACACCTCCAGAGCATTTGGGCATAAGTGGCTTCCAATCCAGCCAGCAGAGAAGACAAAACCAAACCAAACACTGGCATTTCTTGTCTGCCTAGTATGCTCTGATCTTTGCAGAGAGTCAAGTCTGGATCACCCTGAGCTTGTTATACAACACAAGTTTCCAGGCATGCTCAAGTCCAGTCCTGTAACAGTCACATAAGCACTGAAGTTTGCTGCAGGAGTGTATCGAGGGTCAGCTGTGCTCTGTTTTAAGTGGATTCACTAGCACTTCACAACTAGGGCAAGAGACGGTAGCTGTTTTACTACTACCTGTAACAACTGGAAAGTTATTTCAATCTAACCTTTAAACTGTTTGAAACCATCAAGCAAGAGAAGCCAACAGAGTGCACTCTGCTTGACCCAACCCACTGCCAGTCTCTAAAGATGTGTTCACCTCTCATTTCTGAGGCAGCTGCTCAACTGCAGCTCAAACATGGGTTATAAGAGCAAAAAAAACCCGAAGAGCGAGCCAGATAAACATGTAACAGACTAGGGCTGAGACATTTGTCAACATTCAGCAAACCACTCCATCAGTGGGGCTTAGAAAGGTAAGCCCCCCCCAGCCAGGAATCCACACAAGCAACCAGCCATCTCCCAGCAGCTTTCAATAAACTGCTGAACTCAGAGGATATTCCTGGCAGACAGATTACACAAGAGACAACTCACACTGCCAGCTTTACTGGAACATACACAGCAACTCCCCAAAGCAGAGCATTCTGGGATGATGCCTCACTAGATTTCTGACTTGTCATTAGCCAAAAAAGTTTAATGACATGGTTGGACTCTGTGTTTAAATATAATTGACCAGGGACATACCATAATTAGGAAGAGAGACACTGTACATCTCAATGAAGCTTACAGCTGGGCACAGCCTCAGCATGATGCAATGCTTTGCTTTCACCATTACCTGAAAGGGTCTCTGGAAACTGCTCTGCTTGTTTGAGATAGGCAAAGTGACCACAAGCTTCAGCTAGGTTCTTACATCAGCCAGCAGAAGGCTTCACACAACATAACACCATTTCAGAAAGCCTTCCTAGCCTGGTTGCTTGAAGTGTGATCCCTACACAAGTGCAACTAGACAGAGCAGATTTGAAAATGCAGAGCAGGCCAAAATGAAATGGATTAAAGCACATGACACAAGCTGTTGCTGCAGGAATACACATGCTGCTTTCAGAGGACATCTGCACTCTAAGGTGGCCAGATATCCAAGAGCAACTTTTTCCTGGAAATAAGAGTTGTGGTTAACACAGAACAAATGTGTTTGCCAAAAGGCACTACCAAGACACCTACAGCACTGCTCACAATGGCTTCACTACTGGTTGGTGTCTAGAATGGCAAGGAGTGGAATTTGTCCCTGGGTCTTACTGGGATACACTCAGAAATGTTAGTTCCACTAGCTTAAGCCTGTAAATCAGGTGGCATTTCCTCATCACCTCCTGTGTGCCAACATTAAGCTGCACCTCAGTCATTGGCTTTGAGCAGTGAAGTAATCCCTGTGATTAGGTCCAACACTGCTAATGTACACAGTGGCAGTGGCTCTCCACTGTCTGTAGTAACAGCTCATATCAGCTGCTTCAGCACATGCAACTAGGACAACTGGTCAGGAGCTAGCCACACTCTGAACCATGGAGAGGAGACACATTGCTGAAGACTGGCTACATTAGCTGAAGAAACCAGTTTGTACAGGCTCTCTGATGGCCAACAGCTTTAAGTGTGACCTTTACAGACAGCATCTAAAAGCACAGAAGTTTTGACTCTGGGCCACATCAGCATAATCAAGTCTGGCATGGAGCAATCCATCCTTACACCCAGCCACAAGGATCCTTCTCCCAAACGATCCACTTCCAAAAAGCCTCCCAGCTCAGCATCACCAACAGTTCCATCAACAGGCAGGATGCTGGAACATGGAAAGACTGCAGTTAGAAATATCCATGATGACTTCAATCTCAGCTTGAGGAAGGATACTGGAAGGAAAGTTTGTGTAAAGGAGATGGAATCTTGCTGGTTAGGTATCAAGCATCTACCCTGTGTTCAAGGCAGAGCAGCACAGCAGAGATCTCAGTTCAGGTGGGTGTAGGGACAGTTTTGGAGCAGTTCAATACTGAAACTGCTGGAAAGACCTGTGAAAAAGTGTTGAAACATTCTTTGCCTGAAAAGATTCTCCCCACCAATAAGCTGCATCTCAGATATCAAAGACCCACCTTAAGCCTTGCTCTCCTTCTAATTTTGGTTCCAACAATTAACCCAAGACACTTTGCCCTCTCAAAAGCAAAGTGACTGAAGGCAGTTTGCAGCTCTACACAAGACTTCCCTCTGCTGCCCATAACAAACAGATTGGTCTTGCATACAGAGTACATAGCCACATCTGATACTGCTAAGTCCAACAAGCCCTGCAAAGCTAAGTGATGCAAAGGTTTTGACTAGTTACCTGCTAAGGTAGTCTACTGCACAGACAGCAGCTACTGGCACAATGTTCATAAGGAAAGCTCCATAACAACCTAAGCAGCTTCAAAAAGATCATTCCTTTAAATCAGTGAGAGGCACAGTCTCCTGCAGGGGAGGAAAGAAATTGCCACTGCTCACTGTCTGAGGTCTACCTGAGGGTGAGAGGGGATGCCAAGATGGTTTTTATTCCCTTCTGTTTCCCACTTCCAAACGCCCTGATGCCACCACAGAAGCCTGAGTAAGCAGAGTCTGAAGAACATGCATGTTCACCACCTCTTCCTTCCCCCCCTAGGGCTCCTCAGCAGACTAAACTGTGGATTTCCTCTCTAAAACAACAAAATTGCCATACCTGTAACTAAACTGACAGCCTTCTGCTGTGACTATTCCAGACTTTGCTATCTGAGTCTTTTCCATTAAGGTCACACACTCAAAAACCTCTCCAATGTGAGAGGCAAGAAGCAGTGCAATAGAGAATGGACAAGTTCATGTCTGTGTAAGCAAGCCTGAGTCTTCTTATCTAGGCATTAAACAGCTGCCAGTGCTTTCACAGTTCAAAGGCAAGACAAAAGCTATACAGTCAACCTATCCTCCCAACATACCACAGTCATCACAGGTCCTCCTAAGTCAACATGCCTTCTCAATAAGTGTTTAATATAAACATTTGTACAGTCACTTAATTCCTGGTGAACCAAGCTATTTGATGTGGGCCACATAAAGCTCCCATGACATCAATGGAAAGTTTCCAATTAGGAAACCAAGTTTGAAACACATTAACAGGACTTAAGAAATAGAGATGAAGAGTCCTTGTAGAAACAGTCAAGAGATCTGTTCTTCAGGAAGATGCACTCAATAGACTCAGGAACAAGCAGAACAGATAAACTGCCTTGCTTTTCCCAGAGTTTAGTGAGTAAGAATTACAGAGAGCAGCACAGGTAAGTCAGTTGTTCCCTTCAGCAACTAAGCTTCTCTCTTTTCTGAGGCTGGTCTGTCTCAGTCAAAGTATGTTCAGCTGGTTTTCAGCTGCTGCTGAAGTCCTGATCCCTCCTTTGAGGAGGCTGGATGGCTTTGCCAAGGTTGCTGTGTACAAGCCCCACTTTGAAAGCAATGACAAGCCCACTGCCACCCACCAGCCTGTGCACCACAACCTCCAAACATGGAATAGATATAAACTGTCTAGAATGTCTAATGCCTGGAATAACAAACCAAGCCACCACATCCAACATTATTTTCCTCCCATATAAACCTCACACCACAAAAAAACCCCCCCAGCTTACCTTGCAGTTGACTTTCCACACTCAGTTCATTACACCACTACTTCTCTTCTACTACCCAATGAAAGCATAAGCTGAAGTCACCCTCCAGACAATTCCAATGCTTTGTAGATCCCAGAGGACCTGAAAAGAACCTGGCTACAGAGACATTCACCCCGGATACATGCACCTAGTCATGTGTTAATTGGACTGCCCAGCGTTTCCAACAGACTTGCAAGCAAAAGAGGGTTGCAGTCAGTAACCTGCAGTCACCTCTTTCACTGCTGCCAGCCTGCCACCTGCTGGGCCATCTGCTCTGTCCACCAAGGACAGGACTTCTACTTGACACCTAGTCAGCATCACAACCCTGGGTCAGACACGATTTCCATGGCAAGCTGGTTGTGTGGATGTCTTAGAGGTGCCTGGCTTCTGGGCAACCACTGTTAATGCTGTTTATCTCCACTGTTAATGCCCTGCCACATGGTTGTGCCCACAGCACAAACTGACCTGATCCACCTAGAGGGATCTGCCTGGGAAGGGAAGCCCTCTACATCAAGGCAACTCCTGAGTCACAGGCAAATTCCTTTTTGGAGAAAACATGTCCAGCAGGAAGTTCTTCTAGACAAAAAAACCCCACCAAGCATGTATGCAAGTACACCTAGCAGCAGGGGTTCTCCTCTTCCAAAACTAAGCAGCTCAGCAAAGCAGCAGACTCCCTGGAGTTCCCTGCAGACAAGCATCTGGACAGATCTTGCCATCCTAGAGTGACACAGCACACTTGGCCAGTTTCCCCCAGTAAAACAGTGCACTGCCCTGGCTGGGGAGCAAGCAGGAGGGTAGTTGCACAATCACAGCCTGCCTGCAGATGTGGGTTATTGCTGCTTCCAGGCTCTCTAGTCAGATGTACCCTCCCACTGAAAAGTGTTGACACACAAAGCTGTGCCTCTTGCAAATCCAGTTCAGTGTCCACACACCAGACTTTATCTGATTACCCAGATAAAGCCTCAAGTTTTAATGTTATTCCTGCCAAAAAATGCAGATTTGGGCCTGTGTGGGCACATAGGACCTGCCCCTTCAACAATCTCCCTGGGAGGCAACATCTTACAGCCACCTTGCATGCCTCACACAGAGGAAAGGGCACATGAGGAGCATCAGTACCTCAATAAACCAGGAAAGAAACGACTTGGGAACACAGAGTGAACCTTCCAGGAAAGGTCTCAGATCCTTCAAAACCTGTTTCTTGCTTCTACTAAGCACCAGCTTAAGAAAGTTAAAAGTATTTAGCAGCTTGTTGGTGCTTGAGCACATCACCTCAAAGTCAAGCAACTAAGACAGCTATCAAGACCAAACTACAGTCTCCAAATTCCAGGGTGAATCCCAGCCAATGAAATGGGCCCATATTAATAAACAGAAGATACACACTTTGCCCTTTATTTTTCTCCCCATGCCAACATACAGCAAGCCAAACCCACAACTTGGAAAACCAGCAGCATATTACCATGCTGCTCTGCATCACCCCCTGGATTTTCACCATTACCCAAGCTTACAACCACTTCACATCCCCTTTTTAACTTCCACCCAGCAGCTGTGCACTGGCAAGCCAGTGTGACACATACCTAACCTTACAGCAATATCCTGCTGGAATGGGTGCCATGTGTGCAGCCCTTCTGCCCTTTTCCTCTTCAGCTGCAAACCAAGCTATGCTAGCAAGTTCTAAGGGATGCATGTGCTTGAATCAATACCAGAGTCAAGACTGAGGCTGAATCCACTTAGAACTGCTTGTCTGATCCTTGTTGTAAGAGGGACACATAGCACTCCAAAACAGCTGTGGGGTTGGAGGGAGGAAAGCAATGCCCTAGCTCACCAAAAGAATAAATAAATCAGACTGATTCACTCCCACCCCCAGCTCCATTTTGTTCCAGCTGGAAGTGCACAACATGCCACATGGAAAACCCCAGAATATTAGTAGTGAAACTGTGTGGGACATCAGGCAAAGAAGCCAAGTGTTCAAGCCAGTAGTGCAGAACCTTGACAGCAAGCTGTAGGGGAACACAGTACAGTCTGCAGCAGTTCCCATAACCCCAGAACAAAGTCCAAGCAACCACAGTTCCTGCCCATAAGACCCAAGCCAGGTACTTTCCAGATTCACACAGGCCCTAAGCCTCTTTTCAGCAAAAGCATCAATAGGTTTCTTCTGCAGCTGTTCAACAGTTCAGAGGAGCTAGGACATAAACATTCATTCTCCCAGTTCAACTTATCCTTTACCAGCTGGCCCACAAAGTTTTAGGTATTTCTTTACATGGGCACCACTTGAAAGTTCATCCCAGATGTACTAGTGCCCTGGGATTAGTATGGAACAATGCAATCCCTCCCTCACTCTCCAAGTCCAAGAATAATCAGTCTAGCCTATAAATAGCATGGTGAGACTGTCTATCCAAGAGACAGGGCCCCATGGAGAGCTGCTGACAACCCAGCACCAACCCCAACCATTCCACACACCCAGTGTCCCAATCCCTCCACAGCAAGGACCAAAGACTACTGCTTGGAAGCACTTCAAGGGTCATTATTCTCTCCTCACTGAGAAGCAATGCTTCTTTCCCTACACCCCTACAGATCCAGGGATCCTGAAGCAGCATATGACAATGAATTAGAGTATCTAGGCAAGAGCTGCACTTTGGTGAGCTCCAGGACTTCCTTCAAGCCTCCAAACACTGTAGTTTGAAGCCAGGCATTTCCCCCCATCTCTGCTAAACAGAGTTGAACTTCCAAAAGGCCACTCAAACCAGAAGTTATCCACAGCAAAGTTCTCAAAAGTTGAAACTAAGAATTTCTAAACATCTGAGACCAATGTAGCCTTCTCATGTAGGGAACAGCTTGGCCTTACCCCCTTGCTTGCTTTCCTTGGCTGTTCACCAGCTGTGGCTCACGTTCTTTAGAACCAAGATGTTTCTGCAGTTTTTGTGCAGCTGAGTGCCTTTGTACATTTATGGTGTCAAGGCCCCATATGGGATCTCCTCAGGACAGATTTCTGACTTGATAACATACCAGCTATCCAAAGAAAGCAGTTTGAAACCAACATCTACACAGCTGCTCTGACTTACAAGCTTCATCAAATTCCCCTCCCAGGCTGAAAGAAAAAGCCCATGTTTGGTAACTCCATTCAGACATGACCACCTTCTACCTCAAAGCTCTCAACTCAAAAGATGTTGCTTGCACTTTGAAATCAGGCAGTTTGTTTGGTTGGTTTTAAGTGAAAAGCTTTCTTCTCCCAGGGAAATTTTTGCAGGTGTAAAGCCTTACTATGAAATAGGAGCAGCACTGCTTCTGTTTGAAGTCTGTCTTCCCAGGTTCTAGAAGAGGAAAAACTAGCAGAGCCATAAGATGAGAAAACATCAGTGGACAAGGCTCTCCATGGTTAAGGAAAAAAGTCAAGGGCAGGTGGCTGTCTCTCCAAGACCAGAAAAAGACATTAATCCAAAACTCTTTGAAGCTGAAGGTCAATGCTGCTTAAGCACAACACAAACCAGAAGGGAGAACAGCAAGACATCTAGCACATGAATGAAACACTTAAAACTGGATGGCATGCTAAGCACCCCCAACTCCTAGCTGTGGCACTTCCACACTGTGGACAGAAAAAAAACAACAAACATTTCCCACCTTTTCCACCCCACTGCCAGAAATTCCTGCACCATAAATCTTCTATTCCAACTGCTTTGATGAGCCACATGGTGGAGCCCATTAAATAAAAGCTGGCATCTGTATCCATCCCTGGTGATCAGACTAGGAAAGTATTAGCTTTATTTTCTCCCTTTTTAAAATCTGAAAGGAAAATGTTGGGTGACTGAAGCAAGGCCACACATGAGCTCAGATATAGAGAAAGGATTAGCCCACAGCTGTTCCTGGCTTGCAGCCTTCCACTCATCCTTCTAAATCATATTCCCTGGGGCACACAATACTGTCAGACTGCCATGAGCACCAGCTGGGCTAGAAAGCTCTGGACCTTAAGCCCAATCCCAAGCATGACAACATGTGACAAAAGGAACTGTCCCCAGCAGCCATGAGACAGCATCAAGCCCCCACTAGCCAGCACTTGACTCTTCTCATACCAGAAGATCCCCATCACTTCTGAAGGGGCCTCTGCAAAGGCAGCCTGCAGTGCCCAGGCAGTCCATTGGGCTGGGACACTAAGTTTTATTCACTTTCAGTTCAAAACTGCAGGTCAGGTTGTTTAGGTCTCTAAGCAACCTCATCTACTTGAAGATGTTTCTGCTCACTGCAGGGGGGCTGAACTAGATGATCTTTAAAGGGTCCCTTCGAACCCAAACCATTCTGTGAGTCTATTAATAACCCCTTTCCCACTTCTTTTGAAGAGGTGACACTGTTTTAGCTGTCCCTGGCCATCTCCTGTAGCATCTATCCATTATCCCATTAGCTAAGGGCAACTGCACTCATTATTTATTGAAACAGTGGCAGCTGTAGCAGTTACTCACATGGAGTAACTCAAGGGAAGATTGTTTTTGTTGCTCAGAGCAGTGTAGTAACTGGAAGTGAGTCAACACCTTGACATTAACCCATTCTGTGATGACCCCCAGCAAAGCAGCCCAGTGACTGCAGTCTGGTAACCTTGGTTCTCAGACACTTACTCACTTTCCTTCTGCAGGCACTACACAGCTTTGTCTGGAAGCAACTGGTTCCTAACTTGTATCTTGTACCAGCAACTTCACTTGCTAAGTCCCATCACATGCCTGCAACTCTAAAGGAGAAAGGCAGTTATCTCCCAGCCAGCCACATGCACCAGCATGTGGTAGAGTCAAGGTTAGGGAACCTCCTATCAAACCAGAGCTTGTTAGTGTAATCTGTGCAGGTCCAGTAAGCTGTAAATCTACATGACTCTACTGATTAATACATATACAAGCCTTCTTCCACAAGACATGAAGATAAGCACAGCCCTGCTGAGGTCACCTCATTGATACTCCCTGTCAACACCAGTTAATCCTCACTCCCCTTGTCAACACAAGCCCTCAGTGACTCCAGTCTCACTCAGTACATGTAAACTACAGCCCAAAAGTATAAACACAACTCAAATGGGTCTATCAGAACCAGTCTATCAGCTGCCAATTCCAGTGCATTCAGTGGCACCAGGCAGAACACTGGCTAGATAAACCTCAGCCAGGCACTGGGCATACTCCCTTCACAAAGCCTGGCATACAGGGCCCCGACTGGCTCACTAGCTGCTGATTTTTAATGCCAGTAACTTAATGAATTCTTAATTAGCCCTTGCAAGACAGACTTGAGAAGACAATCAGCCCTTGAAGGCTGCTTTCAGTTTTCCTGAAGAGAGCAAATGCAGGGCACCAGGTTAAAAAAAAAAAGGCACAGGACAGCAGCAAGCAAAGCACATTGCCCACATCCAGGATCTAGCAGCAGGGAAGAGACTCCACACAAATGCAGCAGCTAGCCAGTTCCTGGAACACAAACCCACATCTCAGAAGTACCTAACATGAGCTTACAAACAGCCTCCACACACATTATAGTGCACCTCAGGAATTCCCAAAGCAAAGGAGAGAGGCTGCAAAAGCCTGCTGCTGCTGTACTGCAACAATACGATCCCCCCGGAGGGATACACTGCTGAAGCTCATCCCCTGTCTTTCGGAGGGCTGGGTGAAGAGTACATTGCTGCTTTCTGTGTCCATCATCACAACCAGGGAGAGCCATCAGAGGGCCAGTGGCCAGGCACGCTGACAGAGCAGGGAGGAGACAGGCGCAGTAGCCACTGGTTGGTCAGGGAAGACACTCCTCCACGAGCCAGTGAAGTGCTTCTCGGCATCGCCATTCACTTTGTAAACACTAGCACGGCTCCATCGCATTCCCAGCACTTCCCTTATCAACTGACCACAGAAATATCTTTCTTCGTAGGCTGGGAGAGCCACTTTGACCCCATCCATCCTTCACTAGATCTCTTTCACTGCAAGCCACCGGAAACCCCACGTAGTTTGGTCCTGGTAATTTAGCAGTCAACTCGCACCCAGCAAGACTGAGCTCCCTACACTACTGTGCTTTGCAACGCAGAATCGGCCGTAGAAATCAGACACTAGAGGGGTGGGAAAAGGGAAGATTGCTTCTAGGACAAAAGGTTCACAAATTCATCCTGCATCAACATCAGGGGAAAAAAAAAAAAAGAGTTGATCTTTCTCCAAGGTGGCAACTCCCCATTTTTTACAATCATTTTGCAAACTTCCTTATCTTGAGCAATAGCTCAGACAATTGATAGGTTTCTACTCAGGCATGGCCACCACCAGCCACACTGACCACCCACTTCTCAGGCAGGCAGTAAGGAGAACAAATGACATACTTCAGCACATGGCCACAGCAAGATTTATCTCTTCTCATAACAGCCTAGGTACTTCAGATATAGGATTATATAAGCTCCCATTGTATTTGTATAGGTTTATGTAGCAAAAAACCCAGACATATTAATTAGGCCTTGTAAGGTGTGCCCCAGAGACCACCAGTTTTAACCACAGACCCTGAACAAATAACCTGACTTCCTTAACTAGCCAAAGATCTCCGAGCTGACATTATCAGTGTTTGCTTTTCCAATCCACACACAGCTAACACCAGCTGGTCTCTGGCACCCAACCCCTCCCACGGCATCCCAACGGCAGCTCCGGGCGAGCCTGGCCAACGATGCCAGCGCACTGGCTTCGAGCCACGGGTGCCCCGTTAGCCCCCAGGCAGCCGTGGACGGGCCCACAACAAACACCACCCGGTTACCAGAGCCCTCTCCTCCCCCCTCTCCCCGTGCTCTGGGGGTGCCTCCCTGCTGCCGGGGCCTGGCCTCCCCCCAGCCCAGCTCTTGAAGCTGGCATCGGTTCCGAGCAGCCCGCACGGGCGGGAGAGAAGCAAGAGGAGAGGCGAGCCCGCTCCGCGCCTGCTGAGGGAGGCAGGCAGGGAGGCACTGGCCGGAGCCGGATCGGTCACCACCACCCCTGGGAAGGTCTACCGACGGAGCCGTCCGGGCCCGCGGGCACCCACCGCGCCTCACCCCCGGCTCTTACCGTTCCAAGGCTGCCGACCGGACCATGGCAGCGGGCGGAGCGAGCCGGGCCCCGCCGCAGGCTGCTCCCAGGACCGCGGTCGGGTGCGAATCGGAGAGCAGAGAGGGCAACGCTCGCCTCTCCCCCCGCCGCGGCGGGGAGGCTGGAGCCACAGCACCCCAGCTCCTCCCGGCGGTAAGCGGGGCCCGGCCTGGCCGTCACATGGCCCAAATAGCGCCCGGCGAAGGCCCCGCTCCGCCCCCGGCCTGGCCCGGGGCGCGGCCCCGCTCCGCACCGGGCTGCTCCCGCCCCGCCCCCGGCAGGAGGGGAGGGGACGAGGGAAGGGAAAGGGAAAGGGAAAGAGATAAGGAAAAGGGTCGGCGGCGGGCAGAGTGGCTCCTGGCTCGTCCAAGCAGAGCCGGGCGGCTCAAGAACCCACTCTATTTTGGGGTGAAATCAGGCTGGTTTGGTTCTGTGCTGCCCTGCCCGCCTGGCTCCGAGAATGGCTAAAGCCAGGATCAGGCTCCAGGTTGGTTTTCCTGCTTTGTGCACAATCGTCATTCTTCCATAAATTGCATCCTCGGTGTCCTTATCCCTTGACACAGTGTCGCAATGTTTGTGTTGCAAACCCTCCAGGGAACATGTGTGTGTGCTTGTTAAAAACGGATCTGTTTACCAAAATATCAATTCTGTTCATTTCAGTCCTTTTCTTTTTTTTCCAAAACACAACCTTTTGGACAAATTTGCTTCAGTAATGTCTCTTTGAGATGATTCATTTTTCAGCCTTCCCAGACTAAATGACTGTAGCTTAGAGCTACAACCTGGTGGATTATCATAAATTAAGCAAGCCATATTGCATGGGATACCTCCAAGGACCACCTAAGAGCTGCAGGAAGTGGTGTGAATGATTCAGGAGGTGGCAGACGGCCATCTGAGTCAGTATGGAACGAATGCCCCTGCCTGCTGCTGAGGTTGCTGGTTTCTGGGGTCAGACATTGGGCCTTGACCAGTTGTCATCAGTAACAGGCTTCAGGCACACGTGAAAAAGAAAGGAAAAAAAAAAAAGAGCAAGGTTCGTTTGTGTGTCCTCATTGTTATGTCACTGCTTCCAGAGGACTTTGCTTTCATATCAGCTGAACTTCATTTCCAGCTCATGTCTGTAATTCAAACATGGTTCAACCTTAAATGGGCATGTGCATTCCCCTTGCCTAGCTTTTAATTAGACAGGATACTCAACCATTTTTCTCCTGGCTGTGCTCCCCTGAGGGAATGGGGAGGTGAGCAGTGAGGAAGGTGATTCCTGGTGTGTGACAGCTCTCTGGGGAGGGTGGCAGAAGGAGGTATACTCTGCTGAGAGCTGAACAGGCTTTTTGTCACGTTTCATGGGCCATACACTGATGTACGACTTAGTTACACCAGTGCTTACACTCCTGCAGCTGCACATGGGATGAAATGAAATCATATGGTCCTCGGGGGCCATGAGCCCCCCACTGCTAGGTTATTTCTTCAGTGAGCTGGTCACAGCAGGACAGTCAGTGACATATAATGGGGCAGGGTCCAGTGCTGCACCCATCAATCTGTCACAAGAAATGAATGCAATGCAAAGGCCAAGGTGGGGTAGCGAGGCTGCTGAATTCTCCTCTCCTCCTCACCCCTTTCAGGCCATGCAGTTAAAAAAATGCCAAAAGAGAACATCAGGCAATGCAAAGAAAGAAATTCTGTTAAATTCCATGGGACAGTGCATGCATATGAAGCTGTTCATATGTGCATTCATGTCTTTGCAGGACTGAGGCACTAATTTGTTAAGCATATATTGAGGTCCCTGGGGAATAGTGACTCTGTGCCAGCCATTGTGGTTCATTAAAAAAAACCACATTCACATTACATTAAATTTATTAGTTAGCTGACCAGAAACACCAGGGAGATTGTAGATACAGCACAAATATGTTCTTTCACACCCTGCAAGATTGAAATAGGAGAAGCTTTATGTTAAATAGACACATATTTGAGTAGCTTTTCCAAAACTCCTTTGTTTTGACCTGGTCCTGCTTCTATTTAAGTCAATTTTCCCCACTAATTCAGCATAAGTTTTCCAGCAATAGTCCCCCAAGTGTGTTGTGAAAATCTCCCCCTTTCAGCTTTTCCTGCAGATTACTGCTCAGTTCTTGGACAGTTAGCCAAACTTTGGGGTCCACACTCACCCAGAGCCCCTGTAAATACTGCTCTGAGGGAGCTGAGGATGGAGTCTGACACTGCAGACTGCTCCAGAGGTTTCTGTCAGCGCACCTGCAGCTTCTTGCATGAATCCAAGTTTGCAGAGAGCTCTCCCAGTTGCCTTCCACTGCTCAGAAGATCACTCTTGTCTCTTCTGCCAATGCCAAAGACTCTAGAGGAATGTGCCAGGCATAGGTTAGCTGGGAGAGGAAGGCAAGCCAAAGTGTTGTCTAGGAAGGCTCCAAAACTGCTTAGAATTGGAGCTTTGTAGAGCAGGTTCTCCTTCACAGTAAATCAACGTGCTACACTAACTAAAGTACACCTAATTCTAATGGTTTGCTTCATTGTTGCCAAGGTGGGACTCTGCTATAAGGTGAGAACCTGCCTGGTGGAAGCAGGGCAAAGGCTGACACAGATTTGTAATCTAGAAAGGCAGAGGGGAGGCAGTGGTTAATTTGTTGGCTGACAGTAGCTCTTGATGCCTAGAGATGTGGATGGGGAATTTTCCTCATACCCTGAGACCTTTCCTACCCATCTGCTGTGACCCAGGGGAGTAACAGAGCAATGGCCAGAGCCAGGGTCCTGAGGGAAGCCCAATGTCTCACTTGTGGAGAATCAAAAGCTGTTTTCCTCAGCCTGCCTGCCCAGCTACAGCTCCCCAGGGTCAGCACAGCACAAAGCACCTTCTGCAACAGAAGACATCATCACTGATCCCAAAAAGGTTGTGAATGATGCCATAGGAAACCCAGCAGGCTTTAGTCTCACTGTGAACTCAGCTGCTCTGCTAACTGCACCACAGTCCAGTTACCTGCCTCCCAGCACTGGACAGTTGTTAGCTCTCCCTGAGCACCTTGCAGCACACTGCCATTGCCAGATGTGCACTTCTTTGTCCGAGGGCTACTTGCAGGCTTGTGCTTTCCTGTGCACTAGTTCCAGGTGTGCAAAGGTTTCCTGCTCTAACAGAGGTCCCTGCTCTTTACAGTGAGAGGGAGAACTGGGGTGGAGAAGCTCTAAGAGCAGCAGGGAAGTTGGAGGAAACCAGATGTGACAAGTGCTGAAGCAGAACTTTTCAGCTTTGCAGTGGCTTCTTGCCAGATGAGATCACAGCTTCTATGGAATCTTGTCTTCTTTGATTTCCTTAATATTTGACTTTCTTGCTTCCTTAAGAAGCAGGAATTGCTGATCTTCAATCACTTGCTTTGAATACTGTCTGCATCTCAAACAACAGTGCAAACTGTGGCTGGGGGAAGTGACTGACAAATGCCAGTGTTTATGGCCTGCAATGGAATCCCCCTGAAACTGGTTGGAAAACTAACAGGGGATTGAGGCTGGATTAGAAGAGACTTTCCAGCTCTCATCCTTGTGAAGCCATGCTAAGATTATTAAAAGGAAGGTGGGAGGGGAAATGTCTTGGCATGCCTCTTTTCTTGTGGTCAGCATTCAGTAGTATAGGTTAGCTCTGGGGTCTGGAAGAGGATGAGCTCCCACCTTCTGAAAGACAAGTCCCATTTGAATGCCTGAACTTAAGCACCTAAACCCTTCCTAAGAGCATGGACTCTCAGGGGGGCACAGACCTCGTGGCTGTGCTTTGTGCTCGACTGACACTGACCTTGCAGCAGTAGACTGTAGGAAGAAAGGGGATCCTGTTGCTTTGCATTTGTGGGGGTTTGTATAAAGACAGGCAGAAAACATCCAGCTTTCTGTCCCCTGGAGAGAGAGCACGAGGGTAAACATTCTGCCCGGAAACACGGACGTGCTGTATGCAGGCTCTGCCTGTGGGAATTAAGGGAGACAATGCAACAGATAGTGAACAATGAGAGTCTGTAATGTGCAGCAACAAAGCCAAAGTAACCCAGTGTGCTGCAGAACAGAGACTGTTGGAACAGCAGCCTCATGAGGTAGAAATCCTGCCAAGGCTGCCTAGAGGACAAGCAACAAGCCCTTCTCAGCTGGAAGATGGCTCAGTGTAGTGGAAAAAGGAGTAGAAAGAGTGGGATGGGAGAGGGGAAAAAAAGATATTCCCCAAGGGCTCTTTGCAGAGGAAAAAAAAATAATCTTCCTATTAATTAGTCTCTTGTGAATTCAGATGTCAGCAGTCAAGAAAAGACATTGCACACTGCAACACGAGTAGATGATGAGGATGTCGGATGAAATTAAACTGTTCATCTGAAACAAAGTGGAATCCAGGTATTGTGCTTTACTATCACCTGGAAAGGAGAGGCTTGCTCTGACATCTCTTGTCACTGCTTCTCTGCCTTGCCAGTTCAGCACAGGGTGTTGGATGTGAAGTGTCCTGCCTTAAAGAATAGGATAGATGTAACTCTGGAGCACTTGGATGCAGAAGATACTCTACAAACTTCCAATTCCATTTGGAGCAACCCAAACACAGCCTGGTTACCTCTGAGGTACATGTACTACAGATGTGACTGCCTCTTCAGGAGAGCACATGCCAGGAGCACCTCCTTAAAAATCACAGTGACTTCACTGGCTGACACAACTGGCTGCAGTAAAAAGGACACATCACAACACTCCTTGTTCTTGCTGTGTGTCACAAGCCTCTTTGTAGGGAGCTAAACACATGGCTGCACTCTGTGCACAAGAAGCTGGGGAGGGGCTGGAAGCAGAAAAATTAGTTCCTTGACTTTTTGATGGAGATCCATGAATGGAAACTGGTAGCAACCAGGATAACACAGGGAAAGGAGCTGTGGAATAGCACCCAGGAGAGCAGGCTGACCAGAGAGAGCTAACTGTACTCCAGGAGTTCAGTGCTCGTTTCGGTGCTGTGTGTGGCTCAAAGAACAGCAACGAAAGAGTCGGTGTTGGCGACCCAGCTGTGTTAGGTTGTGCTTCTAGGAAAAGCTCCCTTTGCAGGACAGGGATGGGAAAAGAGGCGCCCAGCAGCTCCTGCAGCATGAGGAAGCAGCACCCTCTGCTGCTGGCACGTCTGCCTCCAGAGTACCTTTTAGTCACAGACACCTCAGTACTTCCAGAGAGAAGCTCAGGAGAGAAAGCATCCTCAGCAATGTCCCTCTGCAAGTCAAAACAGTGCAGCATGTGGGTGGTTTGTGTGTCAGACAGCTTACTCATGTCAAAATACTGCTGTGGGGAAAGGAGATGCCAGGCAGCATCTGCCTGCAGCAGATAATAGCAATAACAACAGGCCCTGGCTTTGTGCTGAAAAGCTTTTGCCTGCTGCTGTTCCTGGCACGTACTTTGGCTGATACTGTTTGATGACCGTGACTCAATCCACACAATAGAGATGTGGTAGGATAAAGCTCTCCACTCCTCCAGCAGCCTTCCTCCAGCCTCTTCCAAACATTTTCTATCCCCATGACACAGCTGATTTACTCTTACTGCATAGCAAGAGGAAAAGGGAAGCCAGGCAAGCAATGTGCCTTCCTCACAGTGAGTCAGTGGCAGAGTCCTGTCCCTTCAGCTCTCTCCTGCCAGCCACAGACCAGTGATTCCCATGGGGCTGGAACACAAGGATGAGCCCCAACTCCCCCCACCCTAAGCAATCCTACCATGGAGCACACAGCCTGATGTTGTATCACTGCCAGTCTGGCTCCCTAGAAAACTGTGGGATGATGCAGGGTCTCTGCAGCCAGATGAATTCTGGTCACCCATTGTTTTTCCCTCCCTTTTGCCAAGGACCTCCTGCTTTTCCCAAATTAAGCTGTTTAACACCAGGTCTGTCCCACAAGCACATTGCCAAATGGGATATGCACACCTCAGACAGACACAGAGTACTCTGTCCTCTTTCCTCCCTCTCCCTGAATGCAGGCTCCCCTCCTCCTTTGCATCCAACTCCAAGTTTTCCTTCTTCATGTGGAGAAATAAGATAAACTTGGTACCAGCTGCAGCTCCAGGTTATGTATTTGAGCTCTCATTTAGCTTCTCCCTCCCATGCCACAATCTCCAGCTCTGTGAGCAGCAGGGGGAACCCTCCCCAAATCTTCAAACCCACAAAGTACTGTGCCAGCCCATAAAATACACCCTGTTAAAAATGGGTTGGGATCTACAGAGAAGAACCTGCTAAACAGTTTGTGTCTGTGTGCAGGTCTCACTTCAGCAACAGCAACACTGCTCAGAGCCAGACATCATCCACACAAGACCCAGATTGTTTTGTGGATAAGGAGATGCCTACAAAAAGGGAGCCCTGTTTAAGGAAAAAATGAGGCCATGTCTGGTCAGAGTGCCACCAGGACATAGCTTCTGCAGGAAATTCCTCTCTGTAGAGCAATCTGTCACAGGAGAGCCAAGGCTGCTGTCCCACCCGCCGCAGGGAGCAGCTGGAGGGCACAAGCCTGGCACAGTCTGCAGTGGTGCTTGCAGAAGAAGCTGGTGCTGCATTGCTACAGGATGTCACAAGCCAGCTCTCTGCAGGGGGAGCAGCTGGAACGAACTGGATCGATTCACATTACCCACAGTCATTTCACAAGGCAGTTTGTCTCCTACTGTTTTTCACTCTCTCCTCTCCCATCTCCTTTCTTGCCTCTTTTTAGGCAACACTCACATTTTTAGTTATCTGTTTGGGGAAAGGAAAGCAATAAACCAAATCCCTACTAAAGGCAGGCAACAAACCCAGAGGCACAAACTCTAAGAAGGATTGCCCTGAGCCATGGTCAGAGGAGAAATCTAGCACAGCACCAAAATGGTTTTGAAAAGTGTTGAGGCACTGAAAATCTTGCTGGTTTTGCAACCACTGTCTCTGGTTCCCGTGTTTGGGGAGGACTCACTAATCCTGTAACTGCCTAGTTATCACCCTTCAGCAATGTGCAAAGGTCTCTAAACTGGAACAAAACCCTTTAAATTAGAATTAAACAACCTCTGACCTGGATGGGGAAATACTGGCCCAGCCTCATGACTTGACTCTTAAGTCTCCTCACTTTCACAGCCATCTTCTAATTAAAGGTCACTTATCTAATTCGGCATCAGGAAGTATCATACACACATCATAGCAATGTAGGTGGACACCCAAGGGAGCACTGAGGAGGATTTGGACACTGCAAAGACCCATATCACTGGGTACTAGAGAAATGCTCTGCTACATTAAGCAAGACAACATCTGATTTAAATCCTCTTACCCTCCTCTTGCCAGGAAAACGAAGCCTTCCCTTGAGGCAAGAGGATGAAATTGCCATGGCTCCTCCTCCTCTTTCCAGGGCACACTGCATCTTTTCTTTCTGTGTAATGGAGGTGCCAGGGGAGACTTTCCTTTCACTGAGGAGGAGGTGGCTGGTTCTGAGCAGGAACATTTGGGCAGCAGCTAAACTTGTGGCTCAGCCTCTTGAGCTGGGGCTTGTGTAATGCCTTCTGAGCCAGAGTCATAGCACAGCTTGTTCCTGAAGTTCAACTGCATCATCTGCTCTCAGATCTTGACTAGATTACAGTTCAAAATGCAGCTCTCTAAAGTCTGTGTTATTAAGCAGCTCTGTATTATGGTGATGGTATCTATGGAAATGCAGCTCAGGGAATGTGGATCAGTGGAGGCTTTCCTAAGGCCTGGGGATTTCAGGACCTACTGGGTGATTCCACATTCTCACCTTAAAAGGGCTTTGGCAGTTCCTCTGTTTGGATGATACACAAAAAGAGTCAGAGTGAACACTAAAGGCTGCTGGTTTCACTCTACAGAATACTCAACATCATCCTCTTTCTACAACTAGGACTTTAAAACTTCACTCACCAAGAGGACAGGGAAAATAAACCCACCCCAAATTATCACAAAGATTTGCAGGAAATTAAACAGACACTTTTGTTAAAAACTCTTTATTTGTTATAAATATAATTCTCTATTCATTGCACCACAGGAAAGGAATCACAAAGCTTCACTTCTGGAAAAATAAGATTTTTACAACTCCATTTATAAAAAGTTAAAGTGAAAAATTAATTACTTCCAGTGTTAGCTTTCTGTCAAACAAATAATGACACCATTGAACCCTAGGAATGCACTTGCCATTTAAAACAATAACAAAATTGGTAGCAGTAATCACTTATGGGAGAAACAGACTAGAAGCAGTTATTCCATGGAATTGCTTTTGCACAGAAAGGTTAATACAAGCTCTCCAGAAGGTGCCCAAGTCCTATTAATAGCTGTCACAAAATAAAAATAGCACTGCTTCCTTGGCCTATAGCCCAGTAGATTTCTACCATTCTTCCTCATCAAATCATTTAACCCTTCTTCCCCTCCTCAACATATCTCCTGCAAGTTACAAATTATAGATATGTAAAAAGATTTGGTTTTCATTTGGCAAATGTTAAGCATTAGAGAGCCTGAAGAGGAATTAGCTGTGTCAAGAAAATACAGCTCAAAAAAACCCCAAACATCCCAGATCCAAGCAAGGAAAATGTGTAAGCTTTTACTGGACTTTAATAAAATCTAGGATCAATTTGGGGATGGCCCATTAGAGACTCTGCAAATTAATCCTATTTTCAGCCAGAAAGAGCAGCACCTCTTTCCAGGAAAACAACACATACTTATTTAAAAGTGCAAATAAGCCTCCCTAAACCCAGTGTTTACTTCCAGAGGTGCCAGCCAAGCATTAACAAGAAAGTGGGCAGAAATCAGGGAACACCAATGCCACAGGCACCTGGAAAGCAGGAATAAACCCTGTCATTCACAGCAAGATATTTCTTCTCACATAGCTCAATTTTTCATTAAAAATTGTTCCCTCACACCAAATACAAAACCAACCCTGGAATGAAGTGAACATGGCTAGTTTTGTTTAAAAACAAAACCTGATGTCTGAATGTATGGACATACCTGCCCCAAACCATCTTCCTCTCCACAGCTCCTGCAGCCACTGGGGTAGATTTTGGAGCCAGTATTTGCTAGCTCACATCTACAAAGAGTTATTGCACTTAACTCCTAGGTGTATGCTCTAATTCCAGGCTCCACTCTCACCATAGCCACTTGACAAGTCCTGCAGCAAGGAACCTGCACTGCTCACCTTCCTCCTGCTTTTCTGTGCCACTCTCTTCCCCTGTGATTGATTTTCACCCTTTGGTGTTCGTGCTGGTAGAGTTAAACTTGCCTCTAACTATGGAACAGGCAGGAGCAAACTCACTCAGGAACACCCACCAAAGATGGATAACCAGTCATCCCAGCTGGCAAACCAGACCCATTAAGGCACTTGAGTCTCTTCTGCTTTTGAGAAAGCTACACCACCACAACTCCCCTCCCTTTCCCATGCAACAGCCAAGTGATGCACATCAGTGCAACTCAGCTCAGCTTGGTTGAACACAGGGGCTAAAATGCAGCTTTTCTGGACTACCTGCAAGGTGGGGGAGGGTGTCTGCCAGAAATCAGAGTCCCTGAGAACTTGGCCTTTTCCTGCTGCACATAGCTTCTGCCAGGTTATGTTCTCCTTGGCTCTATTTGCCTGGTGACTGCTAACGAGTCACAGGCTCTCTAGAGCTTGCTCAGTTCACTTTCAGCTGTACAGTCAGCAGAGGACAGCTATCCTGATTTCTGCATTAAGATAAGCATTATACTGAAAGGCAACGACTCAGGAACCTGGAAGCATAGGCTGCATGGACCTGCCCACCTTGCTCTGCACCTACAGCAGACTGTAGCACCTGGATTTGCACCTTCATCACCAGGATCCAGCAGACCCCTGTGCAGGGAAGGATTTGAAGCCAGTGCCTACCACCCAGCTTTCTAAAGCAGTGTCTTCTTCCTTCCCTATACTACAGACTTTCAGGTCCCTAAGGGGTCACAAGACTCCCAGGTCTGACTCCTAAGGATCCTATTTTTCCCCCTGCGACTTTCCAGGGCTACAAAGGGTGGCCAAGCACTGCTAAAAGAACAGCACATAACTTAGAGCTGCTTCCTGGGGTCAGGGCGCCATCTCCCGTCAGCATCTGCGTCCCTGCACCACCTCAGACCCTGCCAGCTCCTCCTGGTCACCCCCAAACAGCAACTTCTCTGGGGAAACAGGGCCAGCATTCACAGGAAGAGAGAAGTGTCCTTGAAAGTGGCTTCAGCTCCTATGCAGAATCCTCCCAGCTGGCAGCCAGTACCACATCCATGTTCCAGCTTCCTACAGTGGGTCTGTCCCGTCCTGGTCTCCAGCCTCCACATGGACCATCAGCCCTGATTCTCCTATTTTGTGCTGTCTTGCTTTCCTTCCCAAAAGCTGCATTCTGGTTTTCTCTGGTAAATTACCCACTAAAGAAGATCACAGAGCATTTGGGGATGTCATGAAAGCAGAGAGACACCCATTGAGTGTGGCAGCATTCTGGGAAGGTGAAAATTAGGAAGGGGAGAGTGAGGTCTCTAGGCAGGACTAGATGTCTCCACCCCTTCCTGTGAGTGATGGCACTACACGTTTTTATAGCCACTCAACACTGTCCTGTCAACACAGGGATGCAATTTGCTAATTTTGTGTGTCCAAGAGATGTACAGAGAAAACTCCCCACCCTTATCAGTGTCCTTGAGTTCAAGCCCCTCCCCCCCATCCACAAACACTAACTGCCTTAATGTGTGAGGTAATGACAGATATGGTGGTAGCTTATAAAGCTGCCTCCTGTAGAAATTTTTTAAGCCACTGAATGACACTGCAAGCTTCAATGCTGAGGACAGAGAAAAGTTCATTTCAGAGAATGAGACAGAGAGAGTTAAAGAAAACATTTCTTTGCTAGCTAAGCTCAACTCCTCCAAAAGACTAAGCTTTTCCCCTCAGTAATTATTGCATTGCAGGCAAATAACAGCTCTGTGAACTGCCATATTCCTTACCCTGTCCCCATTACTCTAACAGCCTAAAAAGCAATGTGTCTTCCTTCTCCATCCCCCATGGTATCAGCTATCCACTTAATGAAAGCAGCAAATTACTGCTTAGAAACTCAGCCTCTGCTGCTGGGCAATTTGCAAAGACTCAGGACTGCAGTGAGCTCGCAGATCAGCATCAGCATGTAGGGGCCACATGCCACAGAAGCAGATTTGGGTGTCTGGGCTTCCTGGAGAGCACAGCCACAGTCAGTGGCTGGCTGACACCAAGGTGGGCTACCCATACAAGACTACAGACCCCTGTCCACAGAACCATCTTTTTACCAAGATAACGACTCTGTCCCAGCCAGGCTGAGGAGAGCAGAGGATGAAGATGTTATGACTCCCTTCTAACCTGAGAATTTTAAATAAAAAATAAACAATTTTGTCAGGTACTTAATTTAACAACTCTCCCATAGTGCCTCTGAGGTAGTTAAGTGCCAATAATCACAAAGGCCTGACAGGGAAAACTGAGGCACGTCAAGGTGAGGTAATTTGTCCAAAGTCACAGTCAGAATCCCCAGCAGAGCCAGAAATGCTGCACTGGGCTCTTGGCTCCTACTTAGCTCTGAACATCGAGCCAAGCTCCTTTCTGGGCTCAAATGTCAGAGGCACTGCAGGCCACAGATTTCCCAGAAGGTTAGAGGAGTCTGTCAGAGATGAAGCTGCTACTGGCAACAGAAAAACATGGACGTTGTGTAGGAAAATCCAGGCTGTAACAGCTGCACAGTCAGGAGAGGAGGGACACTCTGAAGGCATCACCCAAGCAGAGCTTCATAATCCACATACCACACCAGCTGGCCAGAGCTGGGTCTGACACCCGAGATAGGCCATTTCTTTGGCGCGTGGCCTACTCTGCTGAGCAGGGTGACGATGTCATGCTTACCCTTCCCCAAAACCAGGACAAACACCTGTTTGGCCTTGTTGATGAGGGGTAGGCTAAGGCTCATCCTTTGGTGAGGTTTGACAGGGCTTTCGGTCAGCACCACAGTCGGAGCCCCTTCCAAGCCACTTTCAGATTGAGGGAAGAGCGAGGCAGTGTGCCCATCAGTGCCAACCCCCAGCAGGACCAGGTCAAAGCTGGCATTAGCCACCAGGGCCATGATCTCCTTGGCATACAGCTCCGTGCCTCTGTCCTCTTCCACACAGAGCCGCTGGCTCAGGTGCACAGGCATGGGGTGGACATTGAAGTAGGGCACCCTGATACTCTGAAGAAGGTGGTTGTGCACGCTGAAGAAGTTGGACTCGGTGTCAGTAAGAGGGACACAGCGCTCATCTACCAGCCAGATGTGGGTGTGTTTCCAGGGGAAGGCATAATGGTGTCTTGCGAGCCGCCGGAAGAGGACCACTGGGCTTGAGCCACCTGAGAGGGCCAGGTGGAACTGCCCAGAGCGTGCCACAGCTGTGCCTGCTGTCTCCTCAATGTCAGAAGCCAGCTGGGAAATCAGGTCCTCAGACCATGCTGAGATCAGGGGACTCTGCCGAAATTTAGACTGGATTGTCTTGTAATCGCTTGGTGTCAGCCTGTTGGGGTTCAGCAGTTCCACTGGCTCAGCCACTGTGAATGCCACTTCCCCACTCACCATTTCAAAGTCTAAGAGGTGCTGGTTCTCCACACCCCCAGGGTAGAGGCGCAGAGGCTGGTGGGAAATGCTCTCCAGCAGCGGTGTCCAGAATGCCCAGGAAGCCAGGAGGTTCTCAGTGGTAATGAAGAAGTCCTTCCTGCCATGGTAGATGTTGGAGATGAGGACAGAATAGGCATCTCTCTCTTTCACAGGGCTGTACACATAGTAGTCAGACAACGGTTGTCCAAAAATGTGCAGGTCTGACTGAGCCACTGCTTCTCTCCAGAGGCTTTTTGGCATGACAGGTCTGAAAAGGTTCCTGCTCACAAGCACCGCAGGGGTGTTGAGTGCTCCATGCCCAACGTAGAAGATGATCTGCTTGGCTTTACACTGGCTGTGCCCTGTATCCCTCAGAGTCTCGCTCTGAGTGCAGTAGGCCCGGTTCTTGAAGAGCACACGGACATAACCTACCCGCTCATCCAGAGCCTTCCCAGAAGTGAGGAGGAAAGGGACCCCTTCCCAGCGCAGGTTGTCACTGTGGATCAGCACACCTGAAATGACAGTGATTTCAACTACCAAATTAAGCCTAAACAGCAAGCAGATCTGAGGGGATCTCTACCACCAACCCATCATTCTCCTTCCTAGCTCCCAGAAATCTTGGGATCCACTGTGTCTCTTGCTCCACACTCAGCCCTTTCACAACATCACTGGACTAACCCCTCTCCAGCTGCCCTGCTGTGCTTCCTCCCAGGCATTCTGCTTCCTCCTTTCATCTTGCAGAAAACCAGTTTGAGCATGAACATCATTCAGACAACGTTCAGAACTCAGAGCATAGCCACAGATGGCCTTGTGGTCTACTATTGACAGAGAACTGCCAATGCATTACCCCTCAGTTGCAGAGAGCAACTTGACATCATGAAAAGGCAAAGAAGTTTGCAGTCCACTTCTAAAACTAACAGAGAGATCTTATCTAGAACAATGGGCCTCAGCTCTTATGCTTCTCCTTTGCTGGATCATTAGTTAACTAACATGACAACAGCATTATCTTGTTACAGCTCCCAGTTACCATGCTCGTGGATGCTTGGAAACATCCCTGTGTCAGTAGTGAGGTCCAGAGACATAGACTTGCTACCAGCATGCAATAACTCACATCTCCTGCTCTCCCCAGCTCTGCACTACTCTCTTCTCTAGGGTCCAGACCAAACTCTCACCTGCAAAGGTTGGTGTTGTGCTGATGTAGTTTTGGGCCTTCTGCAGTTCCTCTTGTACTTGGCTTGCGTATGCCTGGTACTGACCCAACACGGCGCTGTTTTTCTCCAGGCGCCGCAAGGACTGGAAGGCCTGCAGCTTGCACTGCAAAACCTCTTCAGCCTTGCTCACGTTGGCTGGGAGCTCCATGGCCAGGAACATCAGGGCCTCTGTGAGATGGTTCTGCAGCACATCACGGATGACCCCATACTGCTCGTAGAAACTGGTGCGGCCTGAAGTCAAAGAGGAGGCGAGATGCTGGTAAACTGACATGGTCCTTCTGTAACCTTGCCCTTTGCATGTATAAGGTGTGTCAAGGAGAAGAAAGAGCACAAGTCCTAATTGGTTTTCCCCAATTGCTCTTTTGGACTGCTTGTGCTTTCAGAAGTTGTGGTCACTGACTGGCAGCAATATCCAGCTTAAACCTCCCACATACAGCATGATGTAGGACTCTGCATAACCCTCATCCTGACACTCCTGTCCCACAGGTCGCAGCACCTGGGCCTGAGACTCCACTCAACAAGCAATTCTACACAAAAGCTTTGCAGAGTAGCAGGAAAGTGGGGTCAAAACAGGGACCCCAGCAGCTCTATAGCTCCACACTAGGTCCACAGAAGAGCTGAAACTGGGCCCTGGCCATGAGCACTGCTCTTCATCACCTCTTTCCCCCTGGTTTTCACGTCCTCAGAAGGCTCTGGCTGATCCATGCCCTTGAGAGACAAAATTTCATGTACAAAGCCATGTTTCTCTTTCTCTGCCTGACTTCTCATGCAGGTGGGAACAGGGGAAGAAGGACAACGCACTTATAAAGAAAGTGACTCAAACAGATGCCTTTTTATAGTCCAGCAGCAGCAGGCTGCACACTGAAGACTACATCACAGCCGTAGGCTTCCCCTATCGATTGATACATTTATCTTCCTTGCTCTAATCCAAAGGCACATTCATTAAGGTAATCAATGCTGCAGACTTGCTGGGAGCCAGGTTGGCAGCTGAAGCCACACAGGGGGAAAAAAACCCCAAAGACATCAAATGAAAAATTACAGAGTTGTTCAGAGAGGGTAGGTTACAGGGTGCAGCTGGGGCCATGCACAGACAACATTGTTCTCCCCAAATGTCTCTGCAGAGCAACCCTCTCCCACAAATAGGCCCACCTGAGGTCTGCCAAACCAAAGAGTACTCCAAGTTGGATAAAACTGCATTAAATTACTTTGTGGTGGCTGAGGAAGGAAAGGAGGAGGAAGGTAGAACAGGAGGCAAAGCAAGGGAAGAAGCAACCCTGATGTTGCAGAACTGAGGGCGCCTGACATCCCAAGAAGTGCTGTGGGTGGCAGTCCAGCCCCGAATGCTTTATGCTGAGCACTGCAGAGCGGATGCTGCAGCACTGCAGGGAGGGATTGCAGCCGTGTCCTTCAGCAGGAGACCCATGCTAGCAGCTCTGGGCTTGGATTTTCTCCCTGCAATGCTTTTTCTTACTACAGAGATGAAGGGAAAGAAAGAGGCAGAGACACACTGACCTAGGTATCTACACTGACACAGAGCAGCTGATAGGAGTAACATCCAGGAAAAAGATGCAACAGCATCTTCCAAAGGATAGTGCAAATGTGTGCTCAGTGTGAGCTTAGTAGATAACAGGACAGGAATATAAAAGGGTAGCTGTTACAATAAACACATTACTGCAGCACTGACCTGAAGTGGCCTTAGATTGCATTAATTCCAAACCCAGTGCCTTTTACCAAGATAAAAATGGATAGAAAGCTAGGTGCCATGCCCCCAAAGCTCTGCAGCACAAAAAAGTGGGGGATTCTATTTCTGCTCCCAGCTGAACTGCAGTGGGAATCCTTTCTTGGAAGCAGCAACACTACCTGGAAGTGAGTGAGGCCCTAGCATAGGAAGTGTAAGGCAGTCCCTCTCTATTTCCAGGGAGCAAGATATCATTCATCTGCTGGTTTTTGTTCTGCACCAGCACTACCTCAAGGGCCACCTGCACGTACTGAATGAACCTGCCAGCCCCTCTTCTCACTCATCCACTCAAGCTCTGCACACTTGCCTCACCAACCTTTAGCATCCACAGTCTCTTTCAAGACAATCTCCACTCTTTCCACATGATGCTGGTTCCAGATTGGATCCAGGAACTGTCGGTTCTGATCTCGAAAAGGCAGGATATGGGCTACAGCCTGGGAAGGGAACAAAGCAGAAACTCAACAGAAACTCACTGCATTTTCCACAGTATCTCTGCCTCACTGCCTATCCAGCACTGGGCTGTGGCCAGCTCTGGAATGCCAGCAGACATGGCACACAGCAGAGAGGGTCAGAGAGAAGGAAATCAGCAAGAGAGCCTGCAATGATGCACAAGGGTATCTCCAATGACTGTACAGAGTAGACATTAAAGCTCTTTTTCTGAGGCATTTTTAAGGTTTCATGTGAAAAAGGCTGAACTACTAACTGCAAGGCACTCAGTTCATATCCACCAAAGGACAAAGGGCTGAGTCAGACCATCCTGGGACTAACATACAGTTCAAAAGTGCTGAAATACACCAGATCAGGTGCTTACACCAGTAAAGCCATCTGCTCTTTTGGGGAGAAATTAAAAAAACAAAGGGAAAAAATCCCCCCTCTTAGTAGAGACACACTCCTTGCAGCTCCTGAGGAAACCTTGCAACCTTCTGAGGAAAATCTGGCCACAGTGCCATGTCTGGAACAGGCTACTTCCAAAATGTGGCATCATATTCCTCTACAACAAGGATGGCATGTCCTTGAACACATTCCCTCTGGGACAATGCAGCTCCACATCCTGAGCTGTCCCTGCAGCAGCCAGTCCTCCATGCCGAGTGGAGCACAGGGCAGGAAGAAAC
Organism: Galbula dea; assembly: GCA_013399015.1. NCBI lineage: Eukaryota > Metazoa > Chordata > Aves > Piciformes > Galbulidae > Galbula > Galbula dea. The sequence continues at coordinate 109,718 of VWZX01006572.1, forward strand.
CTTCTCCTAAGCATCCCACAAAATTAATATCCCATCAGCTCCATATCATATCAAATTAAAAACTACTTCTAGAAGCCACATCTAAGCAGAGAGCCCTGTGTGTAATGAGATGGGAGAACTGTGAGAGGGAAAGGGCATTGCTTATTCAGCGAAATCAAAGCCCTGACCTTGCTGAGAAGACCAGATGAATTCTGTATCTCTCCTCCATGCACACACAGTTGACCCCTAGAGCCTGGCTTCTCCTCCCTTCATCACTCTGAGGGGAGAAAGCCTGACTTTGGTCTTCACATTTCCTCTGCTCTGTAAGAGGATGGACAGCAGCATAGTACAGAACAAGAATAACAGCACAGGACTCCACAAGCAAATGGAGGCTTGGGAGCACACTCAGTGGCTCTGCCTAAATTTGAGACAGGCACAACATTCTCATTAGATCCAGAGCTGACACCCAACACTCTCTCAGTCACTAAGTCCCTCACCTTGGCAGAGGGCTGCACATTGCCAGTTGCTCACCTGTTTGCCCAGGTAGTGGTCTACCCGGTACATCTCCTCTTCCCTGAAGAAGCTCATCAGCTCTGCAGCCAGCTGCTGGGCTGACTGCAGGTCATGGCCAAAAGGTTTCTCCAGCACCACACGTAGCCAGGCTCCTGGGGGTGGTCTGCAGCTGCTGTTGATGTGGCGAGCAATCTCCGTGTAGGCAAACGGTGGTACTGAGAAGTAAAAGATCCTGCCAGCCTCCTTCAGCCCCTCCTGGTGAAGCTGAGCCTCAATCTCTCTGTTCAGCAGAGTGTAGTTTTCAGCAGTCTTCAGCTGGTGGTATTGGCTTAGCTTCAGGAATTGGTCCTTGAGCACAGCACACCTGTTGGGAGATTCGTCTGGGGGACAGGCCAGTTTCTTCAGAACATCAAACATCAGCCTCTGCCCCGGCTCCAGAGCTGTCAGTGCAGCCCCATGGAAACTGAAGCTGTGACCACTGCTCACTTGGTCAATGTAGAGTTGGAAGAGACCCTGCCACAAATATTTCTTGGCCAAGTCACCTGTGGCTCCCAGCAAGACTACCGAGATGTGGCCCTGGGACGCTTCAGCCAGTGATGGCAAGGCTCCCATGAAAAACACTGTACATAGGACTCTTCTCAGCATCTTGGGAGAGAAGAGGTAGACCCAGGAACACTAGAAGACAGGATTAAACAAGAAAATCTGTCAATCCATGTCATAACACTGCAAAACACAATACAAAGTACTGTGGCAGAAGAGCCAGGGACTTCTGCCTGGATCCTCCACCCAACAGTCTCTCCTCCCCTCCACAATTTGAATCATGGTGGTAACTGGGGCTCTTGAAAAGACTGCAGCCTCCTTATGCAAACAAGAAGTGGAAGACAGCATGTGCCTAAGGTTTTTTGGTAGCACAAGCATTGTTCCCACAGCTGAGTTAATGAGGGGGTGTCAATCCCTTCAGACTGGGAAACTGAAATCCATTTTCATACAAATTTCAGAGCTGGCTACAAACACATACACACACGTGCCTGCACGTTAAGCACTGCTTTCAACAACCTCTTGTTTGGGACTTTGCTCAAATGGTATTATGCTGTCTTGGCACTGCTTCATGTCAATATTGTCATAGTAGCTCAGAGACAAGCCTGTGCAGGAAAACCAGCCATTTTTCTGACAGTGAGAGGAAAAGTACATGGCTTTTTTATACCAGTGCAGTTGCAGTCTCACTAGGCTTCACACTCACATGATTATACTATCTTCAAAGGGCAGTTTTGTGACCATACAACTGAGAAATGGACCTTGGATACAAGAACTGAACATGATAAACTTAACCTTCAGCAGGCAGAAACAAGACAGAAAAAGTCACATCAGATTTGTATGTTCACTGTCATCACCAGCTCCATTGCTCCAGTTAGAGCTGTACCTATGCCCTAGGACTAAAAGCTGTTAGCTTTTACCTGCCCAGACTTACTCAGAATTGCTTTTTCCTAACACAGAGCAAAAGGCCTTGTCCTTGCTCCCCCTGAATGGCAGAGAGACAAAAGACAGATGTCCTAGTTCTTGACTGGTTGTCCCCCTACAAACCTCCCAGAAAAGTTACTATTCCATCAGTAAATCAACACAGGATCTAAGTCAGCTGCAGGATAACTGAATCAAAACAAGGAACTTCTGAATCTCTCTCCCAGTCTGCAGCTTGAACTGGTGTTTGTAAATCCCACATTTTTCTCTCCAGCAGACTCACCTGAGTAATACAGGAGCTTTACAGAGATTTCCCTGGCAAAAGTAGTTGGAAACTTGTCTTCTTCACAGCTCCTCTAGAGCACAGAGCTCTCTTCTCCTGTGACTGAACTTATGGGCAGATGCTTGGATCAACGGTCAGGTAAGCAAGCAAGATAAGGCAGCTTGTTCTCTTTCTGGTAAACAGGAGGAAATACCCAATTAGAGCAGAGAAAAAGCAAACGTGCCACCAGGAACTTCCTAGCACATCCCACCTCCCAGCCCATACACGTTGGCAGCTGTTTGTGAGCAGGCAAAAACACAGGCATGCGTGGCAACAACTGCTCCCAAAGCAGGCTCCTGACTAACACTGCTTTTTGCATGTGAGCTCAGATGGATGCTGGAGCTCTCCAGCTGAGACCCTAGTGAGCCTCCCTGGGAGCAGTCTTCCACTCCAACTCTCAGAAGAAAGGGCTTCCCAAGACTACAACCTTGATGCAGGGAGAAGGGGGCAGTTTTAATGAGCCCCTGCAGGACAGGGCTCCGTGTATGCACTTAAGAAATCCAGCAAACAGTGCTGGCAACTGCAGAGAGGCAGAAATGTGGCTCCTAAGATTTTGCCTGCAGTATAAATAATTATCAATTTAAGCAGAGGCTTGGCTTTTCCTCCCCCCACTACAGTGTTATAATGCAGATGACAAAGTTTCTCAGTGCAACAAAGTAATAGTTACATTTGCTTGAGCAACCTTCTTGTTCCAGGAACCTAGAGAAGTTTGACATACTGCCCACTGCACCTTGGCAGGCTGCAGTTACTGCGATGCTGTAGAGACTGCAGCTGAAGAGCAGGTACCTTCTGTGGCATGGGAGGGCTCTGGGTGGATCATTCCTCTCCATGTACCCAAGGCAATGAGTGAATTAGCCAAGCAGTTTCCTGGCAGTTCAGCTACACAGTCACATGTCCAAGCCAACCGAAAACTAGTTTCACAACACTCCCAATTGCAAAATACTGTGTAACACTGCCCAGAGTAAGCACAGTAAACCCAGGGATGTTTGTTTAGAGCTTTCATATCAGATAACCACCACTGTTCACATTAAAAAGTAACACTCTAAAAATCCCTCAGCCTGAGAGAACAAAGCTACTCAGTCAGGCTTCAGGAAAAGACTCCTGGGCCCAATCCATATAAAACAGTAAAAGCTTGACCCAGCAGTAACTGTAAGATGGTGCATTCCCTTGCAGTCACTGGAGTTACAGTTGGACATGGGCTTGTTTCTGGTCTTGCATGGAAAACAATGAAAAGATCTTTTTTGCTACTGTTGCATCCCCACTTAAAAATAATGAACAGATAGAAGGCCAAATGAGAATGGCCTAGAGCTCCTACAAGGCTGTGTGCATGTAACATGAAGAAAAGTTACCCAGATTCTTTGAGAATCAGGAAAAACATACTGGTCTTCTGCATATGCAAACATTAGAGGAGGAACGACCTCCCCATTAGCTCCTCGAAAGGTCAGAGGCTTAACGTACAGACTCACAGTAAAAGCAAGCTGAGATGCATGAATTAGTGTTTGGCCTTTCTTGATAACCATCCAGTGCAGCACTGACACACAGCCACACTCCACAAAGGATGCAAATTCTGGCCCCAGTACTGTGACGGTGGATCTGTTTCCAAAGCCCTGGAAGAGCAGGAGGACAGAGCGAGAAAAAAACCACTGCAGTGCCTAGGCACCACCTCAGCCACCCAGACACCGAACCCAAGCGATGGGAGCTCAGCACTGCGTGTACCTTCCTGTTAGAGCTAGGAGAGACTCACACCTCACCGCCCACCCTCCCCAGGCCGTTTCCTCCCGGTTCCCTGAGCGCTGGGAAGGCCTCGCCGAGTCCCCGGTTCGGCACGGACAGGGGTAAAGAGGCAACAGGGCAGCTGAGAGGGGCCGAGGCCATGCCTGGAGCATAGCGGAGGAACCCGGGGCAGCGGTTCCCTCAGGCGGGACGTTGCCCAGAGGATGCGGGGCATCTCCCCACATCTACTCCACCGCGCACGGCGGCAACAGCTGCCTACCCGCTCCGAGCTGCTCCGCCATGCCCTGCCTTGTCCAGGGAGGGGGGAGGCCTCTGCCCGAGGCTCACGGCAGCGCAGGGGGGGAAGGCAGACCGCCGGTCCCGGGCTGCCCACCCGCCTCCTCCCCGCCGCCCCCCACTCACCTCCCTCCCACCCCGGACCCGACCGTAGGGCACCAGCGGCGGCGGCAGATGCGGGCGGGCCCGACACGGCGCTCCGCCCGCCGCGCCGCTCCTCCCACCGCCAGCGAGTCTGCGGTTGGCGGCGGCCTTCGACGGGCAGCGACGGTTGGAAGGGACGAAAATCGTAGCGCTAAGAGGGGTGGGCTGGCAGGGTTAGGGTCACCCTCGTGTGGGTGACAGCTATGCTAGCCTAGCCCCAGTCGAGCACCGACGCTGTGACACTGACGCTGCACCAGTTCGTCAGCCGAGGCTGACATTAGGCGTGTCCATATAGTGCTTTCTTGTGTAGGTGTTTGGGCTTGAAAGGTTCGGAGTGCACTCTGCTAGCACTAGGTTCACTGCTACAAGCAGGGCTTTACTTGGGGGTTCCAACAGCTCCCCAAGACAGCAACACAGAATTAATATGAATATTTAAAACTCCTCTGTTAAAAGCCCTGGCTAGCCAAAATTCGCAGATACCATCCCAGACCTGTGTCTTTGCAAACTATGAGCTGTGTGCTGTCTACATTTAGCCCATATCTGGAGATAAACTATAGCAGCTACTCTATCACCATACCACCCTTCCCCAGCAAAGGAGGAGAATGGGGAAAAGGAAAGAAGACTTACCATTTGAAATGAACACAGATCCAATAAAACAACCAAACCTATGCAAATATAAAGTTATACTTAGCCCATCAAAGGCACAGCAGCCACAACACATGAGAAAGCAGTCCTCAAAAACAGAAATAAGAGCAGAATCAGAAGTAACCACCCCCCACCCCAAAAAATAGATTCCTTTCACCTTAGCAAACTTTCCCCTTTATACTGAGCATGATGTTTATGGTATAGGCTACACCTGCAGCCAACTCAGCTCAGCTGCCCTGGCTGACTCCGAACTGCACTCCCTGGCTGGCCTGGGATTCTGCCCCAGCAAAGCCAGGACATACAGCCAGCAAGGAGTTGTAAAGCAAACTTACACAGTTATAACTGTATCTAATAATAAATGTGTTTGCATTCTATGGCAAGACCAAACACTATTCCTATTGTCTTTTTCACTCAAAAGTCTCTAACTATTTTACACAAGTAGATAAACTTTACCACAACTACTTTATAGATGGGGAAATGGAGTCACATTGGCAGAACTGAGGACAGAATTGGGCTACCTTGCTCAGGCTGGTAATCTAGCAGTGACATTAGATATAAGCCAAGCCTTCTTTATGATAGAACTTTGAATTATATTTAGGGTGTAATTTCTTGATGCCATAACCTTCTTCACCATTCTGTTCTGGAGGTTCTTCCATCACATGTGTGCCTGATCTCAGAAGGATTCTTTATGATCTTGTAACGGTGTCAGGGTGACACAAAGCATCACACCTAGGTTTGTGTACAAGTTACAGGGATCCAAAGTAGGGATGCAGGAGACTGCAGTCTACCCTGGTTCACATCACACATTGCTTTGTGATTCCAACCATGGGATTAATGCAGCCCTGGGCTGGGTAAAGCCTGAGTGCTAACTGTGGTCCTATTTCTGAAAGGCAGCAGAGGGTAGATCACAAGCATAACTCAAGAGATGAAATTTAACCAACTAAACTTGGTGAGGGGGTAAATAACTCATCTGAAAGAGCCAGCTGGACAAATAATCCAGATCCAGAGATCTCCCCTTACTGCTCTGTGTGATACTACTACACAGTACATTTAGCAAGAAGCTTAGGGGAATCAGTGCTGTATCCCATAGCTATGTTTTTAACCCATTCATGACCTAATGACAAAGCTTGCCTCTCAGCTAATCTGGGTCTGTTTGAGCAGAGCAGACAGTGAGAAGAAGTAAAAGGGAATCCCCTTTCAGAGTCTGTTTTCTGTTCTGGAAAAAAAAAAGGGGTTGTCATCTACTTTAACAGAAATCATTAGAGTGCAGATCTCCCTGCTGCATATTTCTGGCACGTTGAAGGAGATGAACAGCTGAGGTCCTGGTCACTTGAGCCTGTTATTATAGATAGAGTTGGAAGTTGGGAGCAGTGGCAGTTTAACATTTTCTGTTGAGAGATCATGTTTTCAGCTAGTTGTATGATGCCAGACTTTCAATATTGAGGTTGAAATTGTAGGGGGTGGGGGTGTTCATTCTGTGCAGTCAGGTTTTGGAAGTCTCTGAAAAAAAATGGTGCAGCTATTTCTGAGCTGAAGGTCAGAAGATAAAATAGGTTTTTTGACCACGTTAAAAATATCTCAGCTGTTTCATTAAAGAGCTCTCACATCTCATAATATGGGGCAAGTAAGATTTTATCAGGGTGATAGTTTGGTTCAGAATGTGCTTTTGTCAGAAAAAGTGTGATCTTGTCAGTGTCTTTTCAGGCTTACTCAGGTGCATGCTCCTTTAAGGGAGATAGGGCCAGTGTGACAGATGAGACATGTGATGCCAATAAAGGAGTAAAAGGTAGTTAGCAAGGGAAGGGCCATTAAGGAACCGGATGTTCTACAAGCAAATAAAAACTGTAGGCAAAAGATCTCTTCTAGCTGGTGGTTGAAGATGGTGATTCCAAAGAGGAAATGTGAAGTTGAGGAGAGAAGTGTCTCAGTTGAGAGGCTATAGCTTATTAACTCATGTTAAATGTTGTGCTTTGGTGTCAGTTATTGGAAGTTGTTCTATATCAAGGGGTTCTTTAGTTTAGTGTGGGATAAAACAATGTAAAAGCTGAGTTTAGGGTTGTGAGAGTTTGTTGCCTTTGGGTGTTACATTCACAGACTAGTCTCAAGGTGTGAAGAGGTGAAACTGAGTCAGGATGGGGTTTGTGTTGCTTTGAAGAGGTTAAAGTGTGCTTTAGTAGAGCAAGCTTTAGATGAAGTAATCTGAAGGAACATTGCATCATATCTGCCAAGCTTATTAGCCTCTGCAAAGGCATCTGCTGCCAATGATCTCTAGATGTGGCTGTGAGTAATTTTTGTGAGTGTTTTATTATTCCTCAGCTCTTGTGTGTTGTTTCATGAGCCCTGCTTGGTCATGCTGCTGCAGAGCCTGGTGGAGCTTGGTCAGTCACTGTGCTGGGAGGACAAGCTCCTAGGAAAGCTCTGAAATTCTAGACTATGAAGCTCATGTGACTTTTAGTGAGGCTGTTAGCTTTTGCTGTAAAGTGATAAAGAACTGTTGTACAACAGCTGGGGTTCTTAGTAAAAAAAAAAATAAAATGACTGTCTTGTGGCTTCTGGAAAAGCAGGCTATAAAATTGATAGCAGCAGTTCTTAAATGGGTGTGGGAGAGAGTAACAAAAAGAGGCTTTGTTATGGCTACTAAGGCAAGTCAGTGACTTAGACTCGGTTACTTAATGAGTTCTGGAGCTGCAGTTGTGCTTGAAACTGGTTTGTGGTCAAGCATGATCCCTCAGAGTCTTGAATGGACCTGACAGAGCCAAATCTGCAATCCACTTCAAGAAGTTTAGATATAAATACTTGTCTGTTTGGTATTAAACAATGCTATCTCTGTGCATGCAGGCAAATTGTGTTTAGAAGCTGGAAAGCTGATCTACACAGGAGCCCTGTAGTAGTGGTGGCAGGTGATGTTCCTAAGACCTGACTGCTCTAGTGTTCTGCCTGGACAGCTTGGCTCTTAAAGAGCTTAGCATCAAAGTAAAGCTGAGACACTCCAAGGTGAGAGAGTATTAGAGTAATACTGCCTCTTAAGAGCTTCTGTTTCTATTGTTTGACTTCTCTTTTTAAACTGTGGCTCTGAAGCTGTAGGAATCATGCCCAGTGAGTGCCTCACAGGTCTGCAACTAGAGTGGGGCAGGAAACTGTCTTACAGTTGACCTGTTGCAAAGCTTGGGTGAATGGCATTATAAGCTAATTCAATTACCTCTCTGCTGCTATCCCCAACCAGTCCAGGGACCAAAATATGACTTAATCTTGGTGACAGAACTTTACAGTGGGGCATTAAGCTGAGTCCTTCAGCAGCACTGCTGCAGTAATGAGGCAGTCTGCCATCCCTCAGCAACCAGGATGCAACTGAAACACCAATACTCCCTAAAAGCAGTGACAAAAGGAAAGGAGGAGGAGAGCTGGTCTTCACTATGTACTCCACCTGAATCCAAACAGAACTGATTAATCAAGCAAGCTGTGCCTGCTTTCTGCCTTTTTGTTCTAGCTAAGGGATGCTCTTATCAGCTTGATCAGCAGATTAAAGTGCTGGCATCTTCCCCAGGAATTCCTGCACCGGGACAAGCTGCCTTCAGTCCCCTCTTCAGGCTTGGGCAGAATGAGGGTGGAAATGGAAATTAGATGCTAAACATGCTGGTTTTAAATTGTAATGTAAGGAATTACTATCTTTCTCTTGTGCAAGAAGATAGGCAGCTTTGCTCAGCTTTCAGTAGCCAAAGACATTACTTGTGGCTCCTGAGGACCTTTCAGTGCATTAACTAATAGTTAACTAAGAGTAAGTTGTACCTCTGCTATATGAGGTGGGGGGGAAAGAACTCCTGTTTGTCACTATTGTAGACATAATATGTGGAAATGGACTAAAATCTGTTCAAGATAAGCAAAGGTAGATCACAGATAAAATGATTGCCTCCTTTCTGCCCTTGGTGTTGAATAATCATCTTTCCTCACTTGTTCTCAAATGTGAACTGCTCTTGATGTGGTCCAAAGTGATCTGGAGCTGCAGCAGTTTTGAGTCTGTCATAGCTGGCTAATTGATTTCAGAAAGAAGCACAGGGCAGGCAACTTGTGTTGCTCTGTCTGGCTCTGACAGCTTCTGGAGTGCCTAGGAATTGAAACTGCAAGCCTTTGAGGGCTTAGCTCTCCCGTGGCAGTATTTTGAATACAGGACAATGTTGGCTTTCTCCAAACTCTTTGATGTGTAAGATAGAAATGACTTTTCCTGGTTTGTGATGTAAAAGGTGGACAGAAGACAGGCACGTAGGGAGTACTGTAATCATTGAGCTGCCTCAGGTTCCCCAATGTACTTGATTGGAGTTTAATAGTTAGTGTATCTTAGGTAAATACAGCTGATGGAGACTGATATGCTGGACTTCTGGGTACTGTTGTGCTGGCAATCTGTTTCCTGACCAGTTGGTATTGGACTTGATTAAAACAACTAAAATTAAGAGCATAGAAATAGCACACTTTGAAGAAACCCTCAAATGCATGGAGGCTTCATAGTCTAGCAATATCTTAGCTCATGCTTTGCCTTTCACATCTTCAGTCATAGTTTTTATCCTTCTGCGTGGGCAGTGCAACAATGAATGCCAGTGTCCACCCTTACACTGAGTTATAATTGAGTCATACAAGCTTAATCATTGCAGCAAGATTATTTCTTCTACCCAGTAAGTTTTGGAAACTGTAATAAAAGTAAAACCACTCTCTCCCAACCACCTTTCTGTTCTAATATATATATCATGGCTTGGGCAGTATCTGATGGCATTAATACTGCAGCAGAGCTGCGTTGCACTTCGTGTCAGGAGGCTGATCAGCTCAGGACTGCTGCACTCCAGAACAACTAAGCTGCAGGAATACAGCTGAGGAAAGTCAGAGGTTTTATTTGAGCATCTGACAGCTGAATGGGAAAGCAAAGTTGAAAAGATATCCCTCTGCACTTCCCTTGATGCCACATAAAGGTTGGACTGATTGATCGAGTTTAAAAACATAATCCTTCATTGTTACATTTGTTCTCCTATAGGAAAGGGAAATGCACCAAAATGCAGAACCATGTTCCTATTAATGGCCTGTGGTGCAGGGTTTGGGATGGGCTGTGCTGTTCAGTGCATTCCTTGGCAAGTTGCATACAGGCTGTGCACTCGAGCTGTGTTTCACTGAAGTGCTGTTTTTTCTCATCTTATCTGCTGCAGATGAACTGTGTGCTGCTGGTTTGTAGTCAGTGGCCTTGAAGTATTGTGAAACCCTTCAGTAAATCAGTGTTTCCAGAGCCCTGCTGAAGATGTATGAAATACCAGTAAAATGTGTTGGCATGCAGGGGACTCTCTTCTTGCTGCTGGTTCTAGCTTGCTTCCAGGTGTCACCCAAACCCTGCCATGCAGGAACTGCACCAGTACAATGCTGGTAGCAAGGAACAAGTAACTATGAATAGAAAGCTGAATACCCTGCTTTGTGTCTCTGTGCTCTTTGTGGTGGTGGAAAACAAGAAGAATTGAGTAGGCTATCTTATGCAACAGGTAAAAAGAAGTAAAAACTGACCCAGTCTCCTATATCCTAGGCTAGACCTCTCCTGAGGGGGTGGGGTGGTAAGGAGCAGCACGTTGGATGCAGATCTTAATCTGCATTTACTACACCTTATCTGGCAAAAATCAGCTATCCTGTGCATTTGGGTTATGCAGCTGACAGGCAGGTAAGTGTAAGTGGTCCAGTCAAGAAAATTAATCTCCAAATGGAATAGTAGTGAAGGTGAAAAGGAAGAAAAAGGCTTTCCTGTAGTGCCAGGACTCTTTTGGATGCAGATAATCAGCATATCTGAACTTGATCTAAAAGCTTTCCAGGGCGATACCAAAAGGCAATAATAAATTTAGTTTGACCCTGATGTGCACTTGGCATTTTGCTGTGGTGCATTGAATTATGTGGATGAAAAATTAACATGTTTCAAAACTAGCAAGCTGCAACTGTTGGTTCCAGAGCCAGCTTGCTGTAGAGTTCTTACCCCTGTAGTTTAAATGCTGCCTGGTTCAGTTGTCCCCCTGGCAATATCCTTCAATAACCTTGAGCTTGAACTTGTTTCTCCTTCCTCAGCTTCACCTAGCACTGGAGTCTAGAGTAACAGAACCAGGAATCATTAGTAATTGATAACTCTAGGATGTAAAGTGAAGTCTCTTCTCTGGCCACTAGTTCTTCTGTTCTGTGGTGCTGACTCTCACATCCATGAAATGGAAGGAAAATGGAGTGGTGCATGTTGTCTCTGTGGTCATTAAATCTCTGCCATGAAAACTGGGGCTGAATCCACTATGAAATCCAGGGGTCTACTCAGCTTCATGAGCTGCAGCCTTCCAATGGTTTAATCAGTGCAGTAGCTGAAGAGTGAATTGTGCATTCTGTTAGACCAGTAAGAGGAAGGAATTAAATGTACACAGGTCAAAAACCTTCCCTAGGCTGAGCTGGTTTAAAACAGCTTAGCTTTACTGAAACTAGTACTAGATCTTTGGATCAGGCTTTACACTATTCTGTGTAGCAGAAAAAAAAATCAGACCTGTTAAATGTCTGTGGAAGGTCTGAGCTGCTGGTGTGGAGTTTGGTTTGTGATTTGGCTTGGGTATTTTTGTTTTGAAATTAATATTTATACTTTCAGCTGCTGTCTGAATTCTTGATATGGTTAAGACTGCTGTTAGCAATACCATGGAGAATCAGAATTTCCCCTCTTCTTTTTGCCTCCTGCTGTCCTTACTGATCCAAGCTAAAGTGCACTCTCCCTGCATATTCCCAGCTTCTGTTTGCCTGAGAAACCACTGCTGACTTCTGAATAACTTCCAGCCTGCACCCCAAATTGAGACTAGCTCAGATGGGAGCAGAGTACAGTCTGAGAGGCTTCTGCAGATGTCTGATTTGCTTTTCATTTCTGCTCTTGCAAGAACAACATCACCAGGTGAGAAAACCCAGCAGGCAATGAAATGGCTCAGCCTCCACCTTGTCAGGAATCAGAGCTGTATTACAGAGAGCCAGCGCTTGCTTTTGAGACACAATCCTATAGGATCAGGGTTCTTGCAGTGTCAGGGATTTAAGACTTTTTAACTCCCCCTCCCCCATTATTTTTTTTTCCCCCCCTTGCTTGTCTGAACAGCTCTGGGCTCTCCCAGCATCACTTCAGTGCAAGGACCCATCTGACACTACTTATGCCAGGTCCTGCCTCCCTCACAGGAGAAGCAGTCTGCAACTTTTGCTGCTCTAGACAACGCTTCATCTCTGAGAAAGCAGAGCTCTACAGAGCGGATTTGGGGTAAGAAGAGAGAACTTCGAGGGGTAAGGGGGGGTGTGCCCTAACCTGGTTTAATGGGAGTTCTTTCCTTTGCATGCTTTTATAGGAAGGGAGGCATTTTAAAGAGGTTGTGGGCTTCCCTCCTGCAGGATTGGCTTTTGTAATGGATAAAAGATTAAAAAGTCCAACTTCTGGTGTGTGCTTGCTAATTAAACTTCCTCCAGTTCGTTTCCTTTCTGCCTTTTTAATGTTCCTTGGGACCAATATCAGGGAGGCTGATTCAGTGAAATCTTTCCTTTCTAAATCTGCTTTTTTTAAAACAAACCAACCAAAACCCCCCAAGCCCAAACCAGAATTAAAGCCACTCAAATTACTTTGTCAGGAGCTCTGGTTTTGCTTTCTCTGCAGCTGATTTTCCAGGGGGGTGGTGGGTTTTTAATGCCTTCAGGCTGGTGCAGTTGTGCTGCAGTCCGAGCTAAGCTGCAGAGCCTTTGCAGGAGTGCAGCAGGACACGCTGACTTGCTGCTGATGCAGTACTTCGGGAGAGGAAACTTCCTGCATCTCCCCTCCTTTTCCACCTTCTTTGACACTTCTCAGCTCGTCTCCCCACTCCCGCTCCCTGTCACCCCCCCAGCAAAGACACTGGGGTTGTGTGGATGCAGGAGGATGAAGGAGAAATTGGACACTGCAGCTTTAAGAGTGCAGCAGTGCCAGAGCTTTTCTCCTTCAAGTGATCTGCAAAGCAGCATCCTTAGCCAGGGATTCCCCTTCTCCTGGTAGTCCGGAGCTGCCAGCCGAAATTAGGGGGTTTGCAGCCCCAACTGATTTGCCTTTACCTCTGATTTTTAAGCAATCGGTTAAAAAACAGTTGGTCCCTGTAATGCACATACTCAGACCTCAGCATCAGCACCCTTCTCCCAAAAGACCATGCCCTTGTGTGCTTGTATCTGCTGAGCTGGGCTTAAAAAGTGGTTTATGAATTTAAGGGAAGAGGTCTTGTGACCTCTCAGCATTAATTCTGTTCCACAGCCTTCAAAAGTTGAGTTTACACTGGTGATGTGTTAGTACAGCCTTTTTCTGCAGAAGTTGAACTTGGGTTTTCTGGAGAAATGTGTAGTCTGAACACAGTTTAATGGCACAAGGACTGAATGTTTAAGTAGAAAGTAAAAACAACCTACCTAGACAAATGTCTGCTAGCAACTTGCATTTCCTTAGTCCAAAAATACCTATATTAGATGAAATGTAGCTGCTTACCAATTTTGCTAACTGCATGAGTGAATTGGGCAGGGAGAAAAATGCATTTTGAGCAATTATCAGTTCTGTGGCAGTAGCAGTGAAGTTAGGTGTGCTGAAAGCCCTGGAGATATGGATTTCATGTTATGTGTCTGGAAGTGAGGGGTGGGGGGGAGCTACTCAGCAGTCAGTTATTGCAGCACATAGCAAGTTAGATCCTTGCTGCTGCTGTGGAGTTGATGCTGGATGGCATTAGCAGCACCTGAAATGACTAAATATTTGACTTCTCTTTTTTAGTGATGTCTCTTGACACCAGGAAGGGTGTTCTTGTCCCTACTGAGTCTGAGGCAATTACTTGTGTCTGCAGCTTTGTTTGAGAGTAGTAGTGTGTGTTTACATTGATTAGATCTGTAATTGTGGTGGCTTTATCTCCTGCTTGCACAAGGACTGAGAAAAGTCAGTCAGATCTGTAGGAAAGGTAAGTGCTGTCCTCTGGGGAGGGGAGCTGGGACCAAAGCTTGATCTCTCAAGGTCACCCAATGCAAGTGATGGTAGAGGCAAGCCCCTGGACACCTTCAGCTGCAAGGTTGTTCTCTTAAATTCAGTGAAACTTTCAGATCCTCCATTAGAGACATCTCTGGTCCCAAGTCTTGAAGTCACAAGGGAATGTTAAGGACAAACCCTTCAATTCTGATTCATGATGTAAATCACAAGTTAAAGTAACTGGAACTCAAATGGTTGTGATGCAGACTTGACACAGCCCACTGATACTGTCACTTCTGGTTTTCTTATGTCATGATCCTAGTGAGCAAAGAAATCAATCTCAAGTGCACGTGCATAAGCATGGCATTTATGAAGAACCACTCTAATTGGTAGAACAGGAACAAAATACAAGTATCTGAGTTAACACCAGGCTTCTTGTAAATCACCAAGGGATAATGAATATGATGGGATGTTCTGACATATAGGTATTGTGGAAGGGTAATCAGCATAAAAGCATATTGATCTCTGCCTTAAGAGGAAAAAAACCAGTGCTCTAAAATTGAACAGAAGAACAGATTTCACCAAAGGTGGTACAAGTGGTGAAAGCATGGGAACTGCAGGGAGCAGCTGCCTTCTCTGGAGTTCAGCTTCCTAGAAGTGGGCATGAGAGCCTCTTGAAAGGGTTCTCTTAATGCCTCCTTCAAAACTTGGCAAGATGACTGTCTACCAGATATAGAAAATAAGAGTGATTACAGAGGACAAAAATGAGCCCAATCCAAGATTTCTGTTTCCAGTAGTAGTTCCCTGTATTGAAGTGTCATCATGCTGGTGATCTCCTCTTCAGGTGAAGTGCAACTGATTCTATGCCACTGTAAGGAAATTAAGGGCAAAGAACCCTTCAGTGCTGAGCAAGGGGAGGAAAAGTTGCAAAAGACAAAGTAACAGCAAAATGCAGGAGTTGGAGAGGGAGGGTGTGCTTTCTCCTCTCTGTGCTCTTACATCCTATGCTGCCCTAACAGTTCTTGCTTTGCTCTCCTGGGAAGGCATCCTCAGCACACATTAAATCTTTACTGGAGTTCATAGCACCTCCAGAACCACCTTAAACTTTTGTGTTCTGCCTACAGCTCTCTGACATGATCGATACCCAGTTAGTGTGAATATAGCATAAACCAGTGTACTGAAAAGCCTGAGAGAATTGATTCAGTGCCTCTGAAATGTAGACTTTGCTGTGGCTGCTGAAAGACCATATTTCAGCTGCTTTCTTCCTTTAATGCCAGACTCTGATCTGGAAGGCAGGGATCTTTTCATGGCTGCCTTACTGCTGCTAGAGTGAGTTCTAGTATTTTGGGCTGCCTGGGGTATTTGCTCCTGCTGGAGTCTTTTTTTTAATGAGTAAGGTGTCTTGAGAAACTGCTAGCTTGATGATAAAATGTAAGGAGGTTTATTCCTAGTGCCTGCTCTTGGGGCTCATGAGCTTGCTCAGAGAAATGCCATACCAAATTCTTTGTGGTCATAGCCAGTGCTGCTACTGGAGCCTCTGACTGTGCTTCAGCACATGGTTAATGAGTGGGATTTAAATGATGGTTTGCTTGTTGCTGCTGGCTTTTCCTTATCTATTTCCAGTGACTGGTGAAGAAATGGTTAAGGAACATCAGGTCAAATGACAGCATGTATTTTTGGAGGAGGTCATGGTTTCTGTGCCTGGTACCCTCCTGCAAAAGGTACAGATCCTTTCAATATCTGGATATGTCTGCAGTTTGTTTTAACCCTTGCCTTTGCTGCTAAGGCAAATGTAGCGTAGTGCAACAGCAGGCTGTGTACTAGGCTGTAGGGATGCAGCTTGTTTCCAAGCTAATATGTGCTTCTAATCCCCCTGCTTAAATCCTGCTTAAAGAATACTCCCTGGGTGTTTCCTAGCTCTGCAGCAAACTCTTACAAGTTTCCTTCTCCCCAGAGGCCTGGTTTTATGAGTGAAGAAACACAGAAGTGGTGTGAGGAAGAGTCCCTTGTACAAAGGGGAATTAAAAAAATGACTCCTGGACTCCAATTGCAGGGTCACTGGTGATGCCTGTGCCTGTGAGGAACCAGGAAGATTTGCTTCCTTTCTTGAATAATAGAAAGCATTTAGCAGTTTTGCCAGTTTTCCCAGGGACCTGAAACATTTGGATTGGGGCAAGGGAGAGAGGCTGCTTCTTGCAAAACCTCTGCAGGTTCTTCCACTTGTCTCTCACTGCAGAATCAGAGTGATCAGGAGTGCAAGGGTTGGGGGAGATGGCTGGCTCAGTTGTGGGATGTGATGCACCAATATATTTCAAAAGGTTCACCAGCTGCTGTAAATTGCATTCTGCCCATCCCTGGCTGACATGTGAACACAAGAATTCCCATGTGCCAGGAATCTTAATGTTTTTTCCTCCTGCCTCTATGCTTGGGTGTAAATGTCCTTAAGATGTAATTTTTCCAGCTCAGCCTTTAGAATTTCTAATTATGCTGGAAGAGCTAAGCTGCAGCAGGGTTGCCATTTGACTACCCTTCTTGTGCCTTTCCCTTGCTTTTCAGACAAGTGATCTTTTGAGAAGGGAGAGTCCCTACTGCTGAGTGAGGAGGAACTAAAATTTGGCAGATCTAAATGGATTTTAATTTGCATCAATATTCTGGAGCAAGTAACTGTGTACATTGATGAACAGAGGGCAAAGCTTACCTCATTTGAAAAGCTTGCTTGATGGTTAGGAAGTACTCTGCCTTTGTCTTAAAGAACAGAAGTGAGGATGTGCTTATCAAAGATGCTCTTCACTTGGTTTAGCAGCAGAAGTTGTGTTGAATCCTGTGAAAACAAAATAAAGTCCCTGCCCAAGAAAGCTCACAGAGAAGAGCCTGTTCCATTCAGGAAAAGCCTGGAAATGGCCTTGAAGAGCTGTTGACCTTGACTTGGTGAAAGTTTTAGGTTTAAAATACCAGTAGGTTGTAACTTAGGATCAATCATAAGTCTTTTGCCAATCCTGCCATTCAAAAAAGGTGGAGAGTTGGCTGATCATGTACAATTGATTGGACAAAGGGAAATGATGTGGAGAGCCACTTTCAACTTTGAAGGTCACTGGCAGACTAGGGGAGAAAGTTGCTGGCTGAGGTCATCCCTAAGGTGCTGTGTTTTGGCTCCTGTGAAGCTCCCAGGCTCTGAAGTGCTTCACCACACATGCCTTCTGCCAGGGGATGCCTGACTGTACCTTAACATATAGTAAGAAAATAGGGGTTTTTTGGCAGAAGTCCTTGCTGTGCTAATGCAGCAGCTCTGTCAGTGGCAGAGCATGCCACCTTAACCTGTCTGCGTTGCACAGGCTCTAGAAGTGCTTGAGGGTGCCTGCGGTGCTTCAGAGAGCAACGTTTGAACTGCTCTGGGCAAAGAGGAGCCTGAAGCAAACACCCTTGAACTGAAGGGCAGGAGAAACTGGTCACTGAAGACTATCTCAGAATTACCCTGGGCTGGGGAAGAGCATGTGAGTCAGGACACTGGGTTGCATTCCTGAGGAGACAGACCTTGGGCTGAATCCCAGGAAATATTCCTGGCTCTGAGGCTGCCTTGCTCACAGAGCTGGTGAAACCACTGTGCCTCAGGGCAGAGGCAGAAGTGCTTTGCAGAGAAGCTGTATGTGGTGATGGTGCACAGAGGTGTACACCTGGAGGACTTCAAAGGAGGGGTGGTCCAGGCAAGACCTGTTCCTCCTTGAAGGCTCAGTCCTCCAGACAGGCTAGGCAGCCCTTCTGTGTCTGATTACCAAGTATCAGCTGATGTGCCTGGGGTAGATGGGGGACAAGTGAAGAGGAGGGAACACTTTGTGGTTTGCTGGCAATTCACCCACTCTTTGATGCACTGCAGCAAAAGCCCTGTCTGAAAACTCTTCAGCAAAGAAGGACATTGCAGGGAAAGGGGGGAGGAGGGCAACGGTGGACGGCACAGGACCGAAAGATGCTGCTGCAAGCGCTGTGACAGCCAACCCTTGTACTCTGCTGCTGTCACCCCTGCAATCATTTAGCAATTGAGTTGGCCAAATGCAATGCCTTATGTCTGTGAGAAGAATGCAGCATCCCTTGCCTGGATGTCCTTCAACTGCAACAGAGGGAGGCTGCTTGGTGTAAATGTGTCCCCAGGGGCTTATTGTAGCTATTCAGGTACCAGCCATGATGAGGAAGCCGCAAGGCTCCCGTTGGTGAATTGAACTTGGGTGACAAGCCACCACTGCAGCATCCACTCTGCAGTTGCCTCATCCAGGATGTTGTAATGTTCTGGGGACTAAGGTGGCAGATGGAGAGCATTATGTAGAGCAGTGTTGTTGGAAAGGATGTGTTGACTGAAGAAATAACTGCAGATGCAGTGCAGGTGATCCTTGGGTTGTTGCAGCATGCACAAGGTATCTGGACTGTATCCTGAGACAAGCAGTAAGATGAAGAGCAGTTCATGCATCTTATCTACTAAGGATTAAAACTCTTCAGTTGGCAGTAGGCCCCCCAGCAAATACAGTGCTGCTGCAGAGGAGGACTGCAACCTGCAGGCTGCCTTGTCAGGTGATCTGTGCAATGAGAATTGCACCCAAAGTGGCAACCCAGGAGTGGAAGAGGACTTCACTGATCTATGGGAGAGCTGCAGGACTGCTGGCCAGTCTGCTAGTTATCTCCTTATGCTACAGTCATAATCCTCAGGTAGAGGAGAGGAGACACTTGCTTAGGTGACCTTAGATGCAGTTTCGTGTGGTGCTAATGAACTGGGAGTTTAGCATTAGGGAAGCAAAGTTTGCAGGAGACTTCAGATGTGGGGGGAAAAAAACTTGCAGTGATTAATGGTTTCTCTTCTGACCATCCCTGTGTAGCACACAAGTTGAATACATCATGTGGTAGATGTATTTCTGTTGCTAGGTAGCATTCATGATCCTAATATTTAACTGATGTTTATTTTTGGGCCCTGTTGTAAGAAACTGACTCAGATTTACATGTGATGAGAGTTTCTGGTAAAGAGAGCTCTCCACTCAGAGGCATGGTGGTGTGTTTAGTTGTATGGACAACTTGCAGGGCACAATATCTCAAGCCAGCCACTTCACCTGTGAGCGTGGAACTGTCACTTGTGTTCCTCTGCAGCCTGATGGAAAGTTGCCCTTTTGTGCCACGTTCTCCTCATATATCCTGAAGAGAGCTGCAGTAGCAGCCAGGAGGGATGTGGAGACCTCTGCATGTGTCTTCTCCAAAGCTTTGATTTGCTGCAGTCCTGCTCTTGCTGACTGCTCTGTGCAGTGCAAACTCAATGGGTTCACAGCTGCTCTTCACTAGGCAGGATGGGGCAGAGAGTTTGGAGAAGGATGGATGAGGGCAAGTACTTCTTTCCATGACAGTCATTTCAAGAGGAATCAAGGGCTTGCAGTGGTGGTAGGGAAAGCATGGCCAGGCTAACAGAGCTGTCAGTGTTCTGCTGGCCTTTCACTCTTCCTTGAGTGCAGAGGTAGACACTTGCTGCTGGTTAGGCTTCCCTCCCTAAACAGCTCTGCACATGAGGGAACTGAACTTGACCTTTCCTTGCTGAGCACTAGTGGTTCCACAGATCTGCAGTGTGCAACGAAACAAACACCCGCAGTCTGTTGGGCACTGGGGAGGGAGCAAAAAGCCCAGTTTCTTAAACTGATTGACCACAGTGACCCTTTGTCTCCACCTGTGAACTAGTAAGGAAAATGCAACCAGCTTCTCCCAGATGCCTCTAAAGGACTCTTCCATCTGTACCCCTCCTCACTGCTGCAGCCCTGTGACCTTGTGTGCCTGCAGAGGCCCTTGGTGGGGGTCTCTCTCCGCAAGCACCACAAAAGAGGACAGGATACCCTGTCCCCTGCACGTGGTGTCCCCTCTGCTGGCTGCCTGACTCCCAGCAGAGGGAGGCAGAAGCACACCAAGTCCCAAGTTGCAGTCTTCCAGCCTTCAGCTGCTCTGGGCTCTTTTAGCCTTGGTGTCATTAAAAAACAAACAAAACAAAGCCCACATCTCACCGGGAAGAGGCATTTCTCTTGCTGCTTACAGGTAAAGCCGTTGAGTAGCAGGGAATTGCTACCTGTAATTGCACAGCTAATCCTACTAGCAAGCTCTGTCCTTCACCTTAGGTACTATTCTTAGTTCAGTCCCTGCTGGATTCTGGCCAGAGCAAATGCTAAGGGTTGGTCTGTTGGCTGAATGAGTGAATTGGGAAGCATCTTCCCTCTTTAAGAGGCAAAGCCATGCAAGAGGCTGATGGAGACCCAACTTTTCTGAGGGAGGTAAGTCAGATACTGATGGAAATGCTAAGAAAACAGTAGAAATGTGGGTGCATGAATTTGGTGAACTACAGCTAACCCTAACTCAGCCCAAGGGAGTGGACTGAATGACTTAAGTTTGTTGTGACTCTTTGCTGTTAGGACCTTAGTAGCAAATTCTTTTGTCTTCTTACCTCTTTTATCAGAAGCTGGGTCTCCAGCTTGCTGCTCCTTATTTGTTCCAGCAACTTATATACAGAATCTCTGTGCCATCCAGGCCTTGCTTTTGTGAGTGGGTGTGACACTAGGGAGGGCTGATGCAGTCCAGGAGGAGATTAATGGCTGTTTGAAGAGGTGTTTTCTTCTTAGGATAATACGACTGCTGTGTTCTGTGGCATTTTTTTCCCTCAGACTACAGACTGTTTTTTGCACTGCAGAAAAGTGTATGTCAAAAATGCTTCAGCTTTGGGTTTTTGCAGCCTAGTGAACTCCAGTGTGTCTGTCAGTGGTACAAGTCCTTTCTATCAAGGCAGTTGCAGACTGTCACACTGTGTTGAGGTGTACCTGCACCTGGCAGATGCTGTTGGATGCCATCTCCTGTGCAGCATGGAGATCTGAAGGGTGTGTGTCCTTGCTTTGTTCTCTATCTGAGCAGGAGGGAGAGAGAATCTTACTAAGGAGGAAAAAATCCTCATCTTACAACTGGAACATGTCTGAGCAAAGCCAAGCAGACTATCAGAGTGAATAAGGCACTTCAGTATGAGTAGTCAGATGTTTCAGCCAGCACAGGGTATGTACTCAATTGCTTGGAATGTCATCCCTTGCCCTGTGCTTGAACTGGTCCTGTTCCTCATGCTGATCCCTCTTCTTTCTGCAAGAAGGGGAAATGCTCATAAGCTGCTGGACCCACAGAATAGTTCAGGAAAGAATTTGCCAGTGTTCTTGGAGACTAGGAGCTTCTGGGAAATGATACTTGGGTAATATCTTACTGGGGGTTTGGGCTGTTTAGACAGAAGCAGTGCAGGAAGCAGAACTGGACTTGAGTGGTTGTGCTCTGATGAGGGAGGCTAATGAGTGTGTGGTCTGCAGGGGTGGCTTGTGTATTAGACCACTGCCTGGGAGGTGGTCTTTCCTTATTTCTTCTCTTTGGGGCAAAATATGACTGCTGCCAGTAGCCTGGGTCATATAGGATCCCTGACAACCTGCCAGCCCTGCAGGGATTTGGGAAGGCTCACTGAATTCTCCAGAGACTCATATCTCAGGGCTCTTTTGTTCTTGTTGCCAGATCTTCAGTGACTTCCAATGTGAAGCAACAGGAAAGCCTAGCATTGACAGGTGTACTTGCAGAATATGACAGCTACATAACAATCCAAACACTACAGAAACTAGATTGAGGATTAGAAGGACCTGGCTCCTTCATGTGGCTGTGGAAGTGGTAACTCAGCTTTGCAAGAGGAATAGGAGCACCAATAATCTGGCAACATAAGCATTTGCTGAGCAACAGTGCACTGGCTGCTGCTAGTCACTCTGCTCTGTTTGCACCTATGCAGCTGAAGAGACTGTCCCTATCTTGTTAGCTGTAATTAGCCTCTACAAAGTGTGCATGCACAGACATATATGTCTGCAGAAGCCTTGTTAGAAGATGGTCTGGGGAGAAAGTATCTGCAGAGGAGCTGAGGAGAGCTGGACCTGTATCTGACTCTTTGAGCTGGTGAGTTCATGACAACTTGCATTCCTCTAGCAGCCTGAGAGCTTCTTTTATGCTTGTGTTCAAGTTCCAACTGGTTAATATGTCTTAGTCTCCAGCCCTGGTCCATCTAGTTGTTCCAGCAGAGCACTAGGTGTAAGAGTGAAGTGATGGTATGGCCATGCTTGGGCCCCAGTCATTTACCTGGTTGAGCTGGCAGGTGAAATGTGCCTTCACCCTCTTAGGCTATGGCATGGGAGAGGAAGCTGATGCAGGCTAACACTCTTTCAGCCTGAGCTGATACTTGTGATAACTCCTGCTAACACAGACTAGGAGCTTGTACACACAGTCACTTAACCCAGCTCTGCTGAAGCATGGCATTCCCTTAGCTGAGCTGAAGGAACCTGTTCAAACAGATGACAGTACAGCTGGATGCCTTCCACCTTCACCTGCTGCTAAAGTTTCCCAGCTTGGACACTAACTGAGATTATTTCTGCAAGGGAAGATGTCAAACAGGTTCTGGAGGTTTGTCAGGTTTGCAGGAAGACCTTGGGCTATCTTCCAGTCCTGTTTTACTTCACTTATGAGAACTGCTCATGACACAAGGTAAAAGTGGCTGTGGAGTAGGCACAACCTGTTTATGTGAAGAATACAACCATGAGCACGGTGGCTGGTGGTGTACAGGCAATATTTCTGGTCAATGTTAACAAGCAGCTTTGCTGCAATTAAAGTGACTGGATCCTCTGCTCATTAGAGGTGGAGAGCTACCCAGTCCTCTGTTTATCTGCCCTTGCAAAGGAGATCTGGAAACATATGCTTTGGGGAAAACCTGCATTATTTTCCTGTTTACCATGAATGTTACTGCTTGTTTGTGACTTCTCTCCCCTCAAAAACCACTGCTTAGTAGTGACTGGTGACCAGCAGTTTGCATAGGTGTTCATGAATCTGCCTTCAGAGTGGTACCACTGAGGAGAAAGGGTTGGGATAGACAGGAGTAGTTGGTATCTTAAAGGAGGCACTGAGACTGCTATTTTCCTCCATGTTATTTGAGGTTATTCTTTTCCCCTTGGTGGGTGATGTGGTAACTTGGTGTCCTGTCTTGGCCGTGGGGTGGAGATCAACAAGATGGCCCTCAGTGAAGGTGGCAGGTAATTTTTCTGTGCTTGTGGATTTCTCTTTCTCATCTGGTATTAAAACCTACTGCTAGTCTCTGTACCCAGTAGAAGTTTTCAACTAGTGCATGGTAGTGATTAAGAATAATTCTGAAGGTAAAATGTGTTACAGTAAATTCACATTCAGATCATAGCTCCTAAGAGTTTGGGGATAGAAAGGATCTGCAATAAGAATCTGACTTCTAAGCTATGATAATTCAGCTAGTCTACTAGATTTCTGGGTTGAACCAGAACATCAGAAAGGTGATTCACCTTGATTTGAAGATAAATGCTCCACCATTTGCCTAGGTACTGAGTGTCAGTCCCTAATGCAGTTTCTCTACTTAGTTTTAGCTGAACTTGTGGTGTTGGTTTTCAGCCACTGGCTCTTCTGCCTCCCTCAGCTCCTGTAGAGAACAAGCAGAAGCATCCAGTGTGTCACTCTGAGAAGAGCTTCCTACCCTGTAATCAGGTTATTTCTGAAGGCATCTTGGTTTAGCAATAAGGGCTATCTCAGTGAGACCAGTTCAAGTTCTCCCCAAGTGTCAGTGAGACACTGCACTGTAAGTGGATGCTCAGTAAGAGCAAGCTGAGCTGAAATTATAGCAAGAGGAACTCAGCAGCTAAGTTGCTGTTTCCATGCTCTGGAGAGCTTTCATCAGTGAGACCCATCCTTAATGAACCTTGGTGGAGAGGATCAAGGTTTTGAAGTGATGACAGCTCATGCAGGTTAAAGGCAGCAGTTGTCCCTTGGATGGCAAGATGCCAGTCCTTAAAAAAAAAAAATGGTTCAGTCATGGTGCCAG
Organism: Galbula dea; assembly: GCA_013399015.1. NCBI lineage: Eukaryota > Metazoa > Chordata > Aves > Piciformes > Galbulidae > Galbula > Galbula dea. Next base: position 133,658 of record VWZX01006572.1, read on the forward strand.
CATGCCTGTAGGAAGCCCTGGGTTGCTGGCTTCCAAATCTGTGAACTTTAAGTCATTCAGCTTGACTTTTCTCTTCTTAGTTGTCTGGGAATTGACAAAAATCCACTTGTCCCTGTGATGGTTATAGCCAGCAGTGAATAGGAGTGTATGCCCAGCCTTTAAATCAGCTTGGGGTCTGTCAGACCCAGGCTTGACAAATCTCAAGTGTTTGACTTCCAACCCTGCCAGGCACATCATAACCTGGGGTGGTACTGTAAGAGCAACCCAAAGGAATCCACATGCAGTGTCAGTCTAAGTGTGGAGGCTGGCAGGGCCCAGGTGCACACCTGGAGAGCCTCCTCTTGTCTTGCAGCCCCTGTGCTGGTGAACATCTCTGGTCAGGCATCAGCAGCACTGCTTTGTGCAAGGATGTGTGGCTGCTCTGGGCTGAAGAGGGTGAGGGGATCATGAGACCCACAATGAGTGGGGGAAAGAAGTAGTTTCATGCACACAAAAGTAAAAGTTAATCCAAAGTGTACCTGTGCAAGCTGGTTGCTTCAGGCCACCTCTCAACTTCCTAGTTATTGTTCCCTTTCATGCCAAGTTAGGGGACACATTCACTTTATTCTGCCTTTTTCTGCTTTTCAGGGCCAGTGCATGCTCTAAGAGGAGCCTTGCAATATCTAGGGAGGAAAAGAAGTCATCTCTGAGAAGGGATGGACATGAGAACAAAGAAACAGTTTCAAGGGCATTCTCTCACCATGGGTTGTGTGGGTAGAGTACAGCTGAGTCACTCCAGTTCTCCTTTGTACCAGGATTTCTCAGTTCAGTGCCAGAGGACAGCTTTGGCACATCACTTTGCTAACCCCAAAGCTGCTTGGGCAAATGGATGTAGTCACTTATGCTTGTGTGCTGTTGGCATGCACAAGGGTCAGTGTGTGAATAACTAGACAAGTTCCACCATGGAAATGTCCAAGATCTCTCTGCAAAGAGGCTGCAGAGCTGCTTGATCCCTTGAGCAAGGTCAGAGCTGAGCTGCAGCATACTGCCACGGTGTGACCAGTGTATATTACACATTTCATAGTTACTCTTCAGAAGTTGATCAGGTATGCTGATTATTGCTTTCTCTGTTTGGATGGCTTACCAAAACCAGCCCTTACTGAGCAGTGACTCCTACTAGTTGGGAGGCACCTGAACACTTAGGTGTTTGTAGCCCTTCCTAAGTTATGGATACAATCAGTTACCATTTGTTGCTACTTCAGCAAAGTGACCTCTTGATATTTCTTCTATAAACCATGGAAACTCCAAGCTTAAAGGCAGAGGGGATAGCAAATTTGCCATCTGGATTGAACATGGTTTGCACACTTCCTTTTGTATTTTAATGTAGTATCTTTTACTTTTGCTCCCTGAGGTGCAGAGACTCAAGAAGACTGGGGACTTGAAATATTTGGCCTTTATACCAAAAGAGCCAACTTCTGCATCAAACTCCCAGTTTGTGTTAGGAGGTGGGAGCTGGGAAGGATGCTGTGTGGAGAAGTGAGGAGATTTCCTGGGCTGCAAAGAGTTTTCCACTGTCTGATGTGGAGAAGAAAAGTTGTTCAGAAGTTAGGGTGGATTTTTTTATTGTGTTTGGAAGCTGTCTGTTTAGAAGTTTGAGTAAGGTGGAAGCCTCAGCCTCATGAAGTAGGAGAAGCCTGATGAATTCTATGAGCAAATGCAGAACTGGCTTTTCTTGCTGCCTGTTGTTAATGCTGTTCAACATCTCCCTCTCCTCCCTAGAGGGACTCTGCTCTGCATCCCTCCTAGGAGGAAGATTTGGAGAAAGGACTGAAAGGCTCAACCCTTTGTAGAACAAGCTTAGAGAAGTCTGTGTTTAAGGCTAGCTTATTTTTTACATTTAAAAAACCCACTGTTTTGGAGCTGTCAGTGTTATCCCCCTCACCCCTGTCACACTGTGCTTCCTGACCTCCCTTTTCCTCCACTAGCTGCATCTTCACACCATGACATCCCACACAAACAGAGATGGGGACACTAGTGAGTGTCTAGTTTGGGATGGATCCCAGAAAATAACAGCAATGAGAGGGGAGCAAAGGGCACCTGGAGGAAAGCAGAGAGGAGGGAAGTGCCATTTGCAACTGCTGCAGCAGGGGCACAGCCTCAGTGTAAGTTAGCCTGACCTGTGGGAACTGGAAACTTAGGAATTGTTGGCTACAGAACGCTGTAGAATTGGGTGGGTTGTAGTGAAGTCTGTTTCAAAGTGAAATAAAAAGAAATGAACTAAAACAAAACAAAGAAAACCAACAACAAAAAGAGAAAAACAGAACAAAACCCAACCAGAAACAAAACCCAAACCTACAAGTTTGGTTTCATTTTGTTCAAGATCTTTCCCATGTTATGGATGGATTTAATGGGCCAAATTCTGTACTTTGTCCAGTGGGTAACAGTGAAGTCACTCAGTCCAGCAGCAGGATTGCTCTGAGCATGTGCTGCACTGAAACAGGAAACTAGCCCTGCAGCTTTATTAAGAAAAGTAAATGTGATCACTCACTGATATAAAGGAGAGGAGAAAAAAAAAATCTGCATTGTGTGAGTGGGGAGGAGGCTGCTGCAGTTCTGTCTCTGAAGTGCTCGTTATTAATTAGCTGTGTGCACAATAAGTGCTTCTCTGGAGGATGGATGAGGTGCCTTAGCCTCCCTCTGCAACCCTACCAGTGGTAACAAAATCAGTGCTGGGGGGAGAGCATATTTGGGATGGAATGGCAGGAAGAAAAGGTCCATCCAGCCCCTGCTGGGTGCTTTTGATGGTGAGTGCATTTCAGATGCGGGGTCCTGCACCGCTGGGGTTTGATGTCATTGCTGCTGTTTGTCTGTCTGTCGTTGCCAGTTTGCTATTTCCAGTTCCTGGAGCCTCTGATGGGGTTGGGAAGTTGTGGGCTACATTCCTTTGCCAGGAAGAATCCTGGAGGAATCTTGCATTCCTCCTAACGTGAGCTTCTTTCAGTGCAAGAGGTTGAATTCAGCCCTGGCACAAGTGTGCTGAAGTTGCAGTGCTGCTCTTCAGTGTATTTCTGCCTCACTGCAGTCACTGTGGTTGCACCCAAAGATACCAGACCTGGATTGTCCCGAATGGACCTCTCTGCAGTCTGCACCAGCCTGCAAGGCCACAGGAGCCCCTCGGTGGTACCCAGCTCTGACAGCCTGAGGGCTGGCTGCTCTCCTAACGGGGCAGGCTCAGGAAGAAGCTTTATTTGGGCTTGTCTGGGCTTGTTCAGGCCTGAGCCTGCCTTTGTCTTTGCGATCACAGGGATCCGAGTGGACCACAGGGGATCTGCCTCTGCAATTTGCAGCTGCTTTGCTAGTGAAAGCTTGAGAGACCCCAGCAGCAGCCCACGAAACTGGAGCTTTTCTGACCTTCTCTGTCTCCTCAGGTAAGTGCAGTCTGTGTGTGTTTGTGCTTGTGCCTGCAGATGTGCTGTCTCCATCTGCCTGGGTGCTACCCTCTGCCAGCTTCTCTGCAGAGCCTCTGTGTGTCTGAGTGGGGCTGTGGAAGGTGGTGGTGGTCTCTACAACAATTATACAGCTAGGGAAGATTCCAGAGGTCTGGAAAATCATATGGGGAAAATGTTACAGCAACTGCCCTTGTTAGTCTGGCATGTTGGGGTAAAGGGTGTTTGCTTTTGCTTTTTTCCCTTTCCTGTCCTGTAGCCCCCTTCTTTCAAGCCCTTCTCACACAAATGCACATTGAGCATGGGGGTACTGGGGAGGGTCTAGTTTTTGAGCAGGCCCAGAAATTAGGAGCTCCCAGAAAAGCAGCTGTGTGCTCACCCTATCTGAATGTGCTGCAGCTGCACAGGGCAAGGTGAGGATGTTCCTTAGCAGCATGAACCTAGTGAGCAGTAAGTGGTTCTGGTGAGTGAGTTGTCTGGCTTTCCTACATCCAGGAGACAAGGTACCTAATCGATGTGGTATTAACTGCTCTGTGGTTGTGTCATGTCTAGCATTTACATAGGGGAACATGGAAGCTGAATGTTTAATTGTTTTCAAGGAGCTGGCAGCTGTGCCCCTCTCCTGCTACATTTAGGACAGAGAGGGCAGTTTGTGCTGTTTTCAGTGTTGTTACCTGCCTCAGCATGTTGCCCCCACACTTGTTTTGTAGTGGGAAGGATAAATAATGTAGCTTAAATGCTGGTATTACCTGGTGCTCACATAGGGGAAGAAAGCTCTGTTATGCTGTGCTTTGCTTTGTTCCCCACTGCCCCTCTTCAGTCTTCCTGAACACCAGTGAAATGAAGCTTGGCTTTACCTGCATCTGGGTGCCCTGTGCATCACTCACCTGCCTATTGTGAGGTTTCAGGTGTCTGTGCAAACCACTAACAGGATTATCTATGATCTAGATAACTGCTACAGTACACAGGAGATGGACTTTTCCCTTACTTGGGAAGGGCTGGCTTAGGTAGGGATTGAAAGACACTGGAAGTCATTTCAGATCAGAGGTAAGTACCAGTTCCTTAGAGCTCAGCTTCTACACCAGCACAGATCTAGGCTCAGGTTTTATTTCCCCTGCTACCTTTCAGGGGCATCTCAGCAGCCCACCTATGCTTACCTTTTATAGCTCTGATATGAAATATGTTCAGTTGCAAGCAACTTACCTCTCACCTGGACAGTCTCTTGATATTTTACTAGCTGTAGGTATGCCAGTGTGTTTTGGAGTGCCCACCTGCTCTGAGGGTGAGTTTGAGTGATAGTTATTGGCTTCCTAATTTGTAAGTGCTGTGGGGGTGAGGTGCTTTTTTGTTTTGTTTAACAGCCCAGAGCTAAGAAGGGTTAATTTGCATGTACTGAAGGTAAACATGTAATATCTGATGAGTGCCATCCTCTTCTAGTGACTGCTTTGCTGCTACACTGGTGGTATTGGTAACTGGCAATACTCGACTCCAGTGAGGAGTTGTTTGCACTTGCAGGCAGCTGTGGGGAGTTTCAGATTGGGCCTTAGCCCTCTAACAGTGGCAGTTTCAGTGGCACAGTGATCAGGCTGCAGCTCCTCTGTTCTTTGAAGAGCTTAGTCTAACAGAGTAAAACATCTTGTGGACAAAGCTGCATCTAGGACTCTGCTTCAGAACTAATGAACACAACGAAGCCATGTGCACACTGAGACTGTTGGCTCTGGGCTCTGTGAAATGACCTCCTGAGCCTAAATTCTAAGCAGGGCAAGAGGGGCAAAGGGCTCTTAAATAATGAGGCTCCTTTTTCCTTCCCTGCCACTTGCTGCCCTCTGCACCTGACCCAAGGTACAGGCAGTTCTGGTGACCACGCTTCTGTTTTGACATCTCACACTGTGCTGTGGCCCCCAAGAGAAAGTGAGTTGACCTATTTTAAGTAGCTTCAGAAAGCTGAGGTACAAGTATATATGTATATTTGAGGGGTGAGTGGTATTGGAGTAGTAACATTGAGGCTAAAGTCACTGTTTGGACAAGCCCTCTGGTTTTGATGGAGTCGTGCTAGGGATGCTTATTGCTTTGTCCCTTGGATTCTAGACTGAGATTCTCTAAAGCTAGTTTTGTGGGCTTGTGGGGCTTTTTAACATTCTTCTCTCTTAAAAGGGCTGACAAAAACATCTTTCTAGTCAGAACTCTGGATAAACTTTAGGAAGGGAGTTGGATCAGAGCAGGAAAGGGAAAAAATCCTCTGCAAGCAGTAGCTTATGAGTTGTCTGCTGTTAGCTGACCAGTGGTGTTCTCTAATGGTTTGCTCTGGTTTCACTCTGCTCTGTATGATGGAGAATGGACAGGCTTATGAAGTGTGACACAATGGCAGATTTCATGTCAATAATGGGAGGTTTATCCTGTCCTGACCTATGAACATCTCAGTACATGTACCTTGTCTCAAAGCATGGAGGAACTGGAGGTTTTTTTAGTACAGATGTGAAAAAATCCCTTCCTTGCACTCATTTCTACTGTGGCCTTGGCAGAAAACTGGTTAAATGAGAAACAAAACATCAGAGCTTTCTTGCTGGGCAGATGTCAGTCCTCCTTTGTATAAAACAGTTATTTCTGCTTGTCCTCTACAGCTGGATGGAGAGGACTTCTCACCAGTTTTCCTTCTATGACTGGAATCTCCTTTTGAGTATGTGATGAAACTTGCTAGGCCATTTTGCAGGCAAGTCTCTGTTTCCTTGCATTTTGAAGGTAGAACACCAGTAATCTCCCAGTAACTGGTACAGACCATCTCTTAATGCAAATAGAGAGAAGTTAGTAACACATGAGCCATTGTTTTGTTTCCAAAGAGAGACTCAGCTGAAGGAGCTTATACAACTGTGGAACTCTGAGGCAAACCTTCAGTTTCATGTATTTTTTTTTTCTGTTTACATTTGAATTTATTGTAGGAGAAGTGACCAGGCACCAAAGCTATGCCTAGCCTCTCTGAAGCAACCTTCTCCCAGAAATACCAATTCTTCATCCAGTGGACAAGACAAGGCTTTGGTAAGAGGAATTAGAGCAAACAAATTGGACAGTACTGAACATGGAGTTTGAATCTTTTCACTTGAGCCTTCCTGGAGGCATTTTCCTCTCTCTGTCCTGGTGGAATTGGGGTGAACAGGTCAGGGAACTTCCACAGTTGGATAAACTTTCCCAGGTCCATCTAGGGTATAAAAACACAGGTTTGGGGGTTTTTTTTGGAGTGACATGCTAGAGCAGACATGGGGCCAGAGACAGTTAATGACTGGGTTTGTGATCTATGGCTAATGCTTGCACACTGCTTGGTTAATGACTCATGGGTGCTTACGTGTGGCTTACAGCCTGCAATGCTCTGGACTCTGCCCAGGCCTCTCCCAAGGCACTGAATCAGCAGAACCCCTCAATACCTTGATGCTCTGAGGTTATCCTGACTGCTGCAGAGTGGAGTGAGCAAGGAAAAGGGGCAGCCTTGCTTCCAGGAGCTAACAGCAGCACTGCAGCTTTGCATGGGGCTGTCCACCATGCTTTACTGCTTTGCACAGCTCACTGCTGGGAAGTAATTTTGCCTGTGATGTGTCTACACAGAGGATGACACTAAGGTAGTTGTGGTAGTAGCTGGCTGAGCTGCTGGTAGAACTCTGTGCTGTTTGTGTGAGCTCCAAAATGGCAACTCCTTAAAGGCTTTCTCTGAGAGGCTCTATGGGGAGAATCAATGCTTGTGGTATTTGACAGATGACCACAGAGCAGGTTTAACACAACATGTTTTGCTTCTGCTTAAACATTTGGATGCAATCTGGGTGTTTTATTTAAGTGAGGTAAGACATGGGGAGGGAGTTGTGTAAAGGGAAGAGATAACATGCAGTAAGTTCAATGTGTGGGATGTGACTCTGCATCTGCTTTCTTGGGAACACAAATGCTGGGTGCTCTTCTGGCCTCTGAGACTGGACTACTCCAGAAAGCTTGCAAACAGTTAAGATGTTGCTGCTGGATATCTTCAATGTCATTTCAGAGAGAAGAGGTGGGGGGGAGAAAAAAAGGTAATGAAAGCTTCATTACATATTGTTGTTACAGTGGAAAACCAGAATTTGCTAGAATGAGGGAAGTGGGGGGATTTCATTGCTTGTTTTCATGTAAAAAATTGAAATTAAATCAAGGGAAGGAAGAAGTTTCTCTGAATCTCAGAGAAGGAACTGTTTGACTCTGCTGTGGAAGAAGGCACAAGTCTGGTGTGCTGTGTTTGCATGTTCCTCACTGCATAGCACATGGGGAAATGCAGTAACTGGTGTGTATGTTAATTCCATGGCTTTATCTTGTTTTGATGTGGGGATTTAATATTACTTAAGCCAACTGTATCAGCCAGGCCCAGTGAGTTCCCAAATGAATGTTCACTTGGGTGAGATGTGGCAGATTTTAAGTATCATGCTTTTGAAGAAATAGGAGGAGCTGATTGCTGTAGATGTTCTTCAGGGTGTCCTTTACCATGCTCTGTGGAATTTTTGTGTCTCTATTTCATGGAGTAGGTGACTGGCTGACAGACATAGCTCTCCTGCAGGTCTCAGTCATAATATCCTGAACTCCTAATCTTCCATGTTATATCCAAGAGGTTTTGTGCTTCTCAGAGTGCAGGAGAGTTTGTGGAAAGAAGCTCCTTAGAGCAGATCTGGCTTCTGTCTGCAACATGATCCCAGGGCTACAAAACTGCTGCTGCTTTTTGACTTATCACCTGCAATAGGATGAAGCTAGCCTGTTAGCCCACTGGCTGTGTCCCTCTGAGCTGAAAATCATTAGGGTTTGGAAAGCAGCTGTAGAATTGCTGACCCATCTCAGACTAGGACTCTCATTTCCCCTGTCATTCTGTTACTGACCCGTCCTCTGTGATTTTTGCCTGTCTTACTGCATTTTACAGAAAGGAGTTGCTGGTACTGTCTATTCTTTTCTTTTCTGCTTCATTTTAGAAAGCCCATGACTCACTGCAAAGGTATTGTCCCATTTCCTTATTAGCTGTGAGGTTGGCCTGCAGGAGTGGTGGCAGTGTGTGGGGTGGAGTCGTGGCTATATCAAGGAAGGCAGAACCATCTGAGTTTGCAGTGAGACTGGATTATGTGTGAAGCAGGTGTCTGCACCTCTCTGGAGCCTGCACTCACCTTGCTTGCAGTGTATTATGCCTAGCAGCAGGAAGATGGGGTCACTTGGGACCTTAGATGGACTTTGGATACCACTGGCAGCTGGACCTTCTAGCACAGAACTGTAAAACTGGTAAATATTCTTTCTATCATGTCAGTATATTTCACAAGGAAACTTTCTGCTGTGTGATTAATAAAAAGGCAAACAGGAATTGTTTGGGAGCTTGGAGGAGAAGAAAGGGACAGGAAAAGTATGATAATAAGAATGCTTAATAACCATTGCCAGGGGTCATAGCCTAGAACTATTTTCTGGTTGACTTGGTAGCATATGCCAGGAGTTGAAGCAGAAGATGGGATGATACAGCACAGGTCTGAAACCCTTTGGAGAGACTGATCCAGAATCTGCATATCATAGGACTTGTATCAAAGCAAAGTCAGAATTTATCACATGTATTCTTACCTTAAAAAGAAACCTCTCTGAGGTTATGTCAGGAAAACTGACTCTCTTTGGAGAAGCAAGACAGTTCCTCTCCTACCTGGAAGGTTGATAATAGGAAAGACTGACACCTTCGTTGGGAGAAAGGAGAAAGTTTGGTCTTGCTGTCTAACCACCACTGCTGGTTTGGTATGGCTTTAAGATTTCTTTTCTCTGGAATGTCAGCTCAACCTAGTGAGTATAATAGACTCAGACATTACTTCTAGTTCTATGGTTTAGAAATAGGGTTGATTAAAACAGCCTCTATAAAAGACATTGAGCATCCTGATCTAGTTTTGAAGTTAGCCTTGTTTAAAATAGCTGGTAGCCAGGAGTCTCTTTCAACCTAAATCTTTCTGAAGTTTGCAAACTTCAGCTTTTTCACTCAACCTTTCTTCTATTGCTGAGTTTCACAGATGAAAACCCATCTTTGCTGTGCCTTAGAACAGGGAGTATTTGAAGCTTCCAGTGACAGAGGATCTGTTTCCATCAGGCTTCCAGCAGGAGGAGTTCAAATCTTTAAGCTGTATGTAATTCTTCAGGTACTAGCTCAAGGCTTCTGACTAGCACAGACATAGCTTAAAACTCCACTTGCTGACACAGTTCTGGGAATGAACTTGAAACAAATATGCTTAGTTAAATGGAGCTTATGGTGTCACATATTTCAGTGATGACAAAATGACAGCTTGCAGATCTTACCTGGCAGGACTCTTTACCTTTCTTGGAATGCAGTATTTCTGTAACAGGAGAGTATTTCCATCTTCCACACCCATCAGCTTGTTGTTTTATAGTAGTGATTTCTACATAGGCTAGTTCCTTGTACTCTTCCATAATCCACCAAACAACTTCTTCCTGCTGCTTTCTCACCAAGATAGTAACACTGAGGGTAAGGATAAATCTGTATCTGGACACTTAACCTAGCACAGGATCTGGTCTAATGAGTGGTGTCCCTGCCTGGCAGGGGGGTTGGAACTAGATGATCTTTAAGGTCCCTTCCATCCTGGGCCAGTCTAGGATTCTAATGATTGAGTTGGTGTGGTTTGTGCAGGCTGGGTCACTTCTCTCCAGAAAAGCACCCCAACAACCAATGTGAACTGAAGAAAGTCATGTCTTATCTTTTCTTTGCAGAGAAAATTGCCCTTTTGGGGCAAACCTGAACCTTTAGCTGGTAAATTCAATTACATGTGCATGACCATGTAAACTGAGTGTTACCTCTGGCCTTCCACCTGTGCTCAGGGATGCTAATACAGACTGTGCTGTCATTGATGGGTTTAGTCAAGTTCCCTGAAGCTGAATGCTTACCATAAATGCATGATCTCTATAAATATGCCAGATACTTCAACTAAAGGAAGGAGAAAAGGATTTGCTGTTAGACAGGCTCCTGAAACAGAAAAGTTGCTCAGCTTGTTGGCCAGCACCTTTGCAGAGGTCTCTTTAACTCTAAACTAGCAAAGATGTTTAGTTTCCCCTATAAGACTTCAACTCTGGTCCCAAGTCAGTCATCCCTAGAAATACAGCTTCTGACTGTCTAGAAATTGGAGCAAGCTCAAGAGCTGGGTAACTTTCTTGGGTATTGCCAGTGCTTGCTTTTCCTGCAGCCACAGCAGAGAGGAACTAGTTAAATGATTCTTTCCCTGCGAGGCTGGAATTCAAGGGTGGTTTTGCTGCTTCATGTTCTCCCAGAGTTAAACACTTTCAGCTGGGTGACTTGTTTCCTCCTTTCCTAAAGTACTGGGAATTATAGGTAGCAAGCAGCAGAGGGGAGCTGAAATGATTTGAAAAATTAAAAGCATTTTTCCCTGGTCTTGTCATCCTTAATTTTTTTACTGGTTCCAAGGAGTGTTACAGTTCCCAAAACAGCAATTTTGCAGTCTCCTCTGTCCCTGGAGAAGGATGAAAGATGAAGTAGTATCTTCCTCTTCTGTACCAGATTGTTTTGCTCTCCTGTAGCTCTGCTTGTCCCTGACCTGTTAATTGCCTTTGAGATAGTCTGGTTTGTTCTGATCCTGATGGGAAATGTTGGAGGGATGATTAGGTCATTGTTTAAACAAGACAGCTAGTTCCAGAGTGGGACACATTTTCAGGGCAAGAAGGTGGGTACTGTTGTCAAGTCTTGATCTTGATGGTTTTGGAATTGTTTGCTTTTCCTCAGGGTGAAAAGGTTACAGCCAAGAAGTGATTTGTTAATTAATCGGTGCTGTCTCCTGGGCCACAGGGAACAGAGCCCTTGTTCTGTTATCACCATGCCTGGTGGGTATTACTGTTCTCTGCTGCTTTCATTTCACCCTTGTCACTCTCCTTTGATACTACCTAGAGGGCATGAGCTTTTCCCATCACCTGCACTACCATCCTCTACAATAAAAGCCTCTGAACTTTGACTCTTGCAATAAACCAATTTTGTCTGAGGTTATTGTATGGCTTTTGGAAAACAAAATATGATCCTGAGTGCTGGCCATTCTGAAGACTTGGTGATAGCCAGGAGTTTGGGGTTGTAACATCTGCTTTTCAGTTTGAAATGTTTCCATTTCTTGCCTTTCAGGTGGTGCTCATGCCTTTCTCTTTGCAGGGTGGCAGGTTTCTGATAACTGAGCAAAATAGGGTGAGAGCAAGAGTGTTAGCTCTTGCTTTCTTGCTATCCAAACATGAAACAGGTTCCTGAGATATTGGCATTTGTAACCAGGTGCATTAGAAGGGGGAGCAGCAGCTTTGTAGCCCTGGGAATAAGAAGGCTTAGATGTCTCAGAATACACAGCTGTAGAGTTGCCAGTGGATTGCTGAAGGCAATTAAAGGCTGATGAAAGCCAGGGAGCTTCTAGCTGTACAGCATATTTTTACCTTTACACAAGTGTTGCCTAAGAAGCCCTGGAGTAAAAACCTGCTTCTGAGGCTATAATGCAAGGGTTAAGGAATTGCTTTGCCCTAAAGGTTGTTTTCTGACCTGTTCCTGTGTTTCCAGGAACTGAGGACTGCAGGAATGCTAGATAACACTATATCTGGTGTATCTCAGGCTGTTCCACATGTATACTATACTAGGAAGGCCAAATGGCTTCAGTACAAGTCGGTATTGGTCCCTTTTCATTTGTTTTGCAGGTGATTGTGTTCCCAGAGACTTCTAACTATCACATATGGGACCTAAAAGCAAAGCTGTGCAGTCAAGCCAACCCTCCAAGAGTTTAAACAGGTTTCTATCTGAAATTATTAAGCATCTGGAAACACTTGTTCCACTGTAAACGCTTACCTGTTCCCACTGTCTTGCCTGAACAGTTGTGTGAAACTTGGGAGCTCACTGAGATAAAAATGGATTGCAGACAAGGTGGGTTGAGCTTGTTAATGTTTGTAAATGAGAAGCCTTAACCAGGACTGGGGCTAAGGGACATGGTGACTTTCAGTTGAGGGGTTTGAGGCTCTTCTCCCCTAAAATCTGGGGGTTTTTAGTACTGCTGCAGTTGCTTCATGACTTTTTTTTCTCTTCAGACTCTTGCCTTCTGTGAGTGAGAAGAGAAGAGGAGCACAAACCACCTGCCCTAACTTCTGTCCTCGTGTGATGCCAGCTGTGAGTGTTTCTTTGGCAGTGTCTTAGCTGGTTGTTGTGAACAATAGTCAAGGAAGCAATCAGCAAGTATACTGCCCTAGAAGTGCTACACATTGTTGGGCCTGCCTCCTATCTCCATGGCTTGAGAGGTGGATGGGGATCCAGGTTGGGATGTTGCCCACATGTACTGTGTGGCACTGGAGCCTGGGCTGTCTGATGGAGCAGAAGTGCCACAGATGGTTGGGGATATGGTCACTGTACCAGAGACAAGAGATGGAGAAGATACACATGACACAAGTTACTTTGCTCTTTCTTTGTCCTTCCCACATGCACTTTCCAGACAGTAAAATGCCAGCTGTCAGTGACGCTGCTAAAATACAGTCCCAAATACTGGGAGAAAGGCTTGCTTTTAGGAGGAATTCATCTGGTCCTCAACCTCAGGCTGGCAATGATAAGCTATAACCTGGCTTTGAGCCTAGTGTAGCAGCAACTCACCTGCAGTCACTCTTTCTACTGGGTGCTGGTCAGCAGCTGTAATTTGCAAATCCACTCAGTGAAGTGTCCAAAAACTCAGCTGATATTTCTGGGAAGAATTAATTAGATTTTAATTATTCAGTGAGACATTACTGCTTAACTTGTGTGGATAAGAGGGAGGCAAGGAGGATTTTTGAAGGGGCAAATCTATGATATGGTTTTGCTCAAAGGGAGGAAATGCAAGAGCACCCCAGCCTTGGAAGATGAAAAATCTTTGCCCAAATCATCTTTAAACTTCCAGGATTCACAGACAGCACAAGAATTTAGATTAATTTTGATCAAATCAGGTTGGTTTTGTGTTTTATTCTCTGTCTCTGACTGACTTGGCATAAGCCAAGTGTTGTGATCCAGGGACACTGGAACTCCAATACTCTAAAAATCCACACTTCTGTTGCCTTTTTTTTTCCAGACATGAACATAATTGCACTAATTACATGGAGTTGTGAAACTTCATGAGCTGTCTTAACAGCTCTGGACTCAGAAGATAATAGATTGCCAGAAGGGAGCATGGTTTCCTTCTGTTGCAAATCTTCTGAACCATTGTCCCTGCTTTTGCAGGGTACTTGTGATGGGACAGAAGTTTTGAGGTAGTATAGCAGATTTCCTGTCAAAATACTATTTTTCTGTGGCTTTTTGCTTTCAAGTTTGTCTTCTTTATGGAGCCAAATATGACCATAAGCTCCATGCTTTCTGGGGAGAAACAGGGTGTTACAGGTAATGAGAATGGCTAAAAAATCATTGTAGGATCACCACAAAGATCACTACAGGGAGATCTTCATTATATTCTGTGTAAATGCCCTTTCTAGAGCCCTCTCCCAAAGTGCCACTGCTCCATACTCGAGTCTGAGCTGGGTGTTGGCTCAGTGGAACTGATGCAATGACTGGAATGTGGTTGGGGGTGACTGACATGTGGTGTTTGACCTGTCTCACTTAGCCTGGAACTACACCTGTGTTAATAAAGTCAGTGAGTTTGAATTCCAGGTTATAAGATCATGTTCTGCTCTTCAAGGTTCCTGTACATAACTCTGCAGCAGTGCTTAAACCAGAAAGGTTAGTAGTGACTAACCAGCCAGTTAGGTTCTGTGAATGTGTGTGCACTGGATTTCTAAGAGCTCTGTTAAATGTGCTCTTTGCTACTTGGGGAAAAGCATGATGCAAACAGCACTGCTGAATACCAAATCCTGCTCTGGAGTTGTGTTGGGAATATGACCACAGATGATCCCTCAGTTGGATGAGTGGTAGTGGCTGTGCACCAGTCTGGTGGGACCTGAGCCATCAGCACCCACACATGGAGAGAGCATCTGTGAATGGTTTAACACAAATATGTTATGTCTGCCATCAGAGAAGGGTGAGGAGTATCATTTGGTGTTTTACAACCCTTTTTAAAGTTTATATCTGGATTCTGGACTTGTAGGTGTTGACTGTCCTTGTGTCCATGAAAGAGTCTCCTGAGCTCAGCTGCACCCTTTCCCTGTAGCAGAGCTGTCTCCTAGCTGCTTTGCACTTCATCTGTTACAAATAACTGGTGTGAAATAACTGGAGTGAGACTTCTAGCTCAGTAACCAGGGAAGCTGACATGCTTCATGACTTTTCTTACTTAAGGATCTCATTATTAGCTTTTATATTCCTGTCTCATCTGTGCAGGCAACCCTTTCTGTTGCAAAGTGCAGTATACCTCCAGTTCAATTTACAGTAAAAGCTACAACCCCCAAATTCCTGCTATTTGACCTGTGTTGCTACTACTGCATGAGATGCAATCCATACCTTTTTATTGTAGGTGGTGGGAATGGTTAAAAATCCAGCACTGAAAGACTGCCATGAAGATCACAACTAGTGCTGCTTTGTATGCTCTGCAAGTGCCCTTTCCCAAAGTGCTGCTGCTCCATACCTGAGTCTGACCTGGCTGACCTTAAGACCAGGTCTTCAGTGCAGTGTTCTTGTTTTTGGTTCATGGCACACTGTTTCAGTGTGAATGTACAAAAGCAATACCTTTCTCTTTCTCCACGCAGCCACAGCAGGAAGGAATATCCCATATTAATCTCCTCATTTAAACTTGAAATGGAAAGCTATCACAACACATGGAGCATACTTTAATCCATTGATTGTGCTGGCTGGATTCCAGCAGTGTAACTAATTACATTCTGCCTGCAGAAAATAATTCTCATTGCTTGTGGCTTTTTAGGAGAGTCAGTGGCTTGAATTCTTGTGTGATCTCTGCAGCCTGACAACACATTTGTGATGCTAATGGAAAACTGCTTAAAATGACTAAGCATCTCTCCTTGCTGAAAGAAAAGCCACTAGGTTTGCTGAAGATCTCCAGTGTAGTGCTGTGTGGTGGGTGATGACTCTGTCCTCTTTCAGTTGTTGTGTACACACTGCTGGATGGCTCCAGAGGGCTGGGGATGAGCATGAAAGACTGCAGAAGCTCCAGACTCATCTTGATCCAGCAAGTTTGTGTGCTGTTGTGCTTGCCTCAGGGCCAACCCAATAGCCTGCCAACAGCTGAAAATTAGTTGCTGTAAGTTGCCTGTCATGTTGCTCTGGTTAAAGAAGATAAGGGCACTGCATATTTCAGTCTCTTGAGAAGCATGAGGAGCCAGGTTGGAGTAACAACTATCATGCCAAAATTAGTACTGGGACACCAAAAGCAGACTCACCTGCCTTGGAGAGCATTCTGCTCTGTTACTGTTGAACAGAAGGATGGGGAAGCAGCAGAGGGTGGGTATTAATCTAGAAGTTAGCAGCAGAGAAAATCACAGGATTTGGTCTTGCATAATCAAGATTTTGCTTTTATTCTTCCTACTAAAAAATGCACAGCAGTGAGAGTTGTGAAAGGTTGTTCAGAACAAATGTCTTCAGTGTAGAATTGGTAAATATGGCCTTTTTTCATGGATCCCTGGTGTTTAAATATCTTGCCTTGGAAAACCTTTAGGTTTTATTTCACTGACTGTCTTGTTGCTTAGCATTCTTAATAAATACCAAGGGAATGTGTTTTCTTGTGGGTGTTTGCTTGATTCTTCTAAACCCATTTACAGAAGTTGTGGTCTGGAGGGGGCAGCTGCTGAGAAATTGTTATGAAGGCTGTCAGTGATCACTTGGGGATTTCTTGAGCAGCTCTAGATGTCTTTCACCAATGCCACATCAAAAGCTGTCTGTAGTAGTGTCTATCCAAAATGGAGTAGATGGGGTTAATAAAGTCAAGGATTAGGTCTTTAATCTGCTCCAGGACTGCTAGAAATGTAGGGTTTGGGTTGTCACATGCTCAAAAAAGCAACAAAGGACAAACATGAGTATTTTCACCTCTCAGATGCCTTCTCTTAACCATGCTTCCCTGGCTTCCTTTCAGCTGATGCAGTGAACCTAAGGATCAGGTGATGACTTTAAAATGGAAGAGCTCAGGTGCTGGTAAAACCATTGGCTAGCTTTTGTGATTGGGTTACAGTTCCAGAGTTAGGTTTGTTTCCAGAGAATCAGTGTTTGTTAACTCTTGGCTGGATGTTCTCCTAGGTACCTGGTGTCTTGTACAGGCATAGCCAGGCTGTGCAGGAGATGTGGGGCAGTGAAAGGTTAGCACAGTGCCTTTAGTTTTGCATTCCTCTGAGAAGGGGAGGACTGGGATGTCTTACTGCTCCTAGGCTGAGCTCTGGGAAGATAATGTGAACAACAACCAGTTGTACTGACTTTCTTGAGAGGAAGTGGATGGTGATTTGAAAACTAAAACATTAAAGGTTTTTTGCCTAAAGTAAACCTCTAATAGCTGGGTTTTTTTAAAGAAAAAACCCTTTTTTTCTGGTTATTTCAGTACACATCTACTTTTTGTTATGGGTGCAATGGAACTAGGCTCTGCTTTTTCCCATGCTGCTGCTTGAAGCTACTGTCTAAGGTGGGGGGTGTGACACAGGGGTGGCAAAAGGTGACCAATGTGCATCTGCTGGTGCTGGAGCTCTCTGGCTTCATCAGAGATATGGTGAAGTGCTTCTTGGGACAAGGGTGATGGGAAAATATTGCAGCCTGGAACGGCAGTGACCTCTTGTGGGTAGTGAGGATGGCTGTTGATGCTGGCATGCACTCAGAGGATATTATTCTGCTGTAATTATGTCTGTGGCCTTAAAATGAACGTGGGAAAGGGAGGTCAGGTTCTCTTGGCTAGGTACTGGAAATAAACAGCTATAGATGGTTCTGCATCTTCTCTGTCTCATGTGTTACATGCTCTGAAGCTGGGGTGTGAAATAGTGTCCAAACTGCTCAGGAGCAGTCCAGGCTCCTCTCTGTGCTGAACCCAGAGCTAGCCTTTGAGCATATCAGGGGAGTAAGATTTAGTGAGAGCAGAACTTCAGCTCCTGTGCTTTTTCCATGAAGTCTCTTCACCTCTGATAGAAGCCATCTCACTGATCTGGCACAAAACCAGGAGAGTAACATGGTTCTATGCAGGTAAGTATTGTCTGTGATATGTAGAGGGACTGTGGAGGTCTCAGTCCCTTATATTTACTTAAAAGCCCTAAGACATATAACCAGTGAACTCAGCCCAGCTTCCTAGAAGCTGCAGAAGCAAAGCAAAAACTTCTTGTTGAAGCTTTTTTCTTTATTTTCCCCAAAGGTTCTGTCAGAACATTCTATCTTGTGGTTAGTGGAGGTGGATGCATGTAGTTACAGCTCAATTGATGCTTTAGAAGGTGCAGGATGTAGCCTGTGTGTCAGAAAACTCTCTTAGCAATCAGTGAGGTGTATTTAAGCAAGGAAAAAAGCCTTTCTGTGCCCTTCCCCCACATACCAGGTTGCTTCACCCCTCCTGTGCTTTGTGACTTCTCCCTCAAATAAGAGAATTTTCACTGTGTATGTTGCCTTATGACAAGCTACCTGCTGAACTTTTTACTTTTCTCCTCTGAGCTGCACACAACACTGCCTTTGAGTTGTCATGTGTCTTTGGGTAGTTTCCAAATGTTTCTGTTCTCTGGACACAGCTGCAGATTCCATGGGACCAAAGGTAGGGATGTGTATCTGGTCAGAGGCAGCTGCACCACAACCCTGTGAGAAGGCAACGGTATCAGAATTACAGGAATCCCCCAGAGATGCTGCCTGGTGGATGTCATGCACAGGAAAATGTCAAGTAAGGTAGTGGGAATCTTTAGTAAGAAGTTATCTGCCTTTTAATACTCAGTTTTGAAGCTCTAGCTCTTCATGCATGCCCTTCTGTTGGGTGAGGGCTATAAATTTACCATGTTTTTATTTTTAGGGAACAGGGAGACCCAGCAGAAGATCCAGTGCCTGTCCTATTTCTCTCTGATTGCTGAGGCTCTCTGATTGCTAAGGGACAGACACATTGCTCAGTGAATTGAGACAAAAGCAGACTTTCATTTCCACTAATTTATGGTTGAGTTCAGATACTCCCTTCTCTCCAGTTTTAAGTAAGTTAGGTCATTGTAAGTTGTAGAAAAAAACAACTATCTTGCAAGACCTAATGAAGCTATGTTAGAACCACATCTGTTAGCTCAGAACACAAGCAGCACTCAAAAGCCAGAGTATTTGATGAAGTGGCTTGTCTGGATGTCTGTCTTGTGCTATAGAAGTGGGGAAGGGGAAACCAAAGAACAAGGAAGAAGCCAGGAATATGTAAGAGCAACAACAGGGAACACAGCCTTGGCAAAGTCCTGTCTTGTGGGTTGTTTTGGGTGTCAGCTGGTAGCTACAGAAAGCCTGGAATAATGATTAGTTAAAGTTATGAGTGTCAGGTCATGGTCAGAGGAAATGCAAGTTGCTGCAACTTCCCTTTCTTATGGAAAGCATGCAGAGGGCATCAAGCTCCAAAATAAGTTTTCCAGATGTAAATACTAGGTATCCTGATGGTGGGTTCTAAATACACAACTGATCAAAAGAAGTGATTTACAGTGTTGAGAAGAACCCCTTCTCAGTCTGGAAGATGGAGATGTGAAACTGAAAGAATACCATGGCCAAAAGTAGTATGCAAATGCTGAATAAATTTGGTATTTAAAGATTTGTCAGGTCTGGCTTCAGGGTGCTGAGAGAAACTTGAGTGAGGGACAAGGCTCCTGGGTTTACAGGTCAGGACAAACCTTGTTAAAAGCTGAGTTCAGCAGGGATCCTTCATGGCCCGGGAGATGGGAAAGGACTCAAGCGCTGGGAGAGAACAAGACACCTGAAACAATAACCATCTCCTTTGGAAACTGAGCACACCACACATGAAAGGTACAAGGGATGAGTTGTCTCTGCGGAAGCCAATGAAGTATCAGGGAAGTCAGAGGCAAACAAGGACATGCTTTCAACTTGGAAGTTCTTTGAAGGAGAGGGGAATAAAGCACTTTCTCACCCACAGAAATGTAGAATCTGTTTAACAGGGCAGTGAATGCTCCATTGTGTCTGCTTATCGCTTTAATGCTTCGCAGGTTGCAGGACGGCTGCGAGACTCAGTGCTGGCGTGTTTCCATGTGGAAGGTAAGGAAAGGCTGGTGCCACCTCAGGAGGGTAGATAACCTGATAACCTCTGGTCTGGATATCTGAGTGTGTACAGTTCAAACTGTGCCCCGTGAGCCTTCTGAGAAGTACTGAGATATATATAGTCCTGTCCTAGAAAAGGGTGGGCGAGCTGTGCCCTCGCCGTGGGGAGGGGGAAAGCATCGAGTGTGGCTTTTGGGAGAGCTAAAAACCGCATTTATTTCCCAATCGGTTCTGTCACATCGCACGTGCTTTACGTTGTATTTATCACATTGTATTTGTTTTACAGCAAGGAAGGTGGTTTCTGGGCTGGGGAGGCAGAGGGAGCGGCACAAGTTTGCTCTAAGTGCTGCGGTGTAAGTGGTTCAGATCTCAGTCCTGTGCCGGGGTTTCCCTTGGGAAGAGTCCCGGGGCCCCGATGGGCTGGGCTGAGCCCCCGCACCCCTCCCGCCCCGCTCTATCCCGGGAGGTTCCTCCCCTTCCCTCCCAGCTCCGCTTTGCTGCTTGGAGCTGCTCCTGGGAGCAGAGCCACCTCCCCGTGCCCTGCCTCCGTCTGCGGCATGCCCGAGCCTTTGCCCCCCACCGAACTGTTCACCTCGGAGCGGGTGGTGGTGCTGGTCTCCTGCGTGCTTTCCTTCCTGGGTTCCAGCCTCCTGGTCTGCACCCATGCGCTCTGGCCCGAGCTGCGGACCCGTCCCCGCCAGCTCCTGCTGTACCTGTCCTTGGCAGACCTCTTCTCGGCCCTCTCTTACTTCTATGGGGTGCTACAGGACTTCGACAGGACCTCCTGGGACTGCGTGCTGCAAGGTGCCCTGTCCACCTTCTCCAACACCAGCTCCTTCTTCTGGACCATGGCCATCGCCATTTACCTCTATATCACCATTGTGAGGGGCTCGCCCACCGGCACAGGCTTGCTCTGCTGCTTCCACGTCGTGAGGTGGGTGCTGTCCTCTCTTCCTGGCACACAGCGCGAGATGGGGACCCCAGAGGCTCCCATCCTGTGGTCAGGAGCCACCGCTGCTGCTTTCGGCATGTTCTGCTCTGCCATGAAGCGCTTAGATGGTTGCTCGAGTCACCTGCTCGTCTCTTAAGGACAGTGTGTCCTTCTCAGGTTCCTTTTAAACAGGGATTTTGCTGTCTTTAACTAACCAGCCCTGCTTGCTTTCCCCCCTCCCCTCCCAAGTGGAGGAATGGAGACATAGAAAAGTTAAGACATGTTTTGCTTATGGTTACACAAAAAAACCCCATCTCTGATAAGAGAGAATGACTCTGATAATCCTGGCTTCTGCTTTCCCTCCACAATCTGCTCTGATGTCCTACAAATACTTATGTTTGCACTACCTGTCTGCTGCTGCCCAAACTCCTGTGTTTGGGATGTGTTTCCATAGGTCCCTGCCTTCCCGGTGCAAGCCTGGTCTCTCCATCCTTCCCCATTCCCCAGGCAGGTTGCTGTAATTCTGTACTTGTGGGTGAATGTAGTCTACAAGTGTGGAGGCTGCTCCAGAAGCACTCTCAAGGTTATATTGGCATACTTGTTGCAAAACAAACCAGAGTGTAGCTCTTTGTCTCTCTTTCTGTTACTTAGAGCTGATTTTCCACCTCATGTTTAGTAAAAGCTTTCATTATGCAGTTGGAGCTTGTGGAATCATGTGCTACCTCCATGCTGAGCAAAACAGTGAACCTTTAGTCCTCTGCTGCCAAGCTTTTGAGGTAAATTAAGAGGAATGATCTGATGAAAAAAATAAAAGCTATCAGGGAAAGTACTGAATTCATTTTTTTTTTTGGCTTCTTCATCCTGTATTTGTCACCTCTTATTTTCAAGCAGCATCATTTGAGATGTGACTGAAATAGAGTTGAGTCCAGGTAAAGATGGGCTAGAGAAAGACATTAAGGCAAAGTGTGAAAGGAAGGAACTTGGATTCCTGCCCTACCTGTTCTAATTGCTGCTTGACAGTGAGGGCTCTGTATGAGGAAGCCTGAGGTGACTGCACGGGGATCTGGGTACACCAGGCTGTTGGTGAAGCTGAAATGAGATGCAGTGAGACAGTGGAGTTTATTACTTCATTCCAATTAATAGGGAGGTGCACTGTAAGAGTTTATGGAGAGACTGGAGAGCCAGGAAAGAGCCACAGGTTGCTTTAGAGACAGAAAAAAGGAGTCTGACTTGTGTGTGGGTGTGCTGTCTGCATCAGGCTACACCAAGAATTTGATGCAAATCTGGTCTGTTTGTGACTTCCCTGTCTGCTAATCACTTAAGTTGGCCTTTGTCTGTGCTTCAGCTTCTCTCTCTGGTTTCATGCTTCTCAAGCTCATCAGCTACAAAGCGTGGAATGAAACAGGCAGTTTCACTGAAATCATGTTGGCTGGAATCTGTCAATGCTTAAAACTGTGAAGATCTGGGAAGATTGCTCTCACCCTGCAACAGAGAGGAAGACTGTGTTCCAACTGCACTTTCTCTGGGGGAATTTGCTGCCTTTATTTTCAGGTCTTCACAGGAAAACTAAAATGCTCTCTTCTGTTCTTGGTCTTGATCAGCTCCACTTGCTCTGTTTAATGGGCAATATCAAAGACCTATTGCCACGTTCTGCCTTGTAAATGTCTTCCATTCTGTGCAGAGGCAGTGTTTAAAGCCTCTGCTTTATGATCTGTGTGAAAAGCCAGAGAAAACAAGTGAGGACCTGCCCATCCCCTTGTGACACACCTGCCTTCTTTCCTTCCTTGTGCACTTCTCTCATTACCTGAGAACTTAAAATAAAATCAGATTGTGGACATAACACTTGTAGATGGCTCTCCCTCACACTTTTCAGTGCTTCAGAGTCCTCCTGGCTACCTGTGGTGCTGTTAGCCTAAAAATCTTTCAGTACCACACAGATAGGAACTCCTGCCCCTGGTAAGAAAAAGATTCCAGTACATATGTTAACTGCAGAAGAAAGGTGAGAGCCAAAGGAAATGTGGCAAAGGGCAGATGATGTTTTCAAGATTTAAAGATAGTATTTCCAGTATTTTGGTCTAGGCAAGAACCTGGCAAGTTCAGGGTTTGGGTTTTTTTCTTCCCTTTCCACTTCATAGGTTACTAATGCAGTCATGCAGCAACCTTTGTGTGGAGAGTCATTGAGAGACACTCTGGAGGGGACTGAAGGCAGATGGAGTCTTGTCCTACATGTTTCCTATTCTTCACAAGCAGTTACTCCTAAGGAGCAAGTGTTTGTAAGATGAATAATTTTAAAATGCTGAGCATAACCAGAGGCTGTTCTTTAGCTGAGTAGAGCTGACTAAATACATGTTGAAAATCACTACCTGAAATTTTCTCTTTAGAGAAATGAGGATGTCACACGGGATCAAACCTGTCAAACAGGTTGGTTCCTTATTGATTCATGTGGTAACACATCCACCTATTCCACTGACAGACTGGAGAACTGCAGGCTCTCTTTGGGCTTTAAAGTTGTTCTGCTCAGATGAGCATTGAAAATGAGCTTACAGTTAGCTTTCAAGATATTTATGTAGTTGTAAGGTGTGAGTTCTGGCATCTGCAGATTGAATTTCCAGACTCCCTTATTTGGTCTGGATTTCTAAATGTCAGGTATCATTTAATTAGGTAATGTCATCTTTGCTGTGAGAGTAGTTGATGCAAACTGAGGATGAGGAATGGGCTAGAACCCACCTTCGAGTTGTTTGCTTTTGATAGCAATTGCTGTCAACCTCTGAAGTGTTTGCATTTCATAATCAGGCAGTGAAGGTGGTTATAAGAGCATATATGCTTACTTTTATATGTACATAAAAGTAATACATGTGTGTGCTTACATATATGTTTATAACCATGAATGTGTGTCTGTCCATGGAGTACTTGGAGATCATGTCCTACTGCATTGTACATCTGAGTCCCCAGAGCACTGCCCCATGCTTGACTAGGACAGTGCCAATGTGAAATCTCCACCCTGTACTTCAGTCCCTAAGAGCAGGGATCTCTTGAAATTGGTAGTGGTTGCATCATTTAGTTTATAAAAGCTTGTAGGTAGGTCAGGCCAACCAAAGTGGAAGCTACCTGACAGCTGGTGCCTTAGCTTGGGAACTCTTGCCTGCTTCTCTGGGAAGAGTCTCTGCATGGTACCACAATGCTGATGCTTTGGTACTGCAAACTGTTTAATGTTTGAGTGAGGGGGAAAAGAAAGGAGAAAAAAGGGCAAAAATGAAATTGGAGTTCTGCTTACAATCTATGCTCAAAGCTCTTCCCTGAAATTGGCTGGTACATCCAAAAGACTCATTTTCTTTCTCTTTACAGAGCAAAAAATCCTGTCCCTAGAAGGAATCGCCTGCAGGTTTGCTGGCAGGGTGGTTGCTTGTCTAACCTGTGCAGGCAGGTGGCAGCTAATCTTCCCTGCTTCTAGGAGCCTCTGGGAGGGGTGAAAAAAAAAGGCAGCTGTGCAGCTTAAATCAGAGTGTGGTATTAAGTAGTGTGACCCAGACATACTGAGGACAAGAAAAACCAAGACAGCTTGAGCTGGATGCTGCTGTAGTTTGAGGGTCTTTGTCTTCCCTTCTGTAAGGGCAGCATTGGTGATAATGTGGAAAGATGTGCTGGGGGAGGTGTGTTTTTATTAACAGATTGCTGGGGGATATATTCCTGCTGTATCTGCCTTAGAGATGGGATTGCCAATCTTACAGAGATGCCAGGAGTAGTCATCTTCCCCTTCTCTCCCACACTGGTTGCATTTACATCCAAGTGTGCTTCTGAGAGGCCCAGCCTACTTACTGCTTTGGGGGCTCAGAGTAAAATTTCTGCTTCTTTGTGTGATCTTAGATCCTTTCCATCCCAGTCTTTATATGTGTCTTGGGTCTATGATGTTCTGGTTCTCTGTTCTTCTAGATGGGTGTAAAGCATTGGTATTTTCCAGTCCTGGTCATCTGTCATTTAGGGGTTCTTAAGAACAAACAAACCACTAGTCTCTGTTCTCCTTTCCTCTCTTCTGAAATGGAGCTGAAGAAGTTCACTGAAATGTCTGATGATTTCCTAGGTTCTTTTCACCTTCATTTTGAGGTGGTTAATCTTTTATCCTTGGTGTTAGTTGTAATAGTCATCTGATCCCCATACACTGCTTCAGTTAGAATTAACTGCCTGTTTTGGGGCAGTTTTCTGCCACATTCTTCCTTTTACTAGTTAGATACCTTAAGTCCCTTGTCTAGTGATCAGTTATTTCCTACTGTGGCCTCCCTTATTGTGTCTGTAGGTACTTCTTTCTCTTTTATGTCCATGAGTAGCAATTTGACCTGGTTTTATCTTCTCATACAATTCTTTCTGTTTCAGGTCACTGTAGAGATCATTCTGTTGGTAACTTAGTTTCTTCACACACTTCCTTTTTCTTGGTGCTGGACCTAGTTGTGCTTTTGTGCCTTAACATGGCTTCTTTAAGGAAGTGCCAGTTCTCTTCAATCCTTGCCCTTGGTAGTCAGCTCTTCCAAGTGTGCTGACATTTGAGTGTCTCTATCTGTAATCCTTGTTTGCAGGCAAATCACCATTTTTACTCAAATGAGTTTTGACTGGTGGTGGTGGTGGTGATGTTTTTAGCCTGCTGTGATAGCACAGGGAAGGCTTCCTGCAGCAGCACTGTCCTTAAATAACAAGGCTTGGATTAGCTCTGGCTGCTCTCAGCTGAGCATTGAAACAGAATGTTCTAAACACAGAAAAAAAGCTGACTCTGACTTTTTTTTTTTCTTTACAACATTGTGTTTACATTTGTTTTCTGAGGAGGTGAACCCAGACATGATTTAAGACTAGGAAATGGGATATTTCTGAAATCTAATATGGGATTATCTCTGATTTTTCAGTTGGGCTGCGGAATTTCAGATAATCTGGTCGAGGCAACTGCTGGTTGCCTCCATAGTCTGATGCATGTGAAACTGATTTTAGGAAGATCTTTTTCATGCTCTCTGCAGCTGCTCCAGGCTGTCAGTGAAAGAGGAGTATGAACCAGGAAGGTAATGAGAGCAATACAGTAATGGCTTTGTTTTCTTTGCATCTGGAGAGACCAGGAGGGTTATGCTGGAAACTGTCTGAGCACCATCTGAAGTATCTGTCATTTACTGAAGAAGAGTCCCTTGTCCATTTTAAGCCTCCACAGAACCTTTCTCTGAGAATGGATGTGGGAAGGGCAGTGATGTGTTCAGTTGTGGAGTAATTGGTGAGTTGTACATCCCAGGGCAAGCCAGTGGAGTGCTAGGTATAAACAGCACCCCAGAAGGGGCTGAGTAGTTTTACATTTGGGTTGGTGGCATTTTTCAGTTCATCCCTGTGGTTTTCTGTGGGCAGCCCAAGCTGCTGAGTAACTTAATTCGTGTGTGTCACCAGTTATTTTTCTTCTAACTGCTTCCCTGTTTTTGCCTTTGCTGTCAAGAGAGAGGCAAAGGCAAATCACAGCTCCAAGTGATGTGAATATGGCTCCTCTTTGCTTTCTTAGCTTTTTGCTGTTCCTGCCAGTGCTTTTCCTTGGGAAGAAACTTGCCCTTTGTCCTTCAGAAATGATCCTCTTGCTGTAGTGCTGACCACACCTCCATTTAAAAAGAAAACAGAAAAGCCACTGATGGAGTAAAATCATGGATTTCTTTGGGTGCTGGTCCTCTATGTGCCAAGTGTCACTTAGGAACTGGAATGTGGGATTTGGTTGGTTGTGTTCTCAAAGCTTGGAATCAGCCAGCTGTGTCCTGCAGTGTAGGCAGGTTGTACCTGTACACACTGTACCTCTGGCCTAGGCAAATCCTCCACGTCCCCTGTATCCAGGAGAGAAGGGAAGAAGGTGATATGTCTCCTGTCTCCTTGCTGGACCCTGCCTGCTTGCTGTGCAGGCCAGTTTCCAGTTCATGCATCTGTCCTTCAGAAGTGGGGGTCCCAGTTCCTAGGGTGGGTCCCTCAAAAGTAAATTTGCTGTCTACATTCATGTGCTGTCAAACACCTCTTGGTCAATCACTTCCCTTCAGCCTGATGCAGGAGTGTTGATGTTCTCCAATAGATCTTGGCACCCTCTCTGGTGAAGAATCCCTTGGTCTGTCACCCATGTTCCCTGAGGTGTGGAGGGACTAAACTGTGTTCTTGGCTTAACCTTGCTCTTTGTGTTCTCTCCCCAGCTGGGGAGTCCCCCTTGGCATCACAGTGGCAGCTGTCGCTCTGAGGAAGATTGGCTATGATGCCTCCAATGTTTCTGTGGGCTGGTGTTGGGTCAACCTGGATGCAGAGGATCGTGTCCTGTGGATGTTGTTAACAGGGAAGGTTTGGGAGATCCTGGCCTATGTGACTTTGCCAGTGCTCTACATTCTCATCAAGAAGCACATCAGTAGAGCCGTGAGTATTTCGGCTGCTTTCAGCTTTGGCTGCAGACTTGCTGTGTGATTATATCCTCCCTGAAGGTGCCCTGAAGATTTTGCTGTATGTTTAGTTTCTACTCAGGCAGGAATTGCTTCATCTACCTCTGGGAGAAGCAGTACACCTGACTGAGCAGCCTGAAGCATCCTTACACGGTGACTTAGCACAAGAAGACTGTCAAAGCCTTTTGAAAACTTAAGGGTTATGGGATGTGCCTGAGTGAGATGTAGGAATTGAAACAGGATCTGAAGGACAAAAGTCAGCTTTGAGCAGTCTTCCATAGTTCCAGCTGTACCAAGCCTAAGGTTGTTGTCTGGATGTATCTAACCTCAGTCATTTTAGGATCTCTAAAAGCTTCATTTGGGAGTCTGGGCACTAGACAGCATTAGGCACTGTTTGCACACAGTACAGGAAGACATCCTGTCCTAGAGGGATTCAAAATTCACAGGCTTGTATGCTGCTGTTCCTTGTGAACACAGAATCCAGGCATCTAGGATAACATTTGCATAGTAGAGAAATACTGATTGAGAATGGCAGAAGGAACTGCATCCAGAGATTCCTTCTTTAAGTGTACTAGGGGGGAAGAAGAAACAAGTGTGGATAGGTGTCCTTCTGGACAATGCTGCCACTGTAAACCTGCTTGCTGTGGTGCAGCTATGGCAGCTGTAGTTAGGAATAAACACAGATCTGTTAGGGTAGGGTCCTGCAGAAGAGTTGGAAGAATAACATAGTTTGAAGTGGTCCCTAAGGATCCTGGGAAGGGTTTGCTAGTGCCTGTCACCGTCACCTGACATAACTAGAGGGGACTCTGTGTTCCAGCAGCTGTCAAAGATAGCAGTGTCACTGCCTGGAAACCTGACCCTCCACCTGGCCAGGCTCTTGCCCTCTTACTCTGCCAGGGATTTTTGGGCACTCTGCACCCTTCCCCACACACAGCCCTGACCCTCTTACAGGAGCAGTGCTGAGGGCAGGCAGCTGTCACTCTTCTGATAACAGGGGTCTGAGGGCTGGAGCAGCAGCACACAGGACCTTCTGGACTGGAGCATCTCTCTTCTCATCACTGAGGATTTTGTCAAGCCTGGTAGCCTGCTTACTAAGCCTCCTGACTGGCAGGAAGTCTCCCACTTCCATGGAAGAGCAATAGGCAACCAGGGCTGGTTTTGGGCTGTGTTTATGGATGAAGTGGGTTTTGCAGTAGTGGCTCCTGCACAGTTTGGGAGGCAGGGGAAACTATGTCTGTTGTGGGGGTCACAACAGAGGGGACCCTGTTGTGCAGTGTGTGTACTAAGGGCTTTCCAAATGGAAAAGACTGCTTGGGGGTGGGTGGGAAGCTGGCACTGAAATCTCTCAGTGGGGTTTGACTCAGGACACTGTGCAGTGCTGTTATACAGCTCTGTTCTGGAGGAAGCAAGGTATCAGGGCTGGGAGTACTGGGGTGAAGGAGAACTTTATGCCTCCCAAGTTGTGCATGCTCTGTAGCCTTGATGGTAGGAGGAATAGTTTTGTGCAGGTCAACTATCCTGAGATTTAATCTCTTCACCCACATTGACATCCTGGTATTCAGCATCATGTGTCCCAACAGCTGCTGTCTGTGCTGTGTTGACCTGCTCTCTCCATCCAGGAATCTGAGTACATCCAGCACCTTGTACCATAGGAGGGTCTCATCACCCTTCCACCTCCAACCACCCTGATCCAGGGGACAGATCCCTGATATTTTATCTATATGTGCTGGTACAGAGAGGCTTGCTGGCTTGGCCAAGTCCATGAAAGCTCTTTGCTGACAGTATATGGTCAGAAATCAGTTAGCAGGATCTACACAAACATACTGAAGGGCTGGTTCACGTGGGATAAATTCCTGGCTGTGGCCAGAGGAAGACCAGAAGTTTAAATAGTTTATGAAGGATGAGCCTGACTTCTCCATACATATATATATACACACATTTATCAAGAGGTTTTCCCAAGGCCAAACGTTTAGCTGTGCATTTAAAAAGAAGTAAAGCAGCAACAATGGGGCCAGGCACTGGCCCAGCAAAACTATTTGTGCAGCATTGCAGCATTTTTATTTCTTACATTGTTATGACCTGGTTTCTTGGCAACTATATAGTGATGTTTGTTAATAGGAAGCTTTAGTGGGATGTTGATAAGGGCTGGATGTTCTCTATTTACCACTCCTTGGTTTCAGTAGGAATGTTTGCATTAGCAAGGGCAGAATGTGGCTGAAGACTGGTGCCCAGAACTGTGTTCCCTGTTAACTTCCCACAAGATGCAAGAAATGTAGTTTGTTTTGGAAACAATCCCTGGAGCTAAATGTCCAATATGTGTAGCTTTTTGTTCCTGTTTTTGTCTCCCTCTTACCCTCCATGGAAGCATGCAGCTCTCTCTGAGTATCGCCCCATTCTCTCAAGAGCACCTGCATTTCAGCCCCGGACTTCCATAGCAGATAAGAAGTTGATTCTCATCCCTGTCATCTTTATCATCCTCCGCATCTGGAGCACTGTGCGATTCATCCTCACCCTCTGTAACTCTCCTGCAGTACAAAATCCAGTCTTGGTTGTCCTGCATGTAAGTATTTGCCAGGAAACGCATTAAAAGAAGGATTTGGGCTGGAGAGGAGGCTTTGCTGCCGTTTAAGGTCACTTTTTTTTCATGGCGGGATGCGGCGCCTTGCAGGAACATCAGCTCCTGCTGGCAAGCTCTGGCTGGGGATGCTCAGCGACAGCTGCTTCAGCAGCATCTAGTGGCTACGGGGAATTGCTGCAGCAGGAGAGTTGGGCAATGCCCACTACTGGTGGGAAAAGCAGGCTCAGACCTGGAGTGTTGGGTGTTTGTTCTTCAGCAGGGCTCAATCTGCTCTTGTCCTGGACCAAGCTGTAGAAAAGGCAACCCCCAACAGCCTTTCTGGGCTGCTTTTGGGTGCCAGGCTGGTTTTTCTGAATCTCTCTTTCTCATTTAGGTGGCGGTTGCTGACTGTCACTTGGGCAGTACTGTAGCTGGTCTGAAATGATGCTTGCTCTTCCCTAGAGGTGGGTACCTGTAGGAACAGCACTGTTTGATTCTTTTCTTGCCCTTGCAGGGAATTGGTAACACGTTCCAAGGAGGTGCCAACTGTATTATGTTTGTCCTCTGCACACGAGTGGTCCGGACTCGGCTCTTTTCTTCCATCTGCTGTTGCCACTATGATGAGCTGGATTGGCCTTTGCAAAGAGCAAACAGCTACTGGCAGCATCCAGAACCCCACAAGGACAAGGATGTGCCAGGCCCTGAGAGGACGAAACCACTGCTTTCCAGCACCTGAGCCTGGGCTGCCTGCATCTCGGTGCTGCCTCCTTCTTTCTTGGTAAAGAGCTAGTGTGAGTCTTTCCTCCTGCCCTGTTTATGCACAGCTTCATGGTCTGAGGGGTGGGAACAGATATCAGTAAGCAGTTGGCAGGGGTAGGTTTCTGCTGCTGCCATGAGTGTTCCCTGTCTGACTCTCTACAGCAGCTCCTCATCATGCTTCTTGGGGTCAAAACCATTTATAGAACTGATCCACTCCCTCTGCCTGTGAGCTGCTGTAGTGTCTAACTCAAGTTTGAAATGAGGAAATGGACTGCAGTGCTGTCTGGCCCACAAAGATAGGACACCAGTGGAAACTGGAGAAGAGGAATTAGTGGTTCCTTCTGGTGCAAAATACCATGCACACACACAGTGTGTTTCTTCAGTACTGCACAGTTCAGATGTATTTACTGCCCAAGTATTTCCCATGAGGTAATGCAATCTCTGCTGCCCATCATCTTACAAAAGGAACAGAAAATGTGTTCATTTTTTTACAGCCTGCCCTGGAGAGACAAAGTAAAATTGTCATCAACTTAGATAAAGGGAAAACAAACCAAAACACCACAAACACAAAAAAAGCAACCAAGCAACCCCCCCAAAAACCCTAATAAAAACAGACTCCTTGTTCTCAGTTGCATTTTTCCATAACAGAGCTCTGAGAAATGCTTTTGGAGGAATGTGCAGCTCAACAGAACGCTGTTTCCAGCTGGCAGGGATTGGTTGGAACATGCTGGTTTGTAAAGGCCAGATACTGGCAGTAGTACCTGTGCTGATACCAGTGGAAAGTCTTCAGTCATCTTTACACAGGCAAGGACAGAGAAAGAAACACAGGCAACAGGGAACCTTTTGTCAGTGTCTGTAGTTCCTAACACTGAAGCTGACTGCAGCCTAAATTGTGGGTAGTAAGGGGGGTGGTGTGCAGCAATGCTTGGCTGCTCCTGGCAGGTCTCTCTCAGTCTGTGGCATGAAGTGCAAGTGCAGGAGTGATGCCGAAGTGCAATTCTCCTTGCAGCCTCAGTTGTCTGTGGAGATGTCTCTGAACGCCTTCCTGTCAGGCATGGACTGGAGAATTTTAACTCTGATTTCTGAAGGTGGCTGAGGTTGGGGTACCTGCTTTAGGAAAGGCTCATAGAATCATAGGATTGTCAGAGTTGGAAGGGACCTTCAAGATCATCTAGTTCCAACCCCCTGCCTGGCAGGGACACCCTCCACTAGATCAGGCTGCCCAGAGCCCCATCCAGCCTTGTCTTAAAAGCTTCCAGGGATGAGGCTTCTGCATGCATGATGGGGTCCATCATGCCTGTTTTCAGCTGCTGCAAGGCTATGTCCCTGGGGCTTGAGCTGCAGCAAGCCTGTTGTCCTGGCTCAGGGCAAACCTCTGTGTTGGCTGCAGGAAGATGGACCAGTCCTGGTTTTTAACTGTGCTTTATTTTGAGCAGGAGCAGGATCATCCCAGAGCCCCACAGAGGGAGCTAAAGCCTGGGGAAAAGCGCTGCTGGAGTGGCTGAGCAAATGGAAGAGGTCCTGCTCCTCCTTGGCACACAGATACCAGCTGCTTTGGTCTTGAACTTTGCTCAGGATCCTCTGGAAGATACTGTCTGGCTGTACTCCAACTTCCTGGTTTTCTTCCCTCCTTCCCCTCTTCCTCCACTCTCAATTGTAAAAATTGTTTGGGGTTTTGCTTTTCTATCTGACAAGATGAACATGTGAGTTCTGGGTGAACAAATACGGTGATAAGAAAACCTTAGTAGCTGCTGAGTGGGACTACTCTGGGCATGGGTTTCAGTCCTAGTGTGTGAAGTCTTCCAGGGATCTCCAGGCTGGATCCTGTTCTTCACTTGAATGTGGACAGTAGTGTGCAAATCTGCTTGTTTTGTGGTGGTGCTGGATGGTTCCTCTTGATCGTTTATTCATCCTCCTTGGTGCTTAGGGGTCACCATCATCAGAGTTTGTGGTGGCAGAATAGCTTCATGCCTCCTGGGAAAATCTGAGCTCTGCAGGCACCCTTGATGCTCAGGATATCTTGGTGTGCCACCCCAGCCTCCAGCAAGGACAGCCCTCACCAGTAGCAAGGTGGTTCCTGGTGTGTGCTCTGAACTCCAGATGTCCTCTGCTGAAGCACAGGCTGCCATCTGCTCTTGCTTTGGGAGTGTCCTATCACAGCGGGGGAGAGGATGGTTTCTGTTTGCTGTTTGGAGGTAGTGTTTTACCTTATTTACAGCTCCTCACATGCTTGTTTTTTAAATGTTTTCTCCAACTTTTACAAAATAAAGTTTTATTCTTTACCAAGCTGTTGTTCAGGCATGTTTTGATAGGTGTCAGCACCTTAGAGAGTTTGCAACTAAAGAACACATGCAAGGCACGTGAACAGCAACTGTTATCAAGAGGATGCATGTTCTTCAGCTGGCTGCTAAAGACAGGCAGGCCAATAGCAACAAGGTTTGGTTCAGTCTCTGATGGAGGTATTGATGAACTTTGATTTCTCTGATAAACTCTAGAAATTGCAGTTGACTATTAACCAAGTCCTGCACTGTTCAAAGTGGTCTCATAGGGCAGGAGGTTAATACTAAACCAGCAACACGTGGTGCACCTTTGCACATAGAGGGAAAGGAGCTAATGTGCTCTGGAAAACCTGTGTTCTGTGCTCTTCAGAAGGTGAAGATCAGATCTGAGAGGATGAACCTTCAGTTCAGTTATCTGAACTGCCAAACTGCCCTGAGCCAGTTGGTCTGTGGAAGGTAGGACAAGGAGCAGTATTTTGGCCTGAGGGCAGGTATGCAGGAGGGTTACTGCAGTTCAGTTTTATTGCTGTGGCCTTTGGCAAACCCCCCTCTGCTGCCAAGGCTGTTCTCCTAGAATGCAGCGGTTGCCAGGCAGCCTCCCTGGCTGCACCATCCGTAACGGCCCGCAAGCGGCAGCAGGAAGGCGCAGTAGCTCTGTTGCCGTAGCCTGCTCCACGTGTCTCTAGCTGAAGGAAAACGCTTTATTTAGGAGCTTGTGTGGTAAGTGTGCCCCTTCATGTGGGACAGCTGAGCCTGGTTCCTCTGTAGCTGGGCAGCACCTCTGTTTTGAGTCAGAATCTGGCAGAAGAACGTCTGACCTAGCGGCGACAGACCTGAGCAAGGGGAAGAAAGAGGAGACACGAGGCAGTCACGCAGAGTAAGGGAACAGTCAGACAGCACCAGCTTCGGTTGTTAGAGCTTGTTGTTGATTTGGGTGTGTTCTGAAGTTACAGAGAGCGATTTTCTGTGTTGGGTGTTTCCATCCCTGTGTAATCTGGTTTGGCTCTAAAAGTGTGGACTTGGCATCTGGGAGGCAAACAGCAAAATGAAGTTGAAAGGAGAGAAGCAGGAGAGCTCTGACAGCAATGAAGGTTCCAAGGGGGTAAGTATCTACTGGACTCTATGCTCCCAACTTCAGCCTTTCCCAGAAGCGCAGACCAAGCTGAGATCTGCAGGTGCTCGTAGATGGAGGAGAAGACCAAGATCTTTTGGGCTAACATCCATAACTGGTCTCCCAGGGAGAGCAGAGATGTGAATGCTGCCGAAGCCAGTTTATGTTTGCCAGCAGCGTTGTGTTGCTCTGAGTCTCCTGATTTTCACCCTGACCTACCATGTAACCTCTGTGTGGCTTTCCTCTTCTGTATGTGAGTTTTCTTCCCTTCTTTCTGATCAGTTGTAGGCTGCAGATGCTCCTGGATAGAGGCTGCCTTTCACAGCAGCATTTCTGTGGAACCTTGCACAATGCAATGCCTGTGTATGCCAGAGGCTTTCCTGAAAGTGCTGAATGTGAATAATTAACACTAGTGGCTCTTAATGAGCTCCTGGGCTAGGGTTAAGGAGAGGAAGGCAGCTTGCTTTTCATCACCAATGTTTGCTAGAAAATATAGCTGCCAGCCTTAGCTTCCTCCTGATTCTTATTCTGAGATCCATTTGAGTTTTGATCTCCTGCAGTACCTTAAGCTCTGCAGATCTCTGGAGGTGACCTGTTAGAGCTTCTGAGGAGCGTGAGGAATAGAAGGAGTAGCAGCAGCTATTTGGGAGATGGCAGATCCATTGCGAGGGACCTGAGCTGTGTATTGCAGTATAAAACCTTGCAAACATGAAGGCTAATGATGGTGACAGAAAATTGTGTGTCTGAGTGGAGAATTACTTTATTGATGTAGCAGCAATAAGGAGTGTTAGTGAACTATTAAAAGAAAGAAGTCCCAGCAAACCATCTCAGCCAACACAGCAGGGTTGGCCTGAGGACTGAATAGCAACTAAACTGGTGTGAAAAGCAAGTTGCTTGTAACCCTGAGGACAGCGTACCCTCAAAATTCGTGTTTGGTCCTACTCTAGATGGCAATTTCATCCTCCTGTTTAACTGCAAAGTGCTGCTCCTATACCCTCCAACCAAGCCCTTGCTGAGCTACTTGGAGATGTCTAATTGCCTTCCGTGGCAATCGGATGAGATCCATAAACAGCTTGATCCTGAAATGTGGGAGGCAGAGCAAGCTGGCATCTGAAAGCAGAACAAATGAACAGGAAAGAGATTTTGTCACTTCTCTTTAAAGCCTCCTTGTGCCAATATCCTGTGTTATTTCACTAACCAATTTACATGTTGGAAAAAGAAGAATTGCATACAATTTTTGTCCCTGCGGGGTGGTACTTTAGGTATGATAACTTGGGAATTATTCATCATCCAAATGATCCATCAATACCAGGAAAGAGTGGAATGAATTACTGTGCAAATTGAGCAGAACAAAATGAGTTATAATGAAAACAACCCATTGGGCTTCCTTTCTATGGTGGCAACATCACAGAATCACAGAATGTTAGGAGTTGGAAGGGACCTCAAAAGATCATTTGGTCCAACCCTTCTGCCAGAGCAGGATTCCCTAGACCAGAACATGAAGTGAAAAGCACAGAAGTCAAGGCTTAAGGTGTTTGGGGGTTTTCAAATTATTTTTACAGAATGCCATTTATGCCTGAAAGCCCAAATCTGCTTCTAAGATGGTGTTTGTGTGTTTTCTTTCCTCTCTGCAGAAAATGACACTAGTGCTGGCCCTGGTAGCACTGGTATCTGCCTTTGGCTCTTCTTTCCAGTATGGCTACAACGTGTCCGTGATCAATTCTCCAGCCCCGGTAGGTGAGACTGTGGAGTGGACCATGGCCTGGGGGCAGGTCTACAAACATAACAGCAGGTTGTGGGTGTTTGGGAGGGGACACCCTTGTACTTCTCTGTTGCTCTGAAGCACCAGGCACCACTGTGTGAGAAGTGGCTCCCCAGGAGAGGAAAGGGGAAGTGTTAATGTATCCAGACTTCACCCAGCAGAGATGGGGTATGAGGAACGTCTTCTCATCTGGAGACCAGGCAAATCCTGGAGATCTATAGCAGAATAACTTGTAGCAATTGTTATCCTGTCCAGGCTTCTCCATCTCTCTCTTGCATTCATGTTCCCACTCAACCACTCTTGTGTTTTATCAAGACATTTGTTAAAAGCTTTGTGGCATTTGTTGTTAACCAGCTTTTACAGTGTGAAATTTGTCCTTCCTGTGCTAAACGTGCTCTGTGTATTTCATTCTAGTACATGCAAGACTTTTACAACCAAACCTACTTCAACAGGCATGAAGTGCCTATGTCCAGTGGCTTCCAGACAGTGCTCTGGTCTCTTACTGTGTCCATGTTCCCTCTGGGAGGCTTTGTGGGGTCCCTCATGGTGTGGCCTCTGGTGAACAATTGTGGTCGGTATGTGACAGTGGTGTTTAAGATCCTTCAGACAATGGTTTGCTGGGTTCAGATAACACTTGCCTCACCAGTCACTCCAGCTTGTCAAGCCCATCAGGAGCAGCTCCCCTGTGTTTCACACACCTTGATTGTAAAGTAGATGTGCTCCTGATTAGTTGCTGGACTCAGTGGCACATGTGGTCTGCCATGTGTAGAAGAATTTGTATGGTTTCAGTATGGTCAAGGCTAGGCTGTGTGCTGGGCACTGAGCCAGGTAGAGAGCAAAGATGAAAGTTCTGGGGTGGGATCAGAGATCAGGTCTAGCTTCTGCTGTTCAGGTTTCCTGAGAAACTGCAGTTCTTTCATGAAGCCTTCATTTCCTGTAGGAAAAGAATGAAAAACAAAAATGGGACAACCGCCTTTTCCTCTTTGATTAGTCTTTGGGATGGTGATTCAGTTGAGATTTGGACAGCATAACACAGAGGGGATCTATCTGCTATTGGGGCCTTAATAGAAATCAACTGAATCTCTCTCCTTTCCTATTACTTTGCAGAAAGGGCACTTTGCTGATAAATAATCTGTTCTCCATTGGTGCTGCAATCCTTATGGGAACCTCAGAGCTAGCAAAAACCTTTGAAGTAATCATCTTCTCACGTGTTATCATGGGGATATATGCTGGTAAGTGGGAAGTTGGATGGTAAATGGAGAGCAATAAATACATTGTTAGCTATGTAAAGGTTTTTTTTGTTCTCACAATGAATGGTTTCACAGGTAACATATGTTAGCCATACAGCAGTGTAAACAGTTATCATCTGCCTGCTGCAGAAGTACTAATGATCTCTAGTAAACAATAGTAATGAGACTGGGACTGAAGATGTGCAGAGACGTGTGTCTGTAGCTGCAGCTAGCCTCTGCAATAAACATCTGCTGGGCACTGGAGCTCCAGCAGCCTGGAAATCTGCTGATGGTAATGTTTTCCCAGACAGCTTAAAGCAGAGAGCCTGCCTTCTGTGGGTCTTTTTGATTTTTAACATAGTCAGAAACAAGAATCCTTCTAAATCAAATCAATTGGAGACAATGCCAGATCCAATAATCCAGTCCTGGAACTGACTGTTCTTCCTGCAGGAGAAATGTTAAAAGGGAGAGCAAAGGGTTCAGAGCCACTGGATTTATTGCCAAGACAGTGGAAAGCTAAGTATGTAAAGGGTACATGTGAGTTGCTGGTACAAGTAGCTCTGTTAGAGCTCCAGGAATATGGAACAAAAAGAAATCCAGCATGGCTGGGAACCCCATGGACTACTGTGCTGAGTGTCTGCAGAGCCAGACTGGGAAGGGTCCTAACAGCATTTGGGCTGTGGGCTAGTGAGACTGACTTGTTCCAGGGTTTAGTAGCAAGTTGGGATATCCTGTGAAGAGCAAATGACAAAACAAGAAGCTGACATTGGAAAACAGCTTGGTCTGTAAAATGCAGCAATTGCAGTTGGGGAGCTAAGGCAGGAAAATGATCTAGTCCAATAGCAGTGGTTTGGCTTTTGACTCTTCTAAGCCTGGCAGCTGCTCTTAGCATTGATTCTCTGAATAAATACTGAGGGACCTGCTAAGTGTGATCCCTCTTCCCAGTTATTTATAAGTGACAGAAGAATCTGAACTGGCTGTCCTGGCTTGCCCTTCACAGCTTGTTCTCCCTGGAACTGTGGACTCTGTCTGGGAAGGGAGGGTGCTGAGCCAAGGCAGCCTACTTCATGCTCTGGTAGGATCCACGGGTCACCCTCCCTTCCCAAAGGGCGGCTCTGGTGCTGGTAGCAGTGTTGGCAGCCCTGTTGTGTACAGGGGCCCCTCTGGCAAGGCTTAATCAGCATACTCTGAGCAGTTAGCCTCTGTTACTTGGATGCAGTAGTCCAGGAGTCACTGCTAGCCAATCTTAATCTGGGC
Organism: Galbula dea; assembly: GCA_013399015.1. NCBI lineage: Eukaryota > Metazoa > Chordata > Aves > Piciformes > Galbulidae > Galbula > Galbula dea. The sequence continues at coordinate 171,513 of VWZX01006572.1, forward strand.
AGCTAAAAGGCTGCTTACAGTGTGAACTTAAAACACTGCACCTCATGAGTTTAGTTTATTTTCCAGTTACTGTAGTACTTGTTTCCATGCCTTTTGGCTTTCAGATAACAGCTTGATCACTTTTGTAAAACCAAGCTCCTGTAGGCTTAGGAACTTTAGAAATGTAAGATAAGAGTAGCCTGTGGTCATTTGACTCCAGGAGTTTTGAGTTTTGCCTGCCAGGATTTACATTGTAAGCATGGGAGCTGGCAGCTCTCAGGGGCTACTGTGGGTAACATGCAATGTGCCTCAAAATAACCTGTGTCCTGTTTGAGTGGAAACAGCTACTCCAGCATGCTGCCTCGAAGAGATCTCAAACCTGCAAAGCTCTCTGCAAAATCTTCCTGAGCAGTAAAGGAGTAGTGAAAATTCTACCAGCCAGCAGGAAGTCACATCCCTCCATCCTCCCTGGATACTGATTTCTTTTCTTCCTTTGAGCAAAGAGAAATTCCTCCCTTACATTTTGAGTTTGTTTCCAAAGCTGAAGTTGCACACAATTTTTCTTTGCTTTTATTGAAGTGCTTAACAGACCCGACCAGGAGAAAGTTGCTTTTAGGAGATGGACACTGAGAGCCCCCAAGTCATCTGTAGGCAGGAGAGGCTACTGCTAACCTTCTTAGGCTTCTAAAATGCTGCTGAATAGTTAAAAAGCTAGATCCTGAAAGCACCAGAAGGTGGGCAGATCATCATGCACATCAAGGCCCAGCATGCAAACGTGTTTGGTTCCCTACTGTGTTTCAATTAAAAGGGGTGAAACCATCCAGATGCAGTGATGGGTTTTGCACCTCTCTTCCTACTGAGTGAACAGATGCCATGTGGGTTTTGTCCTATCTTCTGCTGAAGAGTAAGGAAAGCACACACAGCTCATTCACTGGCCAGAAGGTGACATGAAACCTTTATCTGCAGCAGAAGGGTTTGGGTGTGAGGTTTCCATGCGTCTGTTGGTCCAGCAGGGATCACTTTGGTCTCACATGGGAAAAAGGCATCTTACTGAAGGAGGTGAGTGTGCTGACACCAGGTAGCTGCATGTCTAACACTGTTCTCTAACTTCTAGGTCTGGCTTCCAATGTGGTTCCCATGTTCCTTGGAGAAATATCCCCCAAAAATCTGAGAGGTGCTATTGGGGTAGTACCACAGCTCTTCATCACCGTTGGGATCCTTGTAGCTCAGATCCTTGGTCTCAACAGCATACTTGGGAATGCTGAAGGTAAAGCCCTGGCTTGGGACTTTTGTGTGGGCTCAACAGGGGAAATATTTCTCACAGTTGTCATCTAATCTCATTTGTTGCAGGCTGGCCTGTGCTGCTGGGACTCACTGGGATCCCGTCACTAATTCAGCTCCTTATATTGCCCTTCTTCCCCGAGAGTCCCAGGTATCTGCTGATACAAAAGGGCAACGAGCAGCAAGCACGGCAAGGTACAGCATCATCCTTTAATGAAAGGGGAGGTGGAATGGGATAGATCTGACTGTGGGACATGACTGGCAGCAATCAACAGTGAAGCAAGCAAATGTGAAACCCTTCATTGACATGGTGGTGGTGGATGGAATTCCTGCAGCATTGCTCCTTTCTCTGCATTTGTGAATCCCTGGCTCCTCACCATGGAAGCACTGCTGCCCATGGTTGATACATTGTTCTGTCTTGATCTGAAGCAGGACAGTTCACTGGAGACCATAACTCACCTTCCTGTCCCAACTAGCTCTGCAGAGGCTGAGAGGCTGGGATGATGTGGATGATGAGATAGAAGAAATGCGTCAGGAAGACCGGTCGGAAAGGGAAGAAGGACAATTCTCTGTCCTCAGCCTGTGCACCTTCAGAGGCTTGCGCTGGCAGCTCATCTCCATCATTGTCATGATGATGGGCCAGCAGCTCTCTGGCATCAACGCGGTGAGTGGGAAAGGCCTGGAGGGTGAATAACAGTGGATAATACAAGGCAGTGTTGTCACAGGAGTTAGAACCTAGGACACAGGAGTATCCTTTCAGCAGGGATACTGGTTCTGCATCACATCCCGATGGGCTGACCCTGGCCAGTATCAAATCCAGTGCACACATGCACTAGATGCAGAGTCAAGCTGTCCTGCTAAGGATAGTTTGGGTGTTTTTAGAGTAAGGTGCTTGTACCTGGATCATAGAACCATTGTGGTTGGAAAAGACCTCTCAGATCATCAAGTCCAAACATCCACGCAACTCTAGCATGCTCACCACTAAACCATGTCCCCAGGCACCACGTCTACATGTTTTCTGAGCATTTTAGGGTTTTTGATCCCATCACTTCCTTGGGCAGCCTGTTCCAATGCTTGATAATCCTATTGGTGAAGTAGTTTTTTTCTAATGTCTAATGTGAACCTCCCCTGGCACGACTTGAAGCCATTTCCTCTTGTCCTGTCATTTGTTACTTGTGAGAAGAGACTGAGATCCACCTCACTACCACCTCCTTTCAGGTTGTAAAGAGCAAGAAAGTAACCCCCTGAACCTCCTCTTCTCCAAAACGAAACACCAATGTCTCCAGAAATGAAAGAATTTGGTCCCAGGCTTCTGTGCACCAGGATGTAAAAGCAGCCAAAATGGGATTCCTGTGTTCTGGCTTTGGCCACATGTAAACACTGCTGTGGTTTTGCTGCAGGTCTTCTACTACGCAGACAGAATCTTCCAGTCAGCAGGTGTGGACAGCAAGAATGCTCAATATGTCACTGTGTCAATAGGTGCCATCAACGTCGTGATGACTTTGGTTGCTGTAAGTTTCTATCAGGGCTCTTCAAGTTCATCTCATCCAGGTTCCTCTGTCCGTCACTCTTTAAACTGGGTCATGATGTTTACACGTCCTGTGAGCTGCTTTGCACAGTAGATGCCCTGCAGTGTCCCTGGCTTGAAGGCAGCTGTGTTAACCAGTGACTTCCTCATATACCTAAGAAGTTTTCAGTCTCTGGTCTCCAGGCTGATGTGCCCTTTTTTTGCTGTCCAATGTTACCATGCAGAGCTTTCACACTGTTCTCACCAGGATTGGATGCTGAAGAATGGCTTTGCCTATTCTCTGGGTTGCTGACACATCCAGCTCTTTACAGTTCCTGGGTGACTTCATGCCCTCAACCCATCAGTAGATGGTGGAAATGTCACTGAATTTCTTTAAAAGACAAGGATTAGCTTAATAAATTTTGCTGGAATAAGAAGTGCTGTGCCCCAGGATTCCAGTTCCTCACCCACTTCTGTCTCTTTCAGGTTTTCATCGTGGAATCCTTGGGAAGAAGAATCCTCCTCCTTGCTGGCTTTGGATTGTGCTGTGTCTCCTGTGCAGTGTTAACTTTGGCCCTCAATCTCCAGGTGGGTAGCTGAATGGCTCATGTGATCCTACCCATGCCCTTCTGGACCTTCCAGGGACCAGGTCATTGGTGTATGTCAAAGCTGCTTCTATACCCTGGATGGACAGGGGACAACATGAAAAGTACTTGTGTATCTAACCTGGGAAAAGCTGTGGTCCTGCTTATCCAAATGCTGCTTGCAGTACATCATGTTCATAATACCTGTTGCACCCACTTGTTGGAAACAGGGATCATATCCAAGCATGGTATGGCTATAATCTGGCAATGGAGGATGACAGTGGCTTTAGAATGCCTTCAAATCTTCAACACAAAGAGTGCCTTGAATGTGTTGGTGGTGGTCGGATAGGAGCCACATCTAACCTATGATTAAACTCTCCACAGAACACTGTCTCATGGATGTCTTACCTCAGCATAGTGTGTGTCATTGTTTACATCATTGGACATGCTATTGGAGCCAGTAAGTATGCAGTCTAGTCCAGTCTCCTCCCCAAGCTGGGCAAAGCCAGGTGTTAACATGCAATTTCGAATCAAAAGCTTTGAGGAGCTAATCCAGGGAGACCTAATTTCTTCTCTGTGTGACCAGGCACCTTGTTGATTGTCAGCTGTAGGCTTATTTATGTTCCAGTGGCTGACTGTGTCCATGAAGCAGGAAAAGCAAAGGCATCGATATGCTTGTGCCTCAGATTCCCCCAGTAAGATCTGGAGCAAAACCATGCTGAGACAGTGAACCCAACCAACTGGGCAGAGGTGTTGCATGCTAGCTTCTGTGGGCAACAAATCAAGTTGGAAGAGACTGAAATGATACACGTGGTCCTGCAGGTCACTGCAGAAAGGAGGTGTGGAGGTTGGAAGGGCTTTGTCCTGACTCACCTTCTCAGTATGGTAGAGTTGTCTGCTTAGCTTGGAAAGCCCTGCCAGCCCCTTGCTGCAGAGCTTTCGCTGGCAGATAGAATTACATCCACCCTTTCCTGTTCCGTTTCTGCCCTCGGGCAGACTGAAGCACGAAGGGCAGGGAGGTTGCTGGAGGGGGAACACCAGGTCAGCTGGACCTGTGGCCTGACCCGGTTAGTGAGAACACGGTCTGCTTCTGCTGGACCGCGCCACAAGGCGGCAGTGCAGGGTCTGGGCTGGAGGACTTGTCCCACCAGCCCTATTGCCAACGCCTGCATGGGTTGGGCTGGTCCTTCGGTTCTCCTTCGTGAAGAAGCAATGACTTGCTTAGTTTGCTGCTCCTAGGGTGGTCTCTGGAGAGGCAGTTTGTGTTTAGCAGTCCTGTTTTACGCTTTGTGCTGGAGATGGCTTCATGACTGAGGTGCAGCTATGAGGGAGAAGAGGTTGATTGTTCTGCATGAGCCTAGGAAAAGCTTTTCGTTGCCCTGTTCTTTTGTATGTGATCTTTGATTTATTGGGCAGCAGTTTACAAACCATTGCCTGCCACTGAAGTGAACAGGTGTAATCTAGGATTCAGAGTGGGAGAATTGCTTTTGGGATTTCCAAATATGCAACTACCTTCCAGGTCCAATTCCCTTTGTGTTGATCACTGAGATGTTCCTGCAGTCCTCCCGGCCGGCAGCGTTCATGGTGGGTGGGTCTGTGCACTGGCTAAGCAACTTCACCGTGGGGCTTGTGTTCCTCTACATGGAGGTAAGATACAATTACAAGACAGGTAAATAAAACTAGTATCTTCACCCCTGTGCTCTCAGAGAGCCTTTTTCATCCTGACAGCCATAAATGCCCAGGTTGGTTCCCAGTACCTCTATGCAGGATGATATATGAAGGACAAGACACTGATGTTAATCAGCATTTTTGCATCACATCTGTTTGTTGCACATGCTCTAGAAGAAAGCAGTTATTTTTCCAGGAGGGTGCCTGATCCTAAAGTCAGGAATATGGAAAAGATCACAAATTTCCCATCTTCCATTGACAGGGATGTGTCAGGGAAGCCAGTGTTAGCTTTTGATTGGTAGGTCACTACTTTCAACTGATCTCCAGCAGCAGTGACCCATAAATTCCTACAGTTGTTGATTTAACCTACACAAAGGGAGCTGGTGAGTTTAATTTGATGTAACAGACCTTCACCTTCCTTTTCCAGTAAGTCCATGGTGGTTTCCAGTCAATCTATAGTGGAGGTATGAAAAGGCAGAATCTAGAACCACCCCTAACTTACAGTCATTTGACTTAAAATATGTGCACATCACTGTGGCTGCTTTTTCTAACAGCTATTGCAGGGTTCAGCACACCCAGATCACGTGAAGTACACAACTGGAGCATTCCTCTGATAACTGCTCTGTCTTCTTTCATTGTCCTAGGCTGGCCTGGGACCCTACAGCTTCCTCATCTTCTGTGCCATCTGCCTAGCCACTATAGTTTACATCTTCATTGTTGTTCCTGAGACAAAGAACAAAACCTTCATGGAAATCAACAAGATCATGGCCAAGAGGAACAAGGTGGAGATTCAGGAAGACAAAGAGGAGCTTAAGGATTTCCACACTGTCCCACGTGGGCAGGCAGAGAAGAAAGAAGTCTCTGGCAGTGAGCTGTGACACAGCTCAGGGTTTGGTCTGGCCTGGACATTTTTCAAGATCTGTTCAGTGGGAGAACAAATACATAATTTGATATTGATCTACTTGTAGACCTCCTGCAAACTTCCCACAGCAGGGGTTTTCAAATAAGCCATTGTGTCTCCAGAGTGTTCTCCTTGTGAGTAATTAGCAGGATCATTCTGCTTCATGGCATAGCCACTGCCAAGGCAAGTCACCCGTTCATGGCATTTGTCACAAGGAAAGGGAAATGTCATTCATGTATTTGAGGGTCCAGCAGGGGTAACACCAAGCCTTTGGTGCTCTGAGGTTGTAGAGAGTGTCAGTTGTGCTGAGATACTTCGTTGGATGGGCTGATGCTGGCCTTTGTCCTGTCAAGTCTTTTCCTTCCTTTGTGTGTTTCAAAGGACTGCTGAAGTGGAAATGCATAGCACTGTAACCTCACCCAGCTCTCTCCAAATCAAACCTAGTCCTCAGCTGTTGCTGAGTCCTTCCAAAGCCTTATTCTTGAGGTTAGGAGTCATCCTTCTGGCTGATGCTTATTCACAACCAATTTAGACACATTCCTTTCAGGGGCACTCCACTCTGAACTGTTTAGCTTATTTAAGCTCCTAGTGTTTACACTTCAGTGGCCAAAGAGCATCAATCCCTGTTATTCCTGCAACAACCTCATACCCCTACTCTCTACCCATGAGCCAGTGGAAGCTCATTTGTCCCTCAGAGATGGAGCTGAATTCAGTAAGAACCTCCCTGCTGCCTCGCAGGACCCAAATTCAGGTTGATTCCTGTACACTGGATGCAGGTTGGAGCCTGTGTTTGCAAACATGTCCAAAACTGTCTTCAGCTTCTCACACTGAGTTGGTTAGATGTGTGTTTTGAAATAACTCAGCTCTCAGGTACTTGAAACCTCTTGAAAAAGCCTTCAGATGGTTTAGAGCTTGGTTCTTCTACTGCTTTCTGGTTGTGTCCCCTAAGGGCACTACTCCACTGAAGGGTAAATTGGTTTGGAAGAGCTCTGAGTCTCTAAGGACTTGTGCTGATTCTCAGAGGAAAGTAAAGTGCACACTGAGAGAAAAGGAGGATGTCTTATTTATTAGTTTAAAGGCTTTTGGGGTTAATTATGGCACAATTTAACATGGGGAAATTCAGTTTAATTAGTTGTTATGTGGGGCTGCTTGCTTAGAGGGGAAAATAATAAAAGCAGAATGGCATGGATGTTGTGGGGCTGATGGAGATAGTCCTTCATGTGATTAACCCTAGGAAATGAGTTCTGTGCCTGCCCTCAAAGTTGTGATCTTAACATGTTGAAAAAGAAGCTGTGTCCATGGTCTGTCTCTACATCCATTTGCAGCAAAGAAGGCATGCAGTGATCAAAGCACAGTGTACAGGAGCCACACTCTGTCCTGCAAGGGTTTTAGGTACCCTTTGCTGTGTGATAGGTCTGCAGGGGAGAGGATGGTAATGTGATGGTGAGAAAGGGGAAGGAAGGACATGTGCAGGAAAGGTGGTGAGAAACTGAGACTGGGTGAAGGAGGTGAGAGAAATTTTATTGGAGAAAGTGACTCCTTTGACCAAAAAGAGCAGTAGTTTGGCAGGTAGGAAGATTTATGTCTGGACACCTAAATCAGACTCCAGAGAGGGATGTGACAATGCATGGGTTTGGACAGTGCCAAGTTCTCCTTTGTTCTTGGCCTGTAACTCCCTTGGAGAAGTCACCTGAAACACTAGCAGGCACATGCTGAGCCTATAGAAAGGAGAAGGAGAAACAAACCAATAGTCTCAAGTTTTTCTGTTTCCTCAGCAAGCAGTTTGGATTCTTCTGCTGCCTTTAAAAAAATAAAAATTAAACAAACTGAGGTCACTGACAGCTGCTGTCAGAGTCCAGAACCACCCCTCCAAAGAGGCTCATGGAGGTTTCTCCCCATGCTATGACATCTCCCTTCAGTTGCCCTGGTTTGCACAGGGCAAGTGCCCGAATATCTGCAGGGCTGAGAACTTGGCTCCACAGGTTCACATGAGCCATCCACCCTGCAAAGCCATTGGAGAAGGTCCCCAGAAGAGTGTCTCTGTCTTTCCCAAGGACGAGCATCCCTCCAGCCTGGCTCACATACCCCTTCTGGATACCCTTTGCTTTACCAGCTGCTCCATTGAGCCATAAATTTGCCATTCCAGATAGGGAGTCCCATGCCAAGCAGTAATGCAGCCAATCTTGTGCCTTGTGGTACAGGGGGAAGCTGATGAACTGGCCTCCTACCCACAACCCCACATCTGAGCCCACAGTCATCACCAGCTCATTATTCCTCTGCTGTGTGGAGTAGGAAAGAACAGTCTGGCTGCCAGTGTGCTGGGCTTTGCTCCAACAGCATAAGGTGAAGGCATGGAGAGACATAGCACGGAGGGGATGAACGGTCACAAAACTCTCAATGTTTTCCACAGGGAAGTAGAAAGCTGGGAAAGTGCTGGATTTCATCCCTGAAATAACCAAAAAGCCAGCTGTTACATTTCCTGCTGTGCTGATGAAGCAGCCCAAATCCTGAAGAAAACACCTACAGGATCTGGCAGGGCTGTAGCAGTCTGGGGTGTCTTGAGCCTCAATTACTGGTGTGTGTTATACCAACAGGGAAGGGGCTTGAAATGATAAAAATCTTATCCCCCTCACCCAACTGTTTGGGAAAATCACTTTTTTTTTCCCCTCCTCTTCCTCTTTTCTCATCTTGTGTAAAGTGGAGATGATGATTATTTATCCTAGGGGAACTGTGAGCTTAAATTCCTCACTGTTTGTAGTAATGTGCTTACACATTGCAGGAGAAAGCTGAAGCTGCTGTGAGAGTAGCTAGATCAAGGCTAGACTTCATGATGCTGTAGCTGAAGAATTTCCACCACCAGACCTAGGTATGGGATTGAATTCTAGCTGTTCATATCAGTACCAAACCTGTTAATCATTCAAGCCATCAAAGACAGCAGGGCATGGGCTCTTCATCCTTGCAAGGTAAGCTGGATTGAGTAGATGTGTGTTTCTTACCTGTGTGGCTCACTCCATTCAGCAACTCTCTCTTCATGTCTTGGAGCTCCACCTGGATTTGTCCCAGTTTGAGGTTGACTTCTTCTGGATGGCATTGTTCTAGAGCAATCAGACAGCTGAACTGAGAGAAAGCCAGGACCTGCACCTGCTAGACTTTTCTACTTTCTAGTTTGTAGAGGGTTGGGGGAAAAGCTTTCATCTGGCCCCTCACTGGAGAAAGCCTGACTCTGGCCTGCTGGCTGCCTTTACCTTGGGGAGGTTTGGCTCTGAAGGAGGACTCCACCAGCCGCCCGTTGAGGGGCTGAGCATGCCGGTAGTCATTGCGCAGCGTCTGGTTTTCCCAGTCCAGCAAGGTGTTCTCCAGGAGGCTGATCTGGGAGCAACACAGGCTTATCATGGAGGGGATTGGCAACAACTGTGTGCTTTGGTTTTCTTTTGTTTTTTCCTAGAAGCAGAGTGCAGATTCTGCAGCTCAGGATTAAAGCTAACAATTTGTGGTGGAGGAACCTGCAGGGTCTCTGGCTGACGATTAGCAAGGGAAGGGAACAGAACAGGAGGGCTCCTATCAGCTATATCATGATAAACATATTTTGCCTGAAGGGAGTTTTTTTTAACACCTGCCTGATGGTATGCATGGGTGGAGATTTTGCTGCTGTTCTGTAGCATGCTGCTTTCTCACAAGAGTCTTTCCCCTGCCAAAAAGAGTATTTATTTTTCAGATGAGAACATGCTGTAATCCTCCACTACTGTCATCACCACTTGATCTTGTTCTTCTAGAAGAAAAGGTTTCTGATGCTTCTTTTTCAGTTAGGAAGATGAATCACTCAGCAAGACTCAACAGTAAGGTTATTTTACTTGTGTTACTTTTTTCCCCTGATAAAGTCTTTGTCCTGATAAGGCAGACAGAAGGAAGGGGATCTTGCCATGTGATGGTAGAAATGGGGTTACTGGCCAGTGCTCCTGTGCACTTAACAAGGTCCTCTGTAGTGCCTCTGCTAGAGCCTGGACAAACCTCCTCCTGCCACACAGCCAAAACTCACAGCAGTGAAATCATCCAATCTACCTGCACAATGTAAGTGCAGACAAGAAAAAAATCCAAGATACTCTTCTAAAACTATTCTGTAATTACTGTAATGTTATAAATGGCTCTTTTCTGGGTTTTGGACTCTATTGCAGTAGTTTTTGCCTTGTTGGTTCTGACTGGTCTCTTACTGTTTATAGTGCTTCAGGATGGTTGAGCTAAACTGAGCAGAGAGCTTTGTTATCACTCACCAGAGCTCACGTTAACTGCTGCTATACAGAAACTGACCCTTGCTGTGATCTAGCATCACAGTTTCATTACAACCACCAGTAATTCCACTTGCTTAGGAGTCTATCCCAAAAGCCCTATATGAGAAATGTCCTATTAGCACTGTCTGGCTGTTCCCCAAATCACTGGAGAACTGAAAAGGAAGCTTGTGTGGAAAGGTGAAGCAGGGAGGAGAGAGAAGCTGCTCTGGTAAAGGGTTCTCTCTTACCTGTGTGTGTGACAGGACAATTGGAGAATGAAAGATAGTCCAGATCACACTCTCAGAGCAGGGTGGGGTTGTTAGGGAGCCCTTGTACCTGTAGAAGTGTGAGAGGTTTTCTGGCAGCATGGCTTGGACATCCAGAGAAATGAGGTTGGTCGATTGACCTCAAAAGGAAAGAGAGAGGCAACAGTAACATGAATAGGGAACAAAGAGTAAGGTGAGAGTGGTGTTGAGTTGGGGTTAGCAAATTGCTTTGCCCAGAGCTCTGGTGGATTAGATCTTTGGTAGAAATGGATGGAGATGGAGGGAGGTGGAACTCTGACTTGTCATTCAGAGAAACCTAGGGTCCTGGAGGTGGTGGGTAACTGCCCCTCAGTGCTCTGCTAGTAGCTGCTAGTCCTCTCAGGAAGTGGAGGGTGTTAGGGCTATCTGTGTTGCATTGACCTACCAGGAGATGTTCACTGCTGCCTTGAGCACCTTCTACACCACCCTGCTGTGTGGGCTGCCCCTGGACACACGTGGGTAGGGATGGAGTGAAGCTGTGCATGGCTGAGGATGCTCAGCCATGTAGCTGCTAGTGAAGCAGCAGCAAAATGTCTGTCCCCAGAGGCAGTGTGCACTGCACACGTGCAGGCTTTGAGAATGTCAAGGATGGAGAAAGGCATTCCCAGGTCTTACCTGCAAACCTGATTTTTGCCAGTTTGGAGATGAATTCACTGTAGTAGGTGTTCTCAAAGTGCCCATCCTAAACACAGCATAGAGAATTGAACAAATGTTAGGGTCATGCCTCTCCTTCTGTGTTACTCACCAGCTTGGAGGACTAAGTGCATGATGAATTGGGAGACAAATACTATTGCAGGTCTCTTGGTAGTCTGGACAGCCCTAGGCACAGTAAGGTATGGACACATAGATCTCAGGTAGAAGAGTGAACTGTGGGGATCCTTTTTCACCACTTGTAAATCCACACAAAATCAGGTGTTCCCATTTGGGAAGCCTTGAGGTACAGCAGGGAAAAGCCAGCTGCCACACCTGATTACCCATCTCTTCTTATGGGGCACGTTTTTCTGGGGCTCCCAGGTTTTATTGGTTGGTGCTGTGTGATCCCCAGATGATGTCAGGGAAGAACAGTCCTGCTACAGCACAGCTTCCTCACAGTGGTGACCAACATGACCTCCTAGAATATAGATCTGCAAACCTACTAGAGGCTGCTTGTGTCTAGACCTGCTCAGACTGTGATTGTGGTGCAAACAGTGGTCCCAGACTGGCCTTGCTTAGCAACCTGGGCATCAGACTTACTGCATACAGGAAGGCAAGCACAGCCAACCCGTTGGGTTTGTCCTTGGCTTCTTCAAAGCTTGAGTAGTCAGCTGAGTTGTAATGGACAATGTGCAGCTGTCAGAAGAGAGACAGGGTCGTTTAGGAAGGAAGTGATAAATGGTTTCCTCAGTGCTTTAAAGGACCAAATACAGACTGAAAAAGAGTTATCATCCCACCTCCTGCTGCCTGTGCCTCACAACACAGCCAAATAGACCTTTAGTTTAATAGGTTTGTGATGAATGTGGAGGAGCAGCTCCATCTTTAAAGGGTATTAGTGCTATTGCAAGGGCTTTACTTGGTCTTCTGTGCCAGCACCATCAAACTCAGCCCTTGCATAGCCCCACCCACCTGCACTTAGGGGAGCCCTATTTCTCCCCCTTGCCTATGCATTGCTTCCTGCAGGCTCTGTGGGATGCAGCTTCCCATTTCCCCATTGCCAGACTTGCAACACATCCTCCCTCCAGCCTACTCCCTTCACCAGTACCTCTGCAAAGTATCTCATCCCATCTATGGTGTGCTCAGAGCCACTGGTCTCCAGGTCCAGGCCACCCCAGTGCAGATGCATCTGTACAGCTGTGTAGATGCTTGGGAGCCCTCTGGAGATGTACATGGTGGGTGGCAAATCAATCTGAACTGAAAAATAAGATTGGAGACAGCAGTGGATGCAGCCATGCCCAGTGGTTCCTACGTGCCTAGTGCTTTCTGGCAGTACCACCCTCCCTGAAAGGAGCTGGTACAGTCATGTCCAGGGAACTGACTCCACTACCTAGGGAAAACCACTGAAGCTTAAAGCTAGGTGTGCTTAAAATCCTTCCTGACCTCAGGCTTGTGCAGCATGGAGACCACAGCAGGCAGAGAGATGACTGGGCACTAGCTGTGTCAGCAGACTTTCTTTTCTATCTGAGCAGCTCTGGGTTTTCCCCTTAGGCAGTGTTAAAAGTGCTCTAAAGCTAATCTCTCTCACATCTTGCAAGGCTCTGCACAGATTTGTTAGAAAAAGGGGCTCATCTGGCCTCATCTAACCTGTCATCATCATTTCCTGTGTTGTGGACTCTGCATCTTCTAGGAACAGGCATATTGGGCCAGAGCCCTGGGAGTGTGAAGAGGCTGTGTTAGTGTGTGAAGGGTTTGGAGATACAAATCTCTTTTGCTTCTCCTTGCCAAGGAGTGGTCACAGACAATGAAACATTCATCTTCCTGCTAGTGTGCTGCCACAAATCATAGATTATGTGAATAAATATGCCAAATTTAGGATTGAAAATGGAGGGCTGCCTCATCCTAGGGAAAGACCTGAGCATGCTATAAAAACTGTGCAACTGTGCTTGCAAAATGTAGTGCAGCATACGATTCATTAGTCAGAGTTTGGGCTTGTGAGAAGTTTCTTTTGTTTGTCAACTGTTTACAGGCAGATAAGATGAAAACATGTTTCCTTCTACTATCCCAAGAGTCTAGAGTGGGGGGGAGAAGAAACATCTACCTTTTTACATGAAATCCCTGCTGACTGCCTTCCAGAGTTAGGTTTATTTGCCTCAAGTACCTCACTATGATTTCTACTTTCTGCAAAAGCCAGACAGAGATTTGTCTTCTGAGTTTGTGGGAAGCTTAAGACCTCCACCAGATACTTTATTCAAACACTTTGCTGAAAGCATGAGGGTAGGTGACAGCCCAGTGTGACTGCTCTGAGCTGGAAATGCCTGGTTTTGCCAGGCAGTGGAAAATCCACTGGGATTATGCAGTGTGATTCTGAGGGCAGCTGTGCCTTTCTCTAGCATTTCTGCTCTGTAGCTTGCACTCCTCTCCACCAATGCTTTACAGCACACACTGCCAGCCCATTTCCCCAGCTCTGGCCTGGGGTGGTTGAGTTAATGAAGGGTCACACTGAAGGTCCTAGTTTGAAGACAAATGTGCTACTGGAGGAAGTTGCAACCATCCTGTATGGATGACATTTTAATATGCTAGAGCTGTGCATGGCCTTGCTACCTGCTGGAGGATCAATCCTGTTTACAAAAACAAAAGCCCAAATGCTAAATACAAAAGACTTCATTAACCTTTATCCATTAACTCAAGTTTATCTGTGTGAGTGTGTCTGCAGAGATGCTCTGCACTGCAGCAAATAGGCTTTATCAGGTGGGATTTAGCCTAGTAATTGTACAACTCTTGTACAACTGGAGAAAATGTAGCTGGTTTCTCAGGTGAGACACTTAGTCTTCAGCTCCTGAGAGCCTGTAAGGAGAATCCTGCTGAGAAATCCATCTTCTGTCCCTTTCAGATCTGCTGTGTGTTTTTTATTTGATGTGGCCCAGTGGAATATTTTCATTGCTCCCCATCCCATCTCCCTGAAGACAGGAGGCAAACCTAGCCTGGCTTCCCAGGAGCAGTGAATAGGGACAGTCATTTGCCTTTGCTTTACTAAAATACCTTTCATCAGAAAAAACATTGTTTTGCTGTTAACAAAAGAATAGGAAAATACAGAGCTGGAGTGAGGTCTGAAAGCTGAAGCTGCAGGAATTCATTTGTAGGCAGGCAGGGTAGCAATGCTGCCATGAGAGCTTCCACCTGAATGTTGAGTTTGAGTGGGTGACAAAGGAGTTACCATCTTGTAGAAATACACTCACAACAGTCTTTCTCTGAAGGCACTGTGTCTCATCACCTCATTTCTTTGCTCTCACACCATATTTCTCTCTCTGTTAGAGAAGAAGAAAGGACTGTGGGATTAAAGAGCTACCAGCTTGATGTTCCAAACACCTTCCCCAAAATACTCATTCCCTCCCCACCACAGCTATTAGAAAATTCTCTCAGTGCTCATCTGTAGTCCAAAAGCATTATCCCAACAGCACCAGCTGATGAATTATTTAGACCATGAATTACAGACTGCAGCAGGGGAATCCAAGACCTCCTAAATTAAAAGCCTTGCCCTGAGACTGCATGGCCAAAGGCAAAGCTTTTAACCCATGCTGTGCTTCAGCTTCTCTTCCTGAGACCTGAAATACCAACCCTCTGACTACAAGGGAGGGCTTCTCCTCTGTGGTACTTTGTGTGACCTACCTCTAACCAAACCTTGGATGCAAACTTGCTGCTGAACTCTGGTTCTCTGCTCCTTTCACTTCTAGCTCTTATTGCACAGGGCAAAAGCTGTATTTTCTGAATGCAGGGAGGAGGCAGCATCCCCCAAATATCACTCACTGCTGTAGTCCTGCAGTCTTGTAGTACATGAGAAGGGTCAGTCTGCAATGCTCTTGCTGCCTTTATGCCTTTTTAATGTCTAACAAAACAAAAGTCTTGCAGAAACATAACTGCCTTTTATTTCTCTGGTTTATATATGTGGTTTTGGAAAGCTTTCCTGTGTGATTGGGGAAAACAGCAACACCAGAAGAGCAGAATGAAGTGAGATGGCAAAGTAAGGTGAGTTCAAAAGAAGAAAGAGGGCACTGTCTGTGAATAGCATTTCAGTCAGCTGAAGTGAATAATCTGATCCTCTACTGTCATCTTGAAATCTTCCCAGGACATCTGCTCAGCCAGGGAAGAAAAAACTGCTTACTGCTGTGGCAAAGCTGGCTCATTCCACTGCAGTTTAACCTGGTGTCACATGCTGGCCACAAAAGGTTTGTGCGCATGTTCTAGCTGTGGCAGAGAGCAGAGTTGAATGCACAGGAGCTATTCCTATATCCTGCATGTGCTGGGAAAATACATAACTCACAAAGTCTCATTTATAGCCCTAACACAATGCAGTAAGTGCATGCTACACTGCCCAGGTGAAACCTCCAGAGGATGCACCACAGCCTTCTTTATAGCTTAAAAAGGGAGACTTGTCAGGTTCAGGTACCTCTTCCATCAAGTGTCCCAGCATGAAGGAATGTTTCCCCTCCCGTTGAATGGCTGCAGGACTTAACGCAGTATGGAGCAGAGAAGCCTGAACTGATCAGTACAGGATGCTGCTGAGGTGTGGATAGAAGGGTTGGCTTTTCAGAACAGAGCTACCATTAAGGACATCTGCATTTCAAAAATGCCTTTGGTTTGCAGCTGCTGGCCTATTCCCTGCACTGTTGGCTAACAGCATCACCTATTGTCATGGAAACTGCATGGGAGGCCCCTGGGTGGATGCTCCCTGCATGTGTGAAGCCATGGCTTGGGGGTGGAAATGGGACTGGAAGGAGTAGGCAGCACTTGCTTTCCTGTGCCTTAGAGCTGCCCTTTCTGACAGGCAGCTAGAGCTGCTGCAGGACCAAATAAACTCCTTGAATTCCATTCCCTGATTTCTATTTCAGGCTGCTCCTTTATCAGCAATGACTTCTTGACCAGGTCCTCTTTTTAGGTAGGTCCTGAGAAGGATCCTCCCAGCCTTACCAGAGTGCCCATTGTTGGTCATGGTGAGATTCCCCTGCAGAGGTCCATCATAACCACTCAGCTCCAGCTGCAGCAGCTGGGGGTTGTACCTCACTTTTTTCCTCTGGATGTCAATTGGAGATTGGTGCTTGCCAGCACAGTCTGCAAAGTGCTTTCCCCAGTGCTCTTCATCCAGCTCCCCTTCTGTGTGGAGGAGAAGCAAAATGCTCTTAGTTCAGGAGTTAGAAAATGTGCCTCATTTGGCATCAGGGCATGTCAATCTGGTTGTTGTAACACCAGGAGCTGCAGCAATAAAAGGTTGCTCTGCCTTCCCTAGAGTGAAAATACACATTATTCTGTCTGCAGGATAACTGTACTGCAAAATAAGAAACCTGCATTGCAGTAATAGCTTACTGATCACTGGAGACTGAACCTCTGCTGAGAGAGAAGCAGTGATAATACAGAAATGGGGATTTAAATGGGTCTCAACTGCCAAAGGTGTGGAATCAGCTTCTCAACCAATGTGAGAGTGAATAAGAGCAGGGCAATAGGTGGAAAGCCTCTATTTAGGATTAGGAGCTGGCAGCACAGTTGCAATTTTCAGCTAGGGAGAGAGCTAACAAAAGAAGAATAAGAATGAAATGGTTTAAAGAAATGGAACTTTTGGTATGTTTTCTGGGATAGGAGTGGTCTGGGGGGGGGGGCTCAGGTAAGTAAGCCTTTCTTAGTAATCAGGCATATAGCAATAAAGTAATAAGCAGGCAGTATTTAAAGCTTTTTCTTCCAGGATCATCTAAAGGGCAGCTTTTATTCTACCACTTTGTAAATGTTTCCCCTTTTGTCTGAACCTCACTGGTCTGCCAACTCTTTAACAATGAGTGTGAAGCACACAAAGGAGTAAAAAGGGGTGACATTGAAGAGAATCACTTTCAAGACACCCAGACATCAATAAAGTGGAATAAATTAGCTGCTCTGTGGAGATCTTTCACTGATGGAAAGAGAGTCAAGCTGAGTGTTGCTTCTGCAGCACCAAAAGGGATGTCTTTAAGCTAGCTGTAGCAGTCCCAAAACAGCTTCATTTTTCCTTACCTTTGTATGTCCAGTGCACTAGGTGAGAGCAGCTCAGATGCACCAGGAGCAGGTGGAAGAAGGCAGCTAGGACCTGCATGTCCCTCTCTGTATCTGCAGTCAGAACCAAGGTGGGGAGGGCATTTCTTTAAGCATCCTCAGGAAGCATGAATACCAATTTCCTCCAGGTGTGGCCTTCCCAGCACCCATCCCACCCTTCTCCTCACTCATCCAAAGCAATAACAGCAAACAATGCCACAGAGGTATTTGATTTGGTCAGTTTTAAGCACTAAGGGCACTTTGTATTGATCCTCTGAACCAAGCCACCCCTGCAAATGGAACACTTTCCTCCCTGAGGGTCAGAGCTGATGACCTTGGAGTCACCATATGTCCCCAGCTGCCACCCACTCTCTCCCCACTTTTCTTGTCCATCCATTCCTGATGAGCATGTGGAAAAGCTTCCCTGCCAGTATCCTTAGGACTGTACTTAGTAAAGAAAGATACCTGACACCCATCTCAAAAGACTGTTCTGAGGTGGCCAAGTGCTTCCTCCTCCTACAGAGTGAGGAACCAAGGGACTGGTTTGTAGAAGTGCTGAGCATGCATCCTCTTATCAGAAGACAAAATTGTAGACACTTAACTCCTTTGAAAATCAGACTTCTGAGGCCAGATTTCAAAGTGCTCCACACGTACAAACCTAGTGTTGGAACATTTTGCATTCAACACCTTCCCTAGTCACTGCAAATCTGGTTGTGAGTGTGAGAGATTTGCAACCTTTGGAGAATTTAGAGCTTTGAAAACCTGTTTAGACTGTTGAAAGATAACAGGCACAATACAAGATGCTGAAACCCTGAGGAAATGATCATCATTAAAAAACATGCAGGCATTCAAGTAAAAACTAGCAGGTGTCAGATGTCTAAATGCTTTTGTGGGCTTCAGTATGTGCTCTCTACATCTTCAGACACTTCATATCCTTAAAACTGTGTCCCAAACAAATAATTGTCCTAGGTCTAGTTAAAAAAAAGGTTGTTCTGCAGATCAGGGAACAGATGATGGATCTGCTACCTGTCTCTTTCTAGCCTGTTACTAGGCAAATGTCATTCCCTTTGAAAAGGCTTCTGCCCCCCACAAGAATGACACAATACCAGCAGCACTTTGTGTCCAGCAGTGTCTCCCAACCCATAAACTCGGGGTTTGATAGCAAAAGGGGAGCAGAAATCTCCCTGGGGATGGAATTTTCACCTGGTGCTGAGAAGAGCCATAGCTTCCACCAAATGCAGTATGACTTTGGTGTTGATTTTAGATGAGAGGCAGCAATATTAACCACTTGGCAAGAGAGCTTGCAGCAGTGAAATCTCAGCACTTCTGTTTGCAATCTCCCTGCCACTGGCAATTATTTGCAATTATTCCTTTCAGCAAGAAGGTACATAATAACAGCAGTTCAACAATCAGAGCCATAGGCGAGTTGCAGGTTTCATGTGAGCTCCAGTTTCTAGGATTAGGCTGTGCTGAAGAACAGAAACAGGGTTTTTATTCAAAATCTTACTCTTTGCAAGGGAATTCTTAACATTAAAAGGCCTTTCTTGGGTTGCTCTTTTGAGCAGTGCACATTTAATCTTTAGGAACTGCTGTAATACTGAGTTGATCAATGAAATATGTATTTTTCCCCCTCTCCCCTGAAGAAGTCATTTACTCTGACAGTTGCACTGAGCTGTGTAAGGACTAAACAAATCAAACATGCCCTGCAATGCATTTCATAATCCTTGTGTATCCAGTTGGGTAAATAGGCTTTGAGACTAGCTGAGGGAGAAATCTGGGGGGGTTTATACCTGTTTACACTTCAGGATTCCACACAGCAGCACATGAGGGTGTGCAAAAGACTCAAGAACAGGAGGTCACCTCTGCACCAAAGCATCCTTTCTGTCACCCTGCCTGGGTGTGTGCACCAGGAATGTTTCTGTGGAAGTCAGCTAGGGACATGTTTCTCTTGCCTGTGCTTTCTCAATTAGCTAGCCCAGTCTGCACAAAGGATTTGAAATAAAGCCCATTTGGGATTGTGCTGGTGCCAGGAAACTGGAGATGAGTGTGAATTAATTTTTAATGGAGCTTTTGTGACACGCTAAAATTGTGACATTTCACCTGCCATCAGCAGGAGCTGTGGGTGCTCAGCACATCCAAAACCCACATCTCTGTTGGCTGAAGTTAGCTTCCCCCAGGGGCTACTCTCGAGGACACAGCAATCTAAGGAGAGGATTCACTAAGGCCACTAAGTATGGATTTGTTTTGGAGTTAGAACAATGATTTTAATTGAAGTTTTAAAATGTTGTTAATATTAAGCTTTTAACTACAAGGTGAAGAATATGGAAGGAATCCTTCTCCTGGATAAGGCATTGCACACATCAGCCTTTGCTTATTGGTTCTTGGAGATACAGATTTCTTTTAATGTGGACAGTATTAAACCTGGCTTAAGGCTTGTCCTTGCTACCTCAGTCTAATTGCTGGAGAGAAGTATGGACATAGCACCCAGGACCTCCAGATATCAAGGCAGGACCATGCATGAAGTCAACTGCTGGTTTACAGGTGAAGGAGATTGTAGGTCTAACAGGACTCAGCTCTGCATCCAAGTTTATCCAGTGGGAAAATCTAAGGTTGGGTATCTCAGCCATGAATACTCCTGGCATGCTTTCTTCCCAAAGGCAGGCTACTTTCACACAGAGGCAGTAGCACAGACTTCAGCCTCCCCCCTCCTGCCTCAACCCCAGCAGGAAATAAGCCTTTTAACCCACATCATTGGCTTCCATGCACTTCACTTTTATCTCTACAGTTTTCCCTGACTCTTTGCCATCTTTTAAATCCTGCTTCTCCCAGGCTATTCCCTCTGTCCTTACTGGCCTAAAGCTCAGCTCAAGTCTGACTTTCAGATCCATTCTGACTATTGCTAGCCACATGAAAACCTTGACATTGCATTGAAGTAGCTGGCTCAATACCTCAGTGCTCCTTTGACCCAGAACTTGAAAGGGTTAACTCCTTTCCCTCTGAATCGGTGGGAATTTCATCAGAGGTTGCAGTAATAGCTGCATCACTCCCAAGTTCAGCAAACATTTGACCAGGAACAGGCTGTTTGATGTGAGATGGACAGATTGCCTTCAATCAGGCTAGCTAGGGTTTCCTCAGTGAGTCTAAAACCTCTTCAAATACAGCTCTCTGCTAAAGTCCTGCTGGATGAATAGAAGTATTCAGAGCCTACACAACTGTTTTTGAAAGACAAAAAGTAGCTAGTGCTGGTAGGTCCAAACCCCTGAGTAAATGTGGCTGTAGCTGTGCAGGCTGAAACATGAGATCCTTTTAGTTAACAATTCCTGTAAGGCTTTTACATCTCCCTCCCCAAATTGGCTCTTCCTTCTTCCACTTCTTTGAAATTTTGCCCATGCTTTCCTTTTTTTTTTCCCCTTTTTGCCCTCTGGCTTTCAACTACATACAGAGATCAGAGAAGTCAGAGGTAGAAAAGTGGTAGAAATCATTTCTCCAGTTCACATAATCCCCTTAGGCCTTCTTTCTCCTATGTCATATTTTGATATGCTTGGCTAAATTCACCTTGTCCTGACATAATTTCAGATCCGTTTGTGGATTCTACTGAGGCTTTGTGATAAAAATGGGCTTTGAGGCACTCAGAGAGAGACACCAGAGGTTTACACCACTGCTCCTAAAAGCAGGATTTTCCCATTTTCAAGCAGAGAGGTTTCCTCTGCGAATTCCATTTCACGCTCTACCAGATCTCAGTCTTAGCTACCTGCAGTTCATTCTCAACCTAAATTTTCTTTTGCTCAGTTTCAGCCAATTACTTTTAGTTATAGCTATAGCCTTTGGATTATCTTAAAATACTTCTCCCTCTTTAATGTTCACATCACTCCTGGGGTGGTTATCACCTCACTGCACCACGAGCACGAGCAGCCTTTCACTCACCGCTTCCCCAAGGTGGCAAAAAGGACAATGTGATCCTATGAAAAGAAGAGAACCTGGTCACATAATCTCTCTTCATTTTGATTTCCAGGAAATGTAATTACAGTTCTTCTAGTGTTGATATAGGTCTGCTCTACAGACTTTGCTGAAAGAGACTTCATGTTCTGGATCTCTACCTGAGTCTGTGAAGAGAAACCCAAAGGGCGAAGGGAAGATTAGGAAGGGGGAGATCAATCTTCCCTCTGTGTTTAGTGTGAGGCACACAGGAACCTGAGAGTGGGGGTCAAAGGAGTGCTGTTGAGAGCCTAACTGGGAGTTGTTTTTCCACCATAGCAGGGCTCTGTGCTGTGGGCTGAATGGTGGTGGGATAAAGAAGGAATAAGTCAGTGACAAGACAGCTTGTCAGCATGTGCAAATACCTGTCCACCTTCTCAGACAGTGTTATTAGTATTTTATTCATATCTGCATCTCCTTCCATAAAAATATTCATTTGTCCTGAGCTCCCAGTGTAATAACATGCAGAGGAGGCACAGTTGCTGCTCAGTCTCTCTGAAAATCAATATTAGCAGTGCATAAACACAGGAGAAGACCTCCAGAGCCCCTTAACAAACAAACACTCTTCACAGAACAAATAATGGCTCTGGAAATGGGGCTGTTGCCCACTGCTGGCTAAGCACTTTTCCTTTCTTATTTCAGCTGCATTGTGTGTTGAGCAGCTGTGACATCCAGTGGCCAAAGACAATAAGGTTGGGGTTGGTACAGAACTCTTCATACATGGTAACAATAACAGAGCTCTTCTTGCACTTTCCATCTTCAAAGAGCTGTACAAACAGTAAGTCATTAACCCCTCCACAGATCAGTGGGACAGATGAATGTGGTGACCCCAAAAGCATGACCCCAAAGCACAGTAATCAGCTCTGTAAGGAGGTGAAGAGTCTGCCCTAGGGTCAGAGTGCAAGACCATCACCCACCACTGCAGAAAGCAGCTGCTGAGAGATAAGGGATCAGGAAGGTGCAGCTCATTCAGCATCTGATGAAGAGGCCACACCTAAGGGGATGGTTGTGCCTTTTTTCCTAGAGGGACACAGTCTGTGGATAGAGACTGGGGGAAATTATATGAGAGGATACAGCAGGACTCAAGCTGCTTTGGCAGAGGTGCTTTGTTAGGCTTGGCTAGGGGAAAAGGCTTCTGTGATCATTCTTCCCAAGACATCAGAGGACTTTATCTAAAGATGCAGAAGGTAGGGAAGGGAGCACAAACATGGGTTTGGATTAAGAAATAGAGTGGTGGAATTAAAGAAATGTGACTCCTGTTGTGACTGGTAAATGGGAATATACAGAGAACAAAGCAGTGGAAAAGAGGAGCTGGGTTTCACCCATGGAGCAGGGCATCCCATAGACTGATGCTAGTGAACATCTGTCTATTCCCCAAAGGGAGAAAGAACTGGACCAAGGGATGGGTTTTCACAGGCCTATGTTAGTGGGGAGGAAGAGTGGGTGTAAAGTCTTTGACAGAAGTTTAATTGTATCATTTAGTGCATCTGCTGCATTTCAGACTTTGCTTAACTCTTGGTCTGTGCTTGAGATGTGTACTGAGGGAGCTGAGAGGAGTGAGCCAGTGTTTGCTGACTGCTCACAGCCTGTGAGAGCCTTTTTCAGTGTTACAGATGCAATTACTCCACATCTCATAGAGTGTAAGATGCAGGAGGGCATGTAAAAGTCTAAATATGAGTTTGCCACCTTCAGCTTCCTTTCTAGCCTGTCCAGGGAAACAGCCTTGATACAGATGCTGTGTTTTATCTGGCTATCTTTGGGGTCAGTCCAGACATGCCTGTTCCTTGTTGATTATAAAAGCAGACTTGCATGACTCAGAGATCCAAACTATGGACAGATGCATCCAGTTTCAGAGATCAAGAAACCAGTTCCTGCTTTTCCCAAGTCGTCTGTGCCCCAGTGTTTGATTGCTTAGACCTGCAGTGGTATTCTGCTGCAGGCAAGGTCCATTCAGGGGCATTCAGCAGGAGCAGAATTGCCCACAGCCCCTCCTCTCCCAGAAACTCATCACTGCTGCACTCTGCCAGTGCAAGATATGGGAAGGTGATAGGAGCTAAAGAAGATTCCCGTGAGAATGAGGTCTATTTTTAAGGCAGGAAGACAACATGAAGTAAATTTAAATCCTGTGTCTGTGCTGTACCTGTTCTGTGGCAAGAGAATCCTGCTTGATAACTCTGGTGCTTTACATAGGTGTTATGCACTCATGAGGAAAGCAAATGTGTTGTTATTGATTTACTCAGGCTTTTTTCTCCAGCTTTCCATTCTAAAAAAAACCCAACTAAATACCAAATATAATTTATCAATTCCTAGCTCAGGAAGGAGTCTGGAAGACCCTGTGAAAGGCTGTGCAAGGCTTGCAGGCTGGCCTCTCTAAAGGGGATTACTTAATGGCTTTGTCATGGTTTGAATGAGCAGCTATGGCCTTTGGATACACAATTTCTGGCAATTAATATCCAGCTGGTTTAAAAGCATTTCAGTCTCACTTCAAATCACCATATCAGATCATTAGCTGCTGGGAAATGTACTCTTTGGTATTGGCACCTTGATTTGTGCATTGGTTCACTTCCAAACACCCCTTCCCCATCACCTGAAAATGGAGGTAGTAGTTTTATAAGTAGGATAGCATTTCTAGCAGTTAAGAAGCAGTGTACGTGTTCCCTACCCCAGCCATCTCATCTGCTTTTGTGTTGTTGCCATGGCTGTTGTGCCATAATGTTCCATGTTAAACAAAATAAGTTCAAAGTGTTGCCTAGTGCCTGAAAGTCTAACATGGCTCTTGTATACCCCTGCAGGCTGATGACTGACACAGGCTATGTATTCATAGCTGCAGATAAACCCATGTTCATAGTATCTCTTCTCAAAAATGGCCTGTGAGTCTAATGTTACCTGCACCTTCAGCATCCCTTTTAGTGCTGAATAAACCCTAAGCACCCATTTAATAGAAAGACAGACATAAAATTCTCTGGCCAAGGTCTGTAAGCTCCCTGCCCTCTCCCTGCTGGTTTGCAAACAGGAGGACAGCAATTTCAACAGAAAATTCAAATCCCAAACCTCCCAAAGCCAGCTGGAGTTGAAGAGAATCAGAAATCAGGCTGTCAGGTGAGATGGCAGGCTGAGGTCATGCAGCCATGCAGGGTTTGCCCCTCTGACAGCAGATCCTCACTGACAGCTCTTAGCTTAATTTTTGTGCTGTGAGTTTTCTATCTGAGGACCTGAGAAGATCTAATTCAGTTCTTTTCCTCACTGAAGTTCTGAAGTTACTTGCAGACTGGCTGTTAAATGCAGGAACTGGTGACTTTTAAATGATTTCTAGGACAAAAACCAGTCCATCTCTAAAATCCTGGGAGAAGACAGGACAATGAAGAAGAGAAGCTGTGGAAGTAACAAGCATTAAGACATCAGGTCTGTCATCTCTAGTCATTTCGTTATTCATGTGTCTAAAACCTGTGGTGTTTAATTGCAGAGCAAGCTGTAAGACAAAAGCATGACAGAAAGGGGGGATGAGAAGCAAGAGAGGAGGATGTAGAGTCAGAGGAGGGTTTGAATGTCTGGAAGAAACCATCTTAAATAGTCATTTAACAATGCTAATAGATACCCAGAAAGAGCATTAGTCAGCCTCTGTCATTACCTTTCCAATGAATGTTCCTTAAAAACACCACGGCCTGCAGAGTCAGGGAAGAGAAGAAATCAGAGAGTGCTGAGTGCTTAGCTCCTGCATCCAACCTCTTTCCTCTGGAGACCTCACCTTGGCTGTGATGACGTAGTGACAGAGTCAGGAAGCCTCATTTGTAAGGCCACTGAGATGCAAGACTGCTCTTCAGAAAGAAACTTATCCCAACATAAGCAGGTTGGCACTTGCAGAGCTGTCAGATAGGGTAGCTGAGGGTGGAGCATGCAGAGTGACCCAGACATATGTTCTTCAGGTGTTTTGTGAGGCACTGGTGGGGGGGAAGAGAATTCCTTGAGTATTCAGGAAGTGCTTTCAAGGTGCAATGAAAGCTCACACCCTGGAATACACCCTGCAATGCATAATGGTTAGTAAGCATATTAATGCAATGGCAAACAAGTCCTGATCTGTGGTGGTTCTGCTCCCTGCCTTGGCATCCTCAGCTGTTTCACAGAACCATGAATGGTAGGAGTTGGAAGGGACCTCTGGAGATCATCTAGTCCAACCACCCCCCTGTCAGAGGAGGTTCACCTAGACCATGTTACACAGGATGGTGTTGGAATGTCTCCAGAGACAGAGAGTCCACCACCTCTCTGGGCAGCCTGATCCAGTGCTCTACCACCCTCAAAGCAAAGAAGTTCCTTCTTATGGTTAGATGGAATTAGTTTGAACCAGTGATTTCACATTCTGTAAAGCTCTGAGCTCTCCTGCCCCACCACTTGAAACAGGGAAGGCAAGGGCTGGCCTGGTCAGCTTCTGTGCTCCTGAGCATGTTGCAAACAATCAAAAACCTTACATATATCATGCTTGTCATGTTCCTGTGGCCTGTAAAGAACAAGGAATGGCTAGGCCTCACAGTGGAGGGGAATTTTGATCATGAGGATTGTTCTCCATGTCTGGGTGGTAGATGCCTGTAAGCCAGACCTGTGTCAGTGGGGCTTTTCCATCTGCTCCATCAGCATGTCACACCAATATGTTAGTGTACTTGTGTGGCCTGTCAAACTGGATCACTAGCTACACTGGCTTTATGTTTCCTGAACCTTTCTGTTCCCAGTGCCCACCCCATCAGCCATACATCCTCTCTCCCAAACCATGAAAGAAATACACTACTTTAAAGGAGTGCACTGATTAACTGGTAATGAGCCCAGCTTCCCACAGGAGCTCATGCCAGCTAGATCTCATAGCCTGAGGGATGCTCAGCTTTTTCTTTAAAGAAAAACCAGGCAGGATACATGACTGAGCAGGGGCATTTTTCATATCAGCTCTGACTTTTATTTTACTATCTGTGGTATGGTGCAATTTTGAATCTGCTGATTCAGAAGAAATTATACCAACACCTGAACAGTGCCAGACTTCTGATCATGGATGCCTGATCAATGCTGCCTCTAGCTACTGAAGTACCAGTGTCTTCAGCTGCTCCCTCTCTCATGCACACACGATTCAGTGGAGCAGATGTGGCTCTTGGCACAGTGTCTGTGGCCAGAACCATGTGTGAGTCCTGCCTGCCAGGAGTAGGACCATGCAAGTAGGGGGAGATGCAGGTTCTCAGCACACTGCTTGCTGCTCACAATCCAGCAGGGGAAATTTGCTTGCTTTGTGCTGTTTTGCTGATCACAAAGAAAGAAGAGCTTAGGCAAGGGACAAGTGGAAGAGTTTAGGCTGGTCTTCTACAGCCAATCCTCTCTTACTGCTTTGGTTCAGTTGAGCCAGAATATGGAGCTGCAAAAGGCTCAATGCTCAGCTTCCCAGGCCAGAGGGTTTGCTTTACACTCCACTTCTGCCCAGCACTCAGCTAATTATGACCTTTCATAATGTCTTCTGTTCCCAAAGAGCAGCTCACCATACTGCACCATCAGGCTTTTGCTCAATTACTACAATATTGAATTTCCCTTGGCCTTAGGTTGTCTTGTGCTCCATCTTCTCTAGCTCATTATAAGACTCAGCACCTTTATGTGATTTTTCCATGCATAACAATCAAGAGACTTTAACAAAGTGCAAAGCTGGTGGAGCACCTCTAATTCACCAGTTATCCAGCATAAAAATCCAGTCTCATGATTTCCAGTGTTCTTGCAGGGAATGCTTTGCACCAGGAAGGGTAAAGCTCCAGGATAAGTTAGGAGCTACTGCCAAGGACACAGCTGTAAAAGCTATAACATGCAGTTTAAAGGAGGTTAGCACTGCAAAAAATCATCTACCTATAAAGTGACAATTTAATTCCAAGGGCTTTTCCTGGCCAATATTGTCTGATTTCAGCTGCATGCAACCCAGCAGCATTTAAACCTGGTTCATGGCTGTGCAGCCCACAGGAATCTGCAGCTTCAGAAAGACAGTAAAAGCACCAAAAACGAGGATGCAGTGTGGCTGCAGAGGTGTGGGTCATACTGCACCATCCCAAACCAGCCTTGGAACCGTGCAGGGGGGCCTGCAGGGGTCCTGTGTCAGCCTGGCATGCCTGGGGAAGGAGGTCAGCTTGCCTTTGCTTTTTATTACACTTAAAGCTTGCCTCCAGGGGATGTTCTCAGGAAGGAAAGCAAAAATGTGCCCAGAAGAAATGATCAGTCACAGGCTGGAAGGGCGAGGCAGTTCTGGAGCAAGCACAAACATAACTAACTTTGCAAGCAACAAAATGGCTTTGTATGGTGAAGTCAGGATGAGCTAGACACTGTCAGACCCCTGCAGCCCCAGCTCCAGGCTTGGGAAACTTCACAGGTTCGGTGCTCTGTACCGAAAAGACTGCAGAGCCAGGTCCCCATCAGTCCAGGAGTGAAGGTAAGGGCCTGAGAAGGTGAGAAGGGACAAGGCCATGCCTTTCCCAGGTCAGCATATGGCCTTGTTCAAAGGTTTTGACCTTGCAGCAGGATTTCTCTCATTGCAGACTTCCCTTCCACAGTGCAATGTGTGACGATCCTTCAGCCCCAAAATCCTGGAATTCAAACAGGCTTGTGGGAAGCATGGGCACAGCTATTCTCTCTACTAAACCCACAAAGACCTTGTGTTACAACTGCAACTTATCTAATGTAACCAAAGCAGTATATTCCCTGGGAGCTGTACCACAGAGGAGAGCCTGGAGGAGTAGTGACAACAAGGGCTGATAGGAAGGAGACACATCCTCCTGCCAACACCACAGACACCCATGGTCCAAAACTCCAGCACAGAGGAGGAGATGGAGTGGGGCTTTGCCAAGCTGGATGCAGGGACCAGCTACTGGGGGTGGTTGGTTGAATAAGTCCAGGAAGGAAGAAGACCCTTTCAGAGTGCCACAGCTGGGAACAACTCATGTGAGCACCATGACACGATGACACGTGGTTATCACTGAGTCCACAGAAGGCTGAGCACCACTTTCCAGGGATCACAGAGCACCCAGTTTATGGGTGCATGGTTCATACTTCACCATAATGCAGCAGGCTAAATAATTATCAGTGAATAATTTGATGTTTTTTTCAATATCCATAGAGAGATTGGGGCTTTTAGGAGCACGAGTCACTCCATTTTGGCAAAGTCTTTAATTCTGTGGCCTGGTGTCGAGCTCTGTTCTGCTTCCTTATTTTTTGGTCACAACATAGTTTTTAAGCATGTGTCTTGGGGCAGATCCAGGTAAAACACTAGAAAAATTTCTGTTATTGTTGGCACACTAGTATCTGGGATGTCATAACCAATTGCATGAGTGCTCTCCTTCTCCACCCCAGGAAGTGTGACAGTAATTGACTCCAAAATCAAAGTAAAAATCTATCGTATTGGTAACTGACCCCCAGCTTTTCCCAGCCTTCCTCTTGTCAGCGTGCCAGCTTCTTGACAGAGTTAGCTGCTGTTTCTGCACCTGCTTTGTGTGAAAGATTGGGCTTGATCTTAAAGGTCTCTTCAAACCCAAACATTTCACTGATTCTATGAAAGTGTGGCTGTGCCTCTCTTCCCAACAAGCAGTGATCTCGTGACATGGCAGTGCTAAACTGAACCACACGCTTGTAGAATCTTGGCAAAATTAAGGCTCAGCTTATGGTTTTAATGGCAGTAAATGTGTTAAACTCCTTCTCTCTCTGCCCTGAAATGTCTGTGTGTGTTCACATAAGGACATGCAAAGTCAGTGTACTCCATGTACATGTATAGACATAGACTCGTATTGGAAGAGACTTTTAAGACCATCACTTGCTACCTGGGAGACCAACCCCCACCTCGTCCCCAACTCCTTTCAGGGAGCTGTAGAGAGTGAGAAGGTTTCCCCTAAACCTCCTCTTCTCCAGGCTAACCAACCCCAGTTGGTTCAGCTCCTCCTCACAGCACTTATGCTCTAGAGCCTTCATCACCTTTGTTGCCCTTCTCTGGACACACTCCAACTCAACGTCTTCTTGGGGTGAGGAGCCCAAAACAGAACCCAGAATTCGAGGTGTGGCCTCACCGGTGCCCAATAAAGGGGAACGACCCCCACCTCAGCGCTGTTAAACGTACACACATTCCACAAAGGACCCTGGCGGTGCCATCCCGCTCCCGGCTCGGCCCCGTCCTCCCTTCCCACCACTGCCCGCAGCATGGCTGGGCGGTGCCGGGGGAGGGCCAGGAGGAGCGGCGCGCGGCCACGCCCCCTTCCTCTCCCTCCCTCCCTCCCGCACGGGGATTTTCCACGAGGCAGGAGCCGCCGCGGCACGTAGCGCACGCACACGAGCCCGCCTCTGGCGCGAGGCGGAGGTAGCCAATGGGAGAGCGGCGATGGGCCGGGACGGCCAATGGGTGACAAGAGAGGGGTTGAGCCGGCCAATGGGAGGCGGGAGGAGGGCGGCTCATTTGCATGGGGTGGGCTATAGCCTGGTGTCCGTGCAACGGCCCGGTCCCAGTCAGAGGTGAGGCGGTTGGTGAGGTTGTGCTGGAGCAGGGCTGCTGGGCCTAAGGTGAGTGCAGCGGAGGCGGAGCGGCCTTCCGGCGCTTTGGCCCTGTGTGGCCTAAGCCGCCTGCCCTCCGCAGTGGTTTGCGAGGCGAGAGGCGTTGGTGGGGCCGCGGCCTTCCTCCTCCTTCCCTTCCTTTCTTGGAGCCCTAGGCGCCCCCGTGAGATGGGGTCACGCTGGGCTAGGCTAAGCTAGGCCGGACTAGGCCAGGCTGGGCCTAGGTCGTCTCCGGGACGTGCAGGCCGCTGTGCGAGTGCTTCCCGCTGGCATAGCGAGCTAGCCGCAGCGAGGGGACGGGGCGAGGCCTGCGCCGGCCGTATCCCCATCAGCATGTGCAGTGGGGGTTAAAAATCTTCGGGAAAGGTGATGGGTCAAGGATTCTTTCAAAAGCAGGGTTTAACCTCTCTCTCTTAATCATTAACAGTTGCTCTTGGATTGCGTGTCGTGATTTGGACCTTCTCCTCTTTAGTGGCAGTGGATGTCCTTCAGCTCTGCATCTCAAATATTGAATGTTTGATGTCGGAACTCGACTCTGTGCCTTAGGTTTCCCAGTGGGGTTAATTAAGTACTAGTTATCTCAAGGCAGCCCTTGTGGGGAGCAGCACCTGACAACTTGATGTGCATCTCTGGCTGTTAAGGTGTGGAAGAAAAACTGTCTCTTACCCAGATTGCCTCGTGCAGGGTTGCAGGAGAGGATTGTGGTCTTTTTCTGGTTCCGTTACTTGCCTGCTGAGTCACAGGGCAGGGCTGTGACTTTCTGAGCCTGGCAGGAAGTAGTGAAGTTCGTCATCCAAACCCACGGGTTGAGGCAATGGAGTTTTAGGCCTCCATCTTATTTGAGAGTGAGAGAGAGAAAGTAGTTCATCGTGTCTGTGACTTATTCCCTGCAAGGCATTATTTAAAACGCGTTGCACCGTGTTGCAAAGCATAGAGGTGAATCGACACCATGTGGGAGACAAGGAAACACCAGGGTTGGAAGGTGCCCTTGTTGGTCCACACTTGTACTGCTTCAGGAGTAGAATTGATAGGTTAGCTTCTATTACAGTGAGGTTAAAGGCCTAATGAGCAGTAAGCTTTTTTCCAGAGTGGTGGTGGTATGGGACTCACAGTCTTGAGCAGGAGTTTTAAGTGTGGTGTAAGACTTCCACTGGTAACTGTATGGCAGTTCTGTAATAAGACACTAACTAGGATAGGTCTTTCTTTGGCCATCAAATCGGTTCAGATGCTTGCAGTGCTCTGTTTTAACCCTGTCTTGACTTAAGAGAAATGTGGCTGCAGAATAGCTCACAAGTACAGCTTTTGGTGATAAAGTTGCCCATAAACAAAACCTCTGGAAATCACTTTAAGTTGGGAGTAGTCCACGTTGGTATTAGAGCACAGGATCAGGTAGGAAGTTGTGATTCTTGGACTTTAGTTGATAGTGAAGCTTGTACTCAGAGCTGTGGGCTGTAACTTAGCCTTGAAGCAGGTAATAACATTCTTCTGGGAAGGCTAGGAAAGGTTGTGTGTGTGTGTTTCCACTGTCCTAAAGGGAGACAGTGACCTTGCCAGCAGATTATAGTACAAAAAAGGATTTAAGGCAAGGCAATCATTAAATACCCTGCTGGTATGTGCGTGTTTGGCTGGCTCCATCACTGAGTACAAAGGTCTGGAGGAGACAGTGCTACTGATGAGCTCTCTTGCATTCAGTTAACATTTCCACAGCTAGACCTGTGTGTGGGCTGACCCTCGCTTTCTAGATGAGTTGGCTGAATTGATTGAGGCAGAATACTCAGCTTGTGATGAGTGAAACAGCATCAGGTTTTTACCCAGGAATAACTCAGTGGGAGAACTGTTTCTTGAGCACAGAAGTGAGGAAGGGGTTGCAGAATGAGGCAAAAAAAGAAAAAGTAGTGGGGGGGATTTCTGGCATGGTGCAGTGCTGTGAGATGCCTTTCTAAAGAAAGGGAAAGGACTGCTTGAGAGGTCACTTGTCAAGGACACAAGTAATGTCAGACCTGGCAGACATACCTAGTGGAAGCTCTTGCAGTGCCTGTTCCTAAAATGCCACCTTCTTTGTAAAGGTGAGCAAACAGCTCTTGCATTGCACTAAGACTTTTCCTGTGAGCTGTCTGTGCTTTCCAAGAAGAAGGCATCTAATGTTTTGTCTTGAAGCAATGGTTCTGAAAATGGAAGAAATAGCAGGTGCCAGCCTGACAAAGCCTGAAAGCTCTTTTCAGATAAATGGGGAATCTTCCTATCAGCCATTGCTCAGAGTACATGCAGAGAGAGAAGTCTTGGTGTGGTTGGGACAGATAACTGGAGAGTTGCAGGGATTTGTTTCTAGCTTACATATTTACTGATTAAAGTTCAGTAGTGACTGTATGAAGCCAGCTTGAACTAAGTGCAAGTAGTCTTGCTTCTTAGTCATATCCTCTGTCAGTGTGTGGGCCTTACTGTAAAGCAGGTGATAGCTGAAACCTTTGAGCTGCCTCGTACAGTATGCTGCGTAGGGGCTGGACAGCTGGAAGGGACATTCCAAAGCTAAGGGGACAAACCAAATGGCTGCCAAGGTTTTTAACATGAGAAGGGGGGTGCAAAATGCTGTGGAATCAGAATGCCTGTATGAAGTTACCACCACCACCACCACCACACACATGCTCTACAAGCAGTTTTCTTAACTTTGCAGTAACTGCAGAGATTCATGACCATTTCTGTAAACAGGGTTACCACCCACACTGGCTTGCCAAAAAAGCCAGCTTCCAGATAGCTCTGCTTCTGAGGCTGAGCTTTCTTCCCTGCAGATGAACTGGGTTTGGTGCCAGTCAATGGCTTACAGGCATTTGTGTAACTTGAGTTTTAAATGTAGCTGAGCTTACATAAGGCATCCCTTACTGGATACATCAGAACAGAGGAAAAGGAAGTATTCAAAAGATTGTAGTGACTTTTACTCCTTTTAAGAGGAAAAGCTACTCCTGCAAATAAGACAGGGTGTAGCTATGAATGCAAGCTCTTAATTAGAGCTGTGACTGTCTGTTTCTATTTCAAGACAGGTTAGATTTGGCTGTGAACAGCTGCTGTACATCTGAGAACTGTTGCACTTCAGTCTTGTATCAAAAAGAATTCTAACTGGTAGCAGAGATTGCCTGTGTTAGGATTGCTGGGCTGCTCTTATGTGATGAGGTGACACATTCCCTTAGATCTCTCTAGAAACAAGGCTTCTGGGTTTAGGCAGTTCTTCCTCAACATACAACTCTAACTCTCACCATGTATAAAACGTTTTCCCTTTTGAGATACTATGAAGTGATGTTCTTGAGCTAGTCTCATGACTGCAGGTGCTACTACAGGATATAAATGCTAAGCTGATTGTAGCAGCAGCAGTTTCTAGGTAGGATTGTGAGGTCACTGAGGAGGATATCTGAGGGGGATTCTGTGCCCCTGGCACCCTGGGGCTGTGTGGGAGAGGGACCAGGCAGTGGGTCTCATGAAGGGTGAGAGAGGTGAAGGGTGGTGCCAGCTGTGCCTGTAGCCAGTTCCAGCTGCTGAAGCCTCTAGGGAGCCCCAGCAGCCAGGGTGTGGAAGCAGGGAGAGGTGTCTGGGAGCAACATCAGCAGTTTGGCAGCTCCTGTGGGAAGCATGTGCTGGTGACTGGGCAGCTGCCTGCTTGGCTCACCTGCAGGCTTAGGCTGCAGCCTGATGGTCACCCCAACTCAACTGCTAATTGTGTAAGCCTACCCAGGGTCTCTTGAAAGATGTAAACCTTCTAATTCCCTAAAGAATTAACTCTTAATTAGTGGACCCTTTTTCTGAGAACTGGAAGGAGACTCTGAACTGCTGAAAGAAAATGATGTTACTGCAACAGTAATTCTGTGGCTGAAAGCCAAACAGAAGCACTGCAGCTTACCTGTGCTGACATCTCCACCAAAACAGTTCTCCCAAGGGCTGGAATGGTTGTTCAGACCTTGGGTTGCAAGGAGCCCTCAGTATCTGGAAGTCCCTCTGGCACATAAAGCCAGCAGTGAATGTCACAGCTGCAAGTGCAGCCATGGGAAAAAGTCCTCTGACAAATAGCTGTGTTACAAGAGGAGCTCAGCAGGCAGTGCTGCAGCATCCAGGGATGTGAGCAGGAGGAGAATACATGGTATTGTGCACTGTTCCAGACTGAGCTCTGCCTTAATGTGTGCAAGGGGAAGGGGAGCCTGAATTCAGCCTTGAGTGACTTGATGCAGGCAGCTTGTGGGATGAAGGAGGCTGGACCCTTGTCTCCACGTGGGGCAGAAGAACCTTCCCCAGTCCTCTGAAATGCTCCTGTGTAACAGACACCGTGCCCTGGGGTTGAGGAGTGAAGAGTATATGAGTAATAGTTGGCACCCAGGAAAATCAAGCCATGTAAAGTTGATCCAACCACCCATTCACATTAAAGCAGTGCCACCAGAAAAGCATGTAAGGTATTAGTAACTAGAGATTCCTTACTGAGAGGTGCTGAAGCACCCATTTTCCATTCAGACAGTTTCTCTAGAGAAGTTGATTGCCGACCAGGAGCTTGCATTAATGACATCACTGAGAACCTGCTGAACCTTACAAATGATCTGTTCCTCCTAATCTGTGTAGGTTCTAAAGGTACTGCAGTGAGGATCAACCTTTGAGAATCTGAGTCTTTTAGGAGCTGATAGGATTCACCTGACCAAGTGGGGCAAGAGCATTTTTGCCAACAAGCTGGCCAGACTTAGAAGGAGAGCTTTAAGCTAGCCTTAGTAAGGGAAGAGACATGGATTTCTGAGGGAAAAGAAGAGCTGGGGCTGCAGGTAGACTACAAAGAAAGATTGATTGCACAGAGCCATGTTTGAAGAGTATTGATGATCAGGTTAAAACTGAAAGAGGGTAGATTTTATTTGGGTAAAAGGGAGGCTTTTGTATGATGGGAGTCATGAGACACTGGAAGAGTTTGCCTCAAGAAGTTGTGGAAGCCCCATCATTGGAAGTGTTCCAATTCAGGTTAAACAGTGATTTGAGCAACCAAATCTAGTGAAAGATGTCCATGCTCATGGCAGGAGTGTTGAACTAGATTATCTTGGAAGGTCCCTTCCCATCCAAACCATTCTATGATTAAACTCTTCTTTTCAGGTTTCAAAGATGTCCATTCTCAAGATCCATGCCCGTGAGATCTTCGACTCCCGTGGGAACCCCACTGTTGAGGTAGACCTCTTCACCAACAAAGGTGAGTCCTTGGCTAGAGATGCTTCTTCATTTCTTGTTTATCCTAGGGCTGAAGGGGCAGTCAGAAATATACAAACTGCCCTGTTCTAGCAGTAGAACTCTGCTTACTTCTTCCGCCATACATATATAATGTTGCTGAGCTTGTTAGGGACTTGCAGGAAAAACTTCTACCTCATTCTACTGGCATGGATTTACTGAGCTCAAGATACTGCCCTGGACACTGAAGGTCTTTTTTTGAAGTGTACTGCTTCTTACAGTCTAATTTGTGCAAATGATAATCCAAACCTGAACATAAACTGGGATAGCACTTGCAAACTCAGAGTTAACAAGGTCTTTGTTCCTGTTCTTTTAAGCAGCTGGTAACGGTCTTAGTGTTCCCTAAACTCTGTATGACTTCACTTGACTTGTCTAGCAGTCACTTGATGTAATGAAAGAGTCTTCTGCTGCAGAGTTGAATCTTGGGTAATTGTTTCTTCTCTGCCTAAGTACTTGGGCATGACCAAAAAACTTGTCTAATTGGGTCTTCACATATAACATCTTAAATTTTTATTTATTGTGGGACTTTCCCTTGGCTTGTTAGTTGTTCATCCCACATCTGATGGGATCTGACAAAGGCATTGTGCAAATGCATACCAGTGTGGCTTGGTGGAATGAGCAAGCACAATAGCTGTAATACACTAACTAAATAGCTGATCTTTCTGCCACAAAAGATTAATGCAGTCGTTTAATGAGATTGCCCCTACTAAGCTCTTTGCTGTAGTGGGTTAAGGGAAAGACTGGAGACTGAAGCTGGCATCTTGAACCACAGGCAGAACAGGCTCCAGTGTACTGATTTGCTTGAAGTTCAGCACCCTTAGCTGGAAGAATGAACTGTCTGGGTGGCTGTGCTCTTGTCAGAAGAGCTCAGAACTCATATTAACAAAATAGGCCTCCTAATTGTCCTTTTTATGGTGTATCTTAGAAGAATAAGAGTTTGCCTGCCAGACAGAGCTCAAAAGTACTTTCAGTGAACAAAGCTACCTTTTTGAAGGGGATTGGATGGCTTTCCTAACCCTTGAAATGCACAGTGATAGAGGATGAGTGAGTCAACTTGCTGTTGGTCAATGTGATGGAGATGCTGATGAATTGGGGGTGCTGTAAGGGAGCAGGCAGCTCTCTCAGGATCACTGTCAGCGAGCAGAGATGCAGTTTAGGGGTTACATCTCCCATCTGCAGGGATGGAAGCATATGGTAGGTTGGGATGATTCTCTGGGTTTGAATGTGCTAAGACAGGTCTCTTTCCTGTTGCAAACAGGTCTGTTCAGAGCTGCTGTTCCCAGTGGGGCCTCAACTGGAATCTATGAAGCTCTGGAGCTTCGTGACAATGACAAGACACGCTACATGGGCAAAGGTAAGCCTGAGTCTTGGTACCCAGCTTGGCCTGTTACTCTGGCTGTGTTGCTGCAGATATTTATGCCAGATTGTAGCAGAGGACACGTGGGCTCCTTTACTTCTATCCATGGTACAAGGCATAACAGTTAAGGCAGATCAATGGAGATGAACAGTCAGCTGGTAGCAGTGTACACCACGTTCAAGCTGTGTGGCTGGGGTTGGAGGGCAAGTGTAGGCTGCTGGGTTTTCCAAGGGACAATGTGGAGAGTGGTTCTGCTTCCAGCAGTGCAGCTCCCACAGCAGTGGAGATCACTGCACTTCCATCAGTGGGTGCATGAAGCTCAGGCATGCCAGACAGGAGATAATGTCTCCAGTACTGTATTCTCAAGCATCCTTTGTTGCACCATTCTTGATACTCTGCATGTTGGTGCACATCAGAGTGCTTTTTAGGAGAGTGTGGTAAGACCATCTAAACTCCCTGCTCCAAAAGGCTTGGTGACACTGCAGCTAGTCACAGGGTCTCTTCACAGTCCAAGTGTTTAAAGAACTGTTAAAATGTAGGCTCTTTAGGTCCAAGTGTGTTAAATCCTGGGCCTGAGGCTTGTGCTGACCACAGCTAATGTGCAGCTTGACACTGGTAATCATGGAAGAAACTTTTGTTTCAGACTATATAATAGCTAAAGCTACTTTAACCTGTCACTGTAGGTAGCCAGGATACTTAAGTTTGTTAGTGGCAGAGCATTTTAGTTATCTGGGGACTCATTATATGTTCTGAAAAGAAACTAAACACAGCAGTCACCAGACTGGCTTGGGAACAAGTATGGATTTAAATTAAGAGCTGTAAAGATGTTGTCATTACCTAATAAGCATCTCAGTAGTAACTCTTAAAACTACTCTTGAGAGCTTAGACAGTCTGCTGTAAAAGCATTGGTGATGCCTCCCAAGTATATGCTGGGAAGAGAATTACTTGTCTTGAAACTTTTCTGCCTGTCAGATGAAAGGAAGGTAAAATATTTTGTCTATTAAGAAAGGGCAGTTAGAGTAGATAACTGCTGAATTGAACCTGGACAGCCTTGTCTGAGAAGATTCATGGCTGTTATTACTTTGACACAGAATCAACTCCTAGATGACTGAATATCCCAAAGAGCTGAAGAGCTTATGCTATTTACCTAGGGTAGTCTTCCTTAAGAAGAGTAAATGTGTACTTATCTCCCTGTGCTAAATGTGTGCGTGCTTAGACCTGTTAAATCTGATCCTGCAGGCAGTTCCTCATGGCCCTGAACTAGACAGTAGTGTGAGCTTCCACAACAGGCTATCACAGCTGAAGGGTTTTGTCAGCTGGGGAATAACATGAGCTATGAAAAAATAATCACCAAATGGGATGAGTTGCAGATAGCTGGTAGGTCTTTCATAATCTAAATCTGCAGACTTGGACCATTTAAAAGGCAATTACTGTGGTTCAGGGTGCACTTAATTAGAATTCACCAGTTCTGAAGCTGAAGTCTTTGGAAGTCTTTATCCAGGCATGACAGTGTTCTGTAGGCTAATGTTGGTAGCTGGCTAATGATGGTCTCTGCTTATGGGC
The DNA here is from genome assembly GCA_013399015.1 of Galbula dea. NCBI lineage: Eukaryota > Metazoa > Chordata > Aves > Piciformes > Galbulidae > Galbula > Galbula dea. The sequence goes on from VWZX01006572.1 coordinate 209,355, forward strand.
AGCAAGGAAGTTCATACTGGAACTGTTTAGACAGTGGCATGTCCATGTAGATTGAAAGTATGATGGTGTGTTCATGCTTTTTTTTCCCCTGTCTGAAGCCAGGAGCAATCAGTTTCTGTGCCTGCATCTGGGAACAGAGACTGTGCATGTCAGCATTGTCAAGTGTAAAACATGTGCTGAGGTGATGCCTTAGCAGTGTTACAGAATAGTAGCAGCAGTGAAATGCCTGAGCTGCTGCATGCTTAACCTCTGGGGAAACCTTCTTTGTCCTTACTCATCCATACTAGGAACCTATCCTAAAAGCTTTTCTAAATGCTGTCATTCAGCCACTTGAGATTTGGGTCCACAATGGTGTTTGCAGTAGTATGGAAGCTGGGATGGAAAGACCAAATCCAGCCTCCAGTTTCTGTTACCTTTTGAACTCTTGCTTCTGGTCTGCTACTGAAGATCAGACACTTGCTGACTTGTAGAGCTGTTTACCTGTTTGTGTCCTTTTTCTTGCATGACTGGCTTTAGTTTTGGCTGTGAGTCTTCCTCTCTTCCTTGATTCTCTTGTCCATTTCACTTCTGTCAGGTGTATCCAGAGCTGTTAAATATGTTAACGAGTTCCNGGGTGTTAGCCTGTGCATTAGAGTGCATGTGAGCAGACTGGCCTGCAGCAATTGCTTGACTTAATGCCTGTGTATCTAACGCTTGATCCAAATGATCTCCAGCAGCCTGCTATTGCAGTGTGCAGAAATACTTAAGCACCTGTGAACTTCAGTGGAGTGCAGTTAAGGTGCAAGCTGCTTTATGCTTAGAAGGGTGGCAGAATGATGGGAGGGATGGGGTTTTATCCAAGCTGGCTCATTTGGAAGGGATTTGAGGGGATCTTAGTCAACTCTGCTTGAGTGANTGATTTGCTTGTTCCTTCCAGGTGTCTCAAAAGCTGTTGAGCACGTCAATAAAACAATTGCACCTGCACTGATTAGCAAGGTAGGAGCAGTCTGTCTTCTGCTAACATCAGCTAATGCTGCCTGTCCTAACTGCTGGGCTGTCTCTCTAGAGACAGGTACAGGAGCTGTGTTCTGTGGAGGGTGTTTGCCTGTGCATTAGAGTGCATGTGAGCAGACTGGCCTGCAGCAATTGCTTGACTTAATGCCTGTGTATCTAACGCTTGATCCAAATGATCTCCAGCAGCCTGCTATTGCAGTGTGCAGAAATACTTAAGCACCTGTGAACTTCAGTGGAGTGCAGTTAAGGTGCAAGCTGCTTTATGCTTAGAAGGGTGGCAGAATGATGGGAGGGATGGGGTTTTATCCAAGCTGGCTCATTTGGAAGGGATTTGAGGGGATCTTAGTCAACTCTGCTTGAGTGAGATTCCTGTCTGCTTTGTGGGCATTAAGCCCTAGCTAAAAAGGATGGTGCAGAGCTAAGTGGCAGTGCATAAAGTGATGGCACGTTCTTAATGACAATTCCTAATGTTATGTACTAAGTTATAAATGGGTGTATGTTGTGAGCAAGCTGGTCATCTCTGAGCTTGCACTAAAGGGGCAGGGGGCATAAATTAGGTGCCACTGTCAAGTGACATGGTAGCCTTAAAGCTCTGAATGTGAGGAAGAAAACAAACATTTCATGTGTCCTGTCAGCCTTGGTCTGCTGGAAGTGACCAGAAGATGCTGCTGGGTGATAATGACAAGAACTAGTCTCTTCATCTGTTGGTAGTTGCCCTTTAGGCAAGTCCAGGTGTCTGCTAGGGCAATAAAAATGCAGTGGGTAGGTGGGAGTTTGTAAAGCCATGTTTGGTGTCAAGCAGTGTTCTGCTTGCTTCTCTCTGCAGAATGTCAACGTTGTGGAGCAAGAAAAGATTGACAAACTGATGCTGGAAATGGATGGAACTGAGAACAAATGTAAGTGGGCTTTGTGTTGCAGTGGGCTGTGAAAAGATTGGTTTATAGAACTGTGGCTTACCTTAGCAGAAACAGTGGGCAGCATGGGGCATATGCTGTGCACCTCCACCACCAAGAGCATGTGCTGGTATTGCTGAGTCTCTTTAGGAAGGCATTTCTGAACCATTTCTTCTATTTCAGCCAAATTTGGTGCCAATGCCATCCTGGGTGTCTCTCTGGCTGTGTGCAAAGCTGGTGCTGCTGAGAAGGGTGTCCCCTTGTACCGTCACATTGCTGACCTGGCTGGAAATGCAGAAGTCATTCTTCCAGTTCCTGTAAGTCTCCTGTTAGTGCTAGCTAAAGACTTGATCTGAGCAGGTGCTTCATGGTGTGTTGTCTTGGATCAAGTTTTCTAGGGAGTGAAGATTCCTGATGTAAAGTGCTGGTATTGATTTACCCTGAAACATTCTAACTGGACTTTTCTTTTTGTTTGCTCCTAAGGCTTTCAATGTGATCAATGGTGGCTCCCATGCTGGCAACAAACTGGCTATGCAGGAGTTCATGATCCTCCCTGTGGGTGCTGACAGCTTCAAGGAGGCCATGCGCATCGGGGCCGAGGTCTACCACAACCTCAAGAATGTCATCAAGGAGAAGTATGGCAAGGATGCAACCAATGTGGGGGATGAGGGTGGCTTTGCCCCCAACATCCTGGAAAACAAAGAAGGTAAGAATGAGCTAAGTGTGGGAGGAGGTGTAGCTGACAGCCAAAAGAATCAAGATCATACTTGACCAGTATGAATAGAAAGCAAGGTCAGTAGGTTGTAGGACTTGCTGCTCTCTTCGTTCTGCTTCATATCCTGATGAACTTTCCAAGGTGCTGGACAGCTGTGGTCCAGTGTAGGACCACAGTGCTATTCCTTTGGACATCAGTTCGTGCAGCTTGCCAGGGTGGCTTTGACTTCAGTGCCTCATTACTGCTTCATTCCTGCTCCCTTTCAGTTGAAAAGCTGTGTGGGAATGTCTGCACGCATTGCAAGTTTCACAGGAGTCAGTAGTCAAAGTTTAGTGGAGTTGTTTTTCTGCTGACAAAGGAGGAAAGCAGTTTGAACTGTGCCTGGTAACGAGTGGGAGTGCTTGAAGGCTTGCCTGGGAAGTTGGAAGTTTTTGCTGCTCCTCCAGCCAAACAGTTCTGTTTAGAAACCTGTGGGGGAGGGAGGCAGTTTGACTTTGTGGGAAGAGAAATACTGATTCCTACAAAAACTATACCAGAAGAGCTGTTTTTCTGCCTCTTCTGCAGAAGTGGAACTGCCAATAAGCCAGTAGAATACTAGAACCGTTATTTTACGTGTTGCTTTAAAGCTGTTGGTTATATTATTGTTGAAAGCTGCCTCTGAACTGCATTGCCTGACACTGAAGGTATTGAGCCAGCAGCAGAAATCAGGGTGTTTCTGAATCCTGCAGTCACATGCAGCTCTTGCTAGGTCTGTACCCTGGCAGACATCAGTGAAGGTGACCTTGAATGGCCAAGGAATTTGTGTTGCTGATTTTGCAGTTTGTACAACATTAACATCTTCAAACAAAACCCCTTGGATCTAGGCTTCCTGCTGTCAATAGCCTGGCTGATCCAGCTGCTTGGCTTTGAGTCAGGGTGATTAGGAGAGTCTTGCTGGTCATGACCATACTGAATTCCCTTGCTTGGACTCTGCCAGACAGGGTAGCATAGTGGGTAGTGTCCAGAGACTCCTACTGAGTTGTTCTGTTCCCTCCTCTGCATATGAATGTTCAAGTGGAGAACAGGTGAATGCAAGCAGCCTGTGCCCTGTGCAGAGGCAGGCTGTGCATCACATTGCCTGTTTGGATGCTTAACACTTTCATGGTCAGCACCTGATTTGGAGCTAAAAGGGATTAAAGTGCAGTCACTGCTGCTGCCCACATGCAGAAAGCTGAAAGAGGATGTAGCATCATCTAGTATTAAGCTTTTTGGGCTGCCATACAGTCCTGCCTGAAGAGATTGTGAATCCCATAATGGTGTCTCAAGGGTATTACAAGCTAAAAACAGTATTAAAGTAATTTCTTGTTCCAGTCAGCTCAGAAGTGGGAGAGTTTTGAGAACCTTTTCTCTGCAGCCTTTGGGCTTTCTGTAGGGGGTAATGGAGATTCTTTGCCAAGTGAATGGTAAATGAATAGCTTTTGAGTTCTGATGTTTGATGGGAACTCAGAAGTACCCTACTGTGTGTTTCAGCTCTGGAGCTGCTGAAGACTGCTATCAGCAAGGCTGGCTACTCTGAAAAGGTTGTTATTGGCATGGATGTGGCTGCCTCAGAGTTCTACCGTGATGGCAAGTATGACCTGGACTTCAAATCCCCTGATGACCCCAGCAGATACATCTCTCCTGACCAGCTGGCTGACCTGTACAAGGGCTTCATCAAGAACTACCCTGGTAAGTTGGTCATCAACAGCAAGCATGGCAGGAGGGCTGATAGGGGCTGATTGCTGAAGAGGAGGGTTAGGATGCAGCTTTCCTTATGGGAGGCATCAAGAGCAAAACAAACAGCTAGGCTTTTAGCAGTCTGAGGAATGTTCTTTGGGGTGGGTAGCACTTGGCTGCAGCACTTTGGTGCCGCTGCCTTCAAGCAAGACCTTTCAGGGTAGCATTGTCTTAAAGCTGCTTGTATCCATTTACAGTGGTGTCCATTGAAGACCCCTTTGACCAGGATGACTGGGCTGCCTGGAAGAAATTCACTGGCAGTGCTGGCATCCAGGTGGTTGGTGATGATCTGACTGTGACCAATCCGAAGCGTATTGCCAAGGCTGTGGAGGAGAAATCCTGCAACTGCCTCCTCCTGAAGGTCAACCAGATTGGCTCTGTGACAGAGTCCCTGCAAGCGTAAGTCTTCCCCTTCTGGCTGTGCCAGGGCATGGGATTGTGTCATTTGAGGGAGATGAACACACAGGCCAGAGCTGCTGGAATAGGAATCTGTCCATGGGGCATCAGTGAAGGGAGCACAATTGATAAATAGAGGATATATCCACCTGTACCTTCATGGTCATAGGCCACGGTCATGTCATGGTGATATAGCCATGTAGGCACATCAAACCACTGTCTAAGCATGTGTAAAAACAGTTCTTATCACTGCTCTGTCACATGATCCTAGCAGGGACCCAAGGGCACTTCTGTCTTGCCAAAGCAAGGAATGTCTGGCACTTGGCAGCATCACTAGAGCAAAGGCTGAGGGATGGTGTCAGCTTTTATCTCTTTCTCTTGCAGCTGCAAGCTTGCCCAGTCCAATGGCTGGGGTGTGATGGTGAGTCATCGCTCTGGAGAAACAGAAGATACCTTCATTGCTGATCTGGTAGTTGGTCTCTGCACTGGTCAGGTGGGTATCTGTAGCTGCTGTAGTTTGCCTTTTTGCTTGATGAGATAATATGGTGAGATGAAGCCATGCTGCACAGTTGGTGGGGTTTGCTCTGGCTAGAGGCATGCATATTTGCTGTTCTGTATCTAGGAAGCTGATTTGCCTAATGGGAGTGTGACAAGGGAACATGTTATCTTGTGTAAACTCACCTTTAACCACTAAAGATCTTAGTCAGCCCTGGTGGGTGTAGCAGGATTTTCTGATACTGAAGCTGCAAGTAAATGAACACTCCTTACTGCTTCCAAGCCCTATCTTGTTTGAGTATATTTAGAGTCTGATGCTGAAATGAAGCTTGTGATGATCTGTATTGCTCCAAACAGAATGGTTTTGTGATGGCATCTGTGGCCTTTTTTCTGCTGTAGCTCTTTCCTAACTTAGCTGATTTCTCTTTCAGATCAAAACTGGTGCCCCCTGCCGATCTGAGCGTCTAGCCAAGTACAACCAGCTGCTGAGGTGAGACCCGCAGGGGAGAAAGGGCTGAGGGTTAAGCCTGCCATAGGATGGATGTTCTGCTAATGCATTTGGGGCACAGCTTGATCTTCTGCTTCTCAGAAACACTCTGCAGCATAAGGACATAAACTGACCCTGGCAGAGGTGCTTTTATGCTGGTGCTGTGCTTGCAGAGCTGGCTATAGGCTGATGAGTCAGATGGGTAATGTCTGGAACAGACACATTAAAGGGGAGCATGATCCAAAGCATCCTGTCGTGTTGGGGATGAGATGCTGTCCTTCTGTCTGCATGCTGCTCTTCCCTTGGGCAAGCACTTAAAATGTTTGGGCAAAGTTAGGTAAAGCCAGCAGCTCTGCTGATGCAGGAGCTGTGAGTTGTACACTGTTTGACACCCAGCACTGTCTTACCTTTCCTTCAGAATTGAAGAGGAGCTTGGCAGCAAGGCCCGTTTTGCTGGGAGGAACTTCAGGAACCCTTGTGGCCACTAAGCTGTGTGGATCAGCCAACCCCTGTTCTGGTTTAAAGCACTAGTCATCTACTTAGATCACAGTTACATGTACTAGAAAGATAAGGGCAGCTGAAGGAATAAGACCAGTTTGCAGGTTCTCTTCCTCCCTAGACGTTTCCTTCACCTAGTGTTATCACCAACTCTGATCTGTTACTTGTAATGCTCTACTGCTTCTGTAGCACAGTCCCTGGGGGAGGTTTCTTGTTATTAAACACCCTCTGGGATCAAGACCTTGTGACTCTGGGCATAAACACTTTTTCTTTTCTTTGCCTGTCTGGTCTTCAGTGTTTGGAGCTGTGTGACTTTCAGTGCAGCAAGAGGTACCTGCAAGCAAATAGTAGTGTTTTTACATGTGATAAATAAAAGCATCAAACAACCAACCAAGTGTGGCTCTGAGTTCCTTTGGGGAAACTGAGAAGCAGGGTTGCCTACCTCTGCATAATCATTCTCTGCTCTAAAGCTGGTTAGCAGGGAGCAAGAATTGGAGTGCTGTCCCTGTGGCCATGGGGTGGATTGAAGTTGCTGTGTGACAACTAGGAAAGAGTTGGCTGAATGTATGTGCCTGCTATCAAGAGACAGCTTTGAAGGATATGTTTAGTCATTTGGAAGAAGGACTAAGGGTAAGCTTCTAACCCCTAGACCACTTGTGATCCTGCAGGAAAAGAGAAAGCTCAGGTCTTCATTTATCTAAGTTGAGGTGTATCCTGACAAGTGCTGTGATTAACCTTTATCATGGACTGTTGCAGGTGTCTGCTTGTCAGTCTTGTCACACTACTGCTGAAGGGTATGGGTGGCAGCCTTGGCTTTTAGCAAGAGGTTGGCACGATGTTAACCGTGTTGAAGGTGAATTTGTAACCTCAGCCTTGATCTGTTGCTATGAGAAGATGCAGCTGAGCAGCCTGGGAGTTACAGAGCAGGAGTGTTCTGGAGCCTTAGGCTTCATTAATAGCACTCTAATAGAAGGTGTAATTGAAAGTTGATCTGATAGCTGCACTTTAATTTTTACCCTATTAGTATCTAGGTGCCATATTTCACGGGGGGAAGAAAAGACTTCGGGGGATTTCCAGCTGTGTGAGAGCAGATGGCCACAAACAAAAGGCTGATGAGCAAATATTTGTCATTCCAAACCCCTTTGTGTTCAGGCTGCAGCTCTGCTGCTTTGGCTAGGCAGTGAGAGAGACTGCAAAGTGTATGGCTCATCCTCAGTCAGTGCTTGTGGCTTTGGAGAGGAGGAAGAATTCCTTTTCCCTGGGGTTTGGCAAATTGTTGGGTGACTTTGTCTCCACTGCTCTGTGTAGTCGTTGTCAGAGCAGCACCCTCAGAGTGGGGAAGTGGGGAGCAGAGTTGTCCGTTCCTTGCCCAGCAGGAAAAAGCCAACGAGAGCACAATTAAGGGAGGAGTTTGAGCCAGTTCTTGTTGCTTATTTGTTTTCCATAATGGCAGACTTGTGAGGGAAAGATTCATTCCTAATTCACTTCCACGACTCTTCCACTAGTCCAGTTCCAGGAAAGGGAGCTGCTTGTGGCTGGAGATGTTTGCGGTGTGAGGAGCACAGCAGTGCCTCGCTGTGGGCATTGCCTGTGTCGCAGAGCTTTGCATCCTGCTGGGCTGAGGCCGTGTTTTCTCTCTTGCAATCAGTAAGGTGGAAATGGCCCATTTAAAGCCGGTGATGCTGCAGGGTGTGTGTCACCTTAAACCTTGCATCTTAAAGAACATCTTCAGTTCTAGTTTGGGGGAAAAAAACAACACAGGTCTTATTTCAAAAGCTGCTGTTACAGAGCTACAGTCTGCCGAGGGGTAAAAAACTGTGTTCTACCCCTAAACAAACCTGTACAACAGTGCTCTGCCATCAGGCTGACAGGTATGAGACTAACCTGAGAGGAGTAAAGCTGAACAGATGTTTGGGAGCTACTGGTAGGTATTAGGTAATATCTGTTGAACTGGAAGGGACCCAGGATTATTGAGTCTAGCTCCCTATCCTGCACAGGACACCCCAAGAGTCACAGCATGTGCCTGAGTGTTCTTGAACTCCATCAAGCTTGGTGCTGAGACCACTTCCCTAGGGAGGCTGTTCCAGAGCCCAACCACCTTCTGGATGAAAAACCTTTTCCTAACCTCCTGCCTGAACCTGCCCTGACTCTGCTTCATCCTGTCCACTGGAGTGAGAGGGCCAGTCTCTGCCCTTCTGCTACCCAGTGCTGTTGAACCTGAAAGGTTCCCCTGCTGCTGGCATTTCCAAAATACCTTGGCTTGTCTAAAGCTGCAACAACAAGAATGCTAAACACGCCTGGCAGGGGAAATGAGGAGCTTTAGGCATCTCCACTAACTGTGGAGGGAGGATGATAATGGTTCCTGCACCAGAGTAGCCCCTGTGCAAAACCCCAAAGGTCCTCTCTTGAGGGACTGTGGCTCACAGTCCCCTGAGCTTGCTCACGTTGCAAGTAGGAGGAACACTGAGCTCCTGGGTGTGTTTGGATCCAGGTCTGGGCTTTGCAGTGTCCAAGTGAGCACAGAACAACATCCATTGGGAGTCAGGGTGAATGCAGAGCCCAAATGCAGCTTAGGCTTCCCCAGGCCCCTTCAGTGGATGGAATCTGACAGCAAGCACAGGCTCAGCTGGCTGCTGAAACAACCCTCCTTGCAAAGACAATAGCCACTGCAATGAAAACATCCCTTTGTTGGGCAGTTGGCAGCTATTTCCTCACAGGAGATTTATCTCCTCTGTCAAGTCCTTCTTAAGAAGAGCTTTGCTATAAATACCAAGTTCAGCAGCCCAAGCTCAGCACACAGTAACTGCCTCCTCTCACACATTTGTCCTTTGAAAGGCACTGGCCTAAGCTGGTTGCACTCCATGCAGATTTGAAACCTGGTGCACTTTTCACACATAGCTGATCTCTGAATTAGACCTGTTAAATGAATAAACCAGCTAATTACACAGAAATCCTATCAAGGGATTTTTCTTCTGTCAAAGAGGCAAGCTTGTAATATATGCAAACTGGTTTAGGAAGCTTTTTAGCAGAAGCATGTTAGGAAGCAAGAGGATGGCTGTGTCTCACCTGGTGCCTCAGATAGGCCAGATTCTCAACCCACCTTGCCTGGGCCTCTCTATTTCCACCTGGGGATTGCCTTTTAATAAGCAGTAGAAAGCAAACAGAGGTGGGAAGTCAGGTCACTGCTTGCCACCCGTGGTCAAAACCCTGAAGGGCAGCAGAGCTGTGATGAAATGACTGACACAGGTAGGGGCTGGCACCTGGCCTCTTGTGTTTGTGTGCAGCTCCATCAGCATGGGAAGGAAAAGGAAGCTGGTGCACTGAGCTGGAACCCTCCTCTGTTCAGATGAATAGATAGGTCCTAGCTCTGACAAAAGAGCCTTTTACTGCTGGTTAACAGCACTGCAAATGAAGCCCAGGTAGTCATTCATTATGGTTCACACCTTGCCAGTGCAAGGTGAAGGACTGTTCCAGGCACAATTACCAGATGTGTCATGGCTTAAAATAGCCAGGAAACTTCCTGCAAAACGCAGGGTTAGAAGAACATTGCTTGGGCTGTCAAGTCCAAAGCTGCAGCCAGATGCTGTTGAACTGCATGCTCCTTTTACACTAGGAAATCAATCCCTTGTGCTCACCTGTCCCATCACATCAGAGCTCTAGAGAGCTTTCAAGTTAAGAGAGTATTTGGGCCAGATCAGCAAGGTGCTTCCAGCTGCAGAGGATTCAGGCTCTGCCTAATGAGGCTGGAGCATTGAAAAGGAGTTGCTTGCAAAGGAAGAAAAGAGCCCAGGATGGGTAAGTGCTGCAACCTGGGACTGGGGTTTGTAGATAAGAATTTAAAGTGTGGTAAAAAAACCCCGAATGATTGTTAACTCTGTGTGTGTGTGTGTGTGTTTGGAGTGAGGGGAATGAGTGAATAGGGAACAAGATTGGATTGCTGAAAATCAAGACCTAAACCTGCAGTGCTGGAGATGGGGAGAGATGTGTCTGCTCTTTTAATCAGAGCTTGAATCCCACTGCACAGCTCCTCACCTTTCTGTATTGTCCCCATGGAGCTCCTGTGCTTTGTAAGTGAGTGCAAATGCAGCACAGCCAGTGTCTATTACTGCAATAATTTGCAGGGATGGCACTCTTTGGAGCAGAAGAAGGCAGCAGCTTAGCAAACACGAGCTGGGAGCCTATTCTGAGAATAGCAGGCAGCCTTAAAAGCAGACCTGAAGTAAGAAGCAGGCAGAAGAGATGACTGATGAGGAGAGAGGAGAGGCAGGTGGCTCTTTGGGGAGCTATTCAGGTAACAGGATATAGAATGGAGTGATGCAAAGGGCTGAAGTGGGAGAGATCTCCCATTACCCACTGGCTCTATTTCCAACTTCCTACAGGTAGCTTTTCTGCTTTGTAGCACTGCCTGCTCTTAGGATTAATTGCCTAATATCTTGGCTTCTAGGTCTCACACAGGCCCTATTTCAAAGACTGTTCTGGACAGAAGGGAATGTTACCATGCCTCTGTAATCAAAGAGAAACCAACCTGGCTTTCTCACCAGACATTAGCCCCAGGTAGGGGGTAAGCACATCATGCATAACCTTAGCTCCCAGCAGCTGAAGCTGGCTGGGCAAGGGTTGTTCTCCAGGCTTCTGCTTGTTTTGAACCACCCACAGAGCCTCTTCACTCATTTTCTAGTATCACAGGCATCAAAACTGGACCCAGCAGCACCAAAAGTGTCCAACAGCAGTATTGTCACCCTCCCAGTCCAGTCTGGTACTGTTGGATCACCCACCTGGTGAGGACAGCTCTGTCCCTTGAGCGCAGGCCTGGCTTCACGTGCCTCCAGAACACAGTGCTGGCTGGGAGGATGATCTGGGTTGCTCAGTGTCCATGTTTCATCCTCTTCACCTTCCTTCCCCAATTTGTGTCCTTCAAAAATGTTAGAAATTGTTATTTTTTGCTTAGACCATTGATGTTTGCAGAGAAGCAGTGGCTTGGCCCTGTTCCTCTGCAGGAACTGCTCAGCTCAGTGACATCTTGACACTTGCCAAGCAGGAGATTTGACTGCCTCCAATGTGGGGCAGAACAATTTTCCACCCAATGCTTTTTGCTTTCTTTTTTTTATCCCCTCCTGTTTGGGACACTTCCAAGCATCCCTCACAGAAAAACACAGAATCCACTGTCTCATTGTGTGCATTCAGCAGGCAGTGTGAGCATCCCAGGGGAGCCTGTGGCATGCACTGCTCTCTCTGGGTTGCTGTGCCCTCTGATGTTCCCAGGCAGGGACCTCGGCAAAGCATCCCACATTTCCCTGTCTCTGGAGAGGCAGAAGCTGTGGGAGTGAATTGTCTTCCTTTGAAGGCAAATCACTGACTGCAGCCACTTTGTCAGCACTCCCTCAGTCATTCACAGCCCTACAGACTCGGTGTAAACAGCCTGGCAGGCAGCTGGGGACTTGTCAGCCAGTGGCTGAGGGGAAAAGCCCCACAAGAGCAAAAGGGATCAGTAAGAGCAGATGAAGGGAGTGCAGCTGCTGTCTTTTCCTCGCTGGAAAGAGGATATTTGGCTTTCCTGCTGCTGTGTAGACTGCAAGGAGACAAGGAGATATGCTGGTGGATGCAGGGAGAGAGGATCTCTGCTGGGCAGCCAGCCAGCCCTGCCTGCCCTGCAGCAGTGTCTCAGGCTATGGCCTCATGCTCCCTTTCACAGCAGGATTTAAAGAACTGTGCCAGGCACCAGCTTAGTCCCACCACTCCCTTGGAAAGCTTTGATTACTGTTCTCTTACCATTGCTGGTGAAATGATTTCCTTCTAGATAGGAGCTGTGGCTGGGTGTGAGAAGAAAAGGCAAGATCCCTGCTCCTCTCTGAGCGTGTGGGAACAGAGCCTCATCCTGCAGCTGACCATGGGGTCGCTGGTGGTGCTCAAGTTGTCCTCTCCTTGGGAGCCCAGGTTTGGTCATTTTTACAGGGAGAGAGCTGCCTATTTGTGTTTCCCCTTTTGGTTCCCAAGAGGGACTGAAGTGCTACCAGATCTGACACACTCCAGATATGCTTTGTGCTCCAGGGATACATTCAGCCACAGAGACCAGAAGTGCAGGGTGTGGAGGAAGGTAAGAAGGGGAAACAGATCCACAGCAGCTGCAGCACTTAATTCTGCTCAGAGAAGCTGAAGGAAAAAAAATCAAAAAAGCCAAGGAAGAGAACTGAGAGAGGGAGGAAAGAAAAGGGTTGAGTGAAGAACTTGGGTGATAAAAATGAGAGATGCAAAGTAAATTATAAGGGAGAAAATAATGACACAGTTCAGGTCACCTCCTTGTGCCACACTTGAAGTGTGTGTGTGGTAAACCCCCTGTGTCTATAATACAATTCCCAGGCTTAGCTCTGCCTAGAAACACATCCAAATAATCACCCAGGGTGGCAGTTACAGGTGAGAAAAGAAACAGAAAGTAGTAGTTTCACTAAATCAAAACCTTGGACAAAGCCCAGGCAAAATGGCACCTTGCTGCCAATGGTGTCTCCAGTAGAGACACTGTGAGCAGCACTGAGCAGCCCTGGGTCCCCACCTGGTGCTTCTGGTGCACCTGAGCTTCCCTCTCCCAGGCTGCGCTTGCAGCCCGGCTGAGCTCAGCTCTGGCTCAGTGTCTCCCCCTGCTGGTGCAGGCTGTCAGCACCCAGCGATGTGACCGGCAGAAGAGCCTAACCCAGACACCCGAGAGGACTTGGAGCGTGAGGGAGTTCTGTTCAGCTACACAAACATGCTGAATCTGAGGCTTCTTTCTCCCCAAACACTGCTTACACCCAAAAGGAAAGAGGGTTGGGGTAGACGTTTGTGCTGTCCTTTTGCTTCTGTCTCACTGTGATCAGAGTCCTCGTGGTTTTTAGGTGTCTGAAGTGTTGCTGTGTGGTTGTGCAGAACGGAGTCCTGCCTAGAAAGTGCCCTGCTGACATCCCAGCCTTGCCATGGCTCCAGAGGCACCAGCTGCTTGGTGAATATCAGGATAAGTTGGGCTTGGGGATTTTTTAGCAGCCGAAAGCCAGCCACGTCTCAGTTGCACTATTGTGGCTACATGGGAAATCAAAAGGATGCTGGAAACCAGCAGTGGATGCTAAAGCTGCTGAGCCAGTACTTTGGAGGGTAGGTGACAAACCCCTGGAAAAGACTTGCTTGCTAATCAGAGTGGAGCTGCAGGGCTTTTGTGAAGGCAAGGTTCCAGGATGTGCTCCTGCCTCCACGCTGGTTTATTTGTTGATTTGTCTCCTCCTGGAAGCAGGTCTGTAAACAAAAGCAGGGGAAGAAAAGCTCAGAGGCTGCTGGGCTGTTGCAAAGCTGACTGATCCGTTTTACTGCACTGCTTTAAGTGAGTCCTCACCTGTGGGTTGTATGCTCTGTAGTACTCAGGTTCTCGTCTCATCTCCTGCCATAAACAGTGATTGAAAGATGCATGTTGTGGCTTTTATGTGGGTCATAAAATCCCTGGCAGTGAGGATAGCTGAATTCAGAGCCTAAAAGTCTCCTGTCCCATCAAAACCCAGAGAGCAGATGTAGGACAAGAGGAAATGGCCTCACGTTGTGCCAGGGGAGGTTCAGATTGAACATTAGGAAGAATTTCTTCACTGAGAGGGTTATCAGGTGTTGCCCCAGGCTGCCCAGGGCAGTGGTGGAATCACCATCCCTGGAGGGTGTAGATGTGCTATAGATGTGGTGCTTGGGGACATGGTTTAGTGGTTAGCATGGTAGCTTTGGGTGGGTGGTTGGACTCGATGGTCTGAGAGGTCTTTTCCTACAGCATAATGATTCTAGGTGTGTACAGCCTGAACCTGTCTTCAATCTCTAAGCAGGAGAGGCACATGTCTTTAGGAGGGCAGACAGATTTCTCTACTACTTAACAAAACCTAAAATCCTCTTGCCCAGCTGTGGAGGATGAAGTGTTAAGAAGAGACCTCTCCAGTGGAGAGAGTCCCCAGGCAGGTGCCAGGGGGTTGTGAGCTCTCCTCAGCCCCAGACCTACCCTGAGACCTTAGCTGTGTTGTTCCATTGCTCACTTGTCTCACCTGTCCCATGGGATGGATGACACTTTCCAGTAAAGAGGGAGAATTCATCAGTCGATTTTGTGCAGTGCTTTGAAGATAACAAGTGCTGAGGGGAAAAAAAGAGATGGTGCTTGAAATGGAAATGTTCCCATTTCTGTCACTGTATTTTCTCTCCTTTGAAAAAGGCACATTCAAATGTACCATCAAAGGTAGCAGTGTTGCAACACCAGGGAAAGAGCAGCTACAATAGGGAGGTGAGGGCCAGAAACCTCCTCCTGGAGGAGCAGATTTGCAGTAGGAAGGATGAAAATGCAAATCTGAAATCAATCCATCTCTCTCTCTCTCTCCCTTGAATGCTTTGGCCATTTGTAACAGTTTAAAGTGAAGCCAGTCACTGAGGACAAGGAGAGAAGCTTGTAAATCCATTTACTACTTTCTGCACTAAAGGAGAAGCAGTGAATTTATAGTGGAGATGCAGTGAGTGCTCAGATGAGGTGTTCCACATTAGCAGCAGAGGATGGCTTGAAAATACCAGAGCAAACCTTTGACTAAACAGAAAGCAGGTAGCCCTTGGGATGCAGATGTATCAGACAGCTCTGGGGACTAATCTTCCCTCCTCTGCCCTGGTTCTGAGTTCTGACACAGAGGTGTCTATGCCACATCTCCTTTCCAGTCCTTTCCAGTCCCCCTTTGTGTGTGCTCCTGTTGTGCTGGCAGCAGGAGCTTTCTCCTCACTGCCCCTGGCACCTTCCCTGTCACTGTGGGGATGGACAGCTGGCTCAGGAGGGGTGGAATTTAGCCTCCCCAAGCAGCAGGTAGATCTGCTTATAGCTCTGTAGGCATTGTGGACATCTCCATCCCTTCCCATCACTGCCTCTTCTCCACCACCCATGGAAACCCCTTCCTGCCTGGTTTAGCAAGACCCTGTTCCTTGTTGGACCCATGTTGCCATTCCAGACCTCCCTTCCCTCCAAGGCCAGTGAGCCTGTACCAAAACCATCCCACCTGTGGTCTGTTGGAGTCAGCCAGCTTTCCAGGCTGTAATTTCAGATTCAACTGGTCTGCACATATGCCTCTGTTAGGAGCAACCCGTTGATGTTAACCATAAGAAGCACAGAAAGGAGCCAGCTCTGTGCACGTGCCAGCATGTGCCCAGCTTGTCAGTGACAGCGAGGTCCCTGGGAGTTGGAAATTCACCCACTCTGGAGCTGTGCCTTACCCAGAATCACAGAATCATTAAGGCTGGAAGAGACCTCCAGGATCATCAAGTCCAAACACCAACCTACCACCCCCAGGCTACTAAACCATGTCCCTCAGCACCACATCTGGATGTTTTTTAAACCCCTCCAGGACTGGTGACTCCATCACTGCCCTGGGCAGCCTGGGTCAGTGCCTAACAGCTCTTTTTGGGGAGAAATTATTCCTGATGTGCAATCTAAACCTCCTCTGGTGCAACTTGAGGCCATTTCCTCTCATCCTATCCCTTGTCACCCGGGAGAAGAGGCTGACTCCCACCTTGCCTCAGCCTCCTTTCAGGTATTTGAGAGAGAGAGAGGTCTCCTGTGAAGCACAAGGCACCTTGCCCATGTGCATCTGCAGGACAGGACTTCCTGCCAAACTGGCACCTTGTTTTCTCTTCCCTCCAGAGCTGTTTTGGGTTGAAAGCAAGTGTGTTACATTTTCTTTACTCACCAGATTTTATCTGCTATGTAAATCACTGAATTAATTACCTTGTAACTATCCCCAGGTATAAACAGGATACAGAAATAAGCATCAAGGGGTGATGCAATTAATCCCACTCCTGAGGAAAGGCTGTCATTAGTCATTTGCAGCTTCAGCACTGGTGACTTTCAAGGTGTACAGATCTGGGCTCAGACACATCTCATGCTCTGCAGATGGCCATTTTGTCTTCTCTCTGCATGCACTGGAACAAGCCCAAGTACACACAAATGAGAGCAATGATTGTTAGGGCTGACATTTTTTGTTCATTTTCAATGGGATTTTTTTCCTCCCCCCCTTTCCTTTGCATGGTGCACATCCTGGGCTTTGATAAATGAGTCTCACTAGACACTGTGGTAAGCCAACCTCTGCTAATATTCATTATGCAGAACCCACTAGGAAATGGTCTGAGTCAGGGAAATGGAAAACCTTTAAAAGAGAAAAAGATTTATTTATATTTTTTTTTTCCTGAGGAAACTGATTTATAACTCTTTACATTTCTGGGATGGTTTAGAACATGAAAAGCAGACATTTCAGGGTTGTATGTGCTACCAGTGTATTCCAAACTTCACAGCAAAGTTGGAATGACTCAGCCATGTGCAGAGATACAGACAGGACACTTCTTTAGATCACAGAAAATATATTCCAAGTGAGTTAGGAGCCTGACATTAGACTCTGAAAGAAGCCACCAGCGTGGAAGCTGGGTGTGAACATCATCTGTGCCATGATCTCTGCAGTGGGGATGTTTTCATCCCATGAGAAATAACCAAAACTACTTCTTCCAGCAACTCCATAAGACACCAAGAGCACCTGTACCACAGCCACCACCTGGCAGCTGATGCCCTGTGGCTTCTCTCTTGAGCTTATCCTGTTGGTTCCTCATGTCTCCTTTGAGATCTAAGAAGTTGCATCAGATGAACAAATACCATGAGTCTTTTGAACAGATTCTGCTGAGCACCTGGATGGGTGTGAATATGCTCAAATTCATTGAAGTCTCCTTTAGATTCTTTTTGCTTTCACTGCAACCCATACAGCCAGTTTTAAAGAGGGAGAAAAGTGTCCAGGAGGAGTGCCCAACCATTCCCTGCATTGTCCTTCAAGTGGTAGGAGTCTTCCAGAAAGTTCTCTGTTAATCTGTGTGAAAATGAGATTTTTACATTCCTGAGATTTCTACAGCAAAGAAACCCAAACCAAAGCAAAACCACACACAGACAGAAATCAATCAAACCAACCAACCAGCCAAGGAACAAAACAGTTTTCAGCCAAAGGGCTGAAATTCAGCTATTGCAAAGGGAAGGAAAGAATATAATCCTTTTTTGTGAGTGGAGCTAGGTCATCTGTAAAAGCCTCTCAGAATATTATCTCCCAAGCTAATCACTGTATTGACATTTGCCTGTTTCATTAGAGCTGAGTTCTTGCTGCATTGCTGAGGTTAGAACCTGACTCATCTGTCATGGTCAAGGACTGGTTTGGAATTTCATGAGTGTAGATTAAAAGAAATAAAATCTCTCTCCCTTGTGTTAACTAGTTGGGTTGAGATGGTGCTCACAGAATGCTCAGGATGGGTGGGCTTTCACTTCAGAGCTAGATTTGCTTCTCATACATTTTTGTTTCATTCAGATGGCAAAGTGACAAGTTATTAAAACAAAAGAGCCCCATCAAAAGACATTTGCAATGAGATCATTTATAAAAGATAAATATGCCACATACACTGACTTGCAGATGTCAGATATAATAGACACAAGGGCTAACAAAGGAGGAAAGGAAGAAAGAAATGTTATTTAAAGCTACAAATTAAGAAACCCCAACAATAATTTAGGGCAGAACTAGGCTATCCATGTAGTGAACCTCCAGGGCTGCTGACTGAACAGGTAAGTTCATGGTCTT
Source organism: Galbula dea (assembly GCA_013399015.1). NCBI lineage: Eukaryota > Metazoa > Chordata > Aves > Piciformes > Galbulidae > Galbula > Galbula dea. Next base: position 227,208 of record VWZX01006572.1, read on the forward strand.
TATAATAACTGACAATAAACTTTGCAACAAGAGGGAAGTGTCAGGAAAGTTTTATCCAGGTGCAGGAAACAGATCAGCATCTGCAAGGAGTCAAAATCTGTCTGCAGAACCCTGCTTTACCCAGGGTACCAATTCTTCTGGCCTCACACTCATAACCCCATTCTTATGCAAATGGATTTATTCCCTTCCAGAGCCTTTCCAAGGCTGGCTGGCTGCACTACAGATACTTTTCTCTACCCACATGAATGTTATCTGGATTTGGCAGCAAAGTCCTCGTGAAGCATTTCAACTCTTCACTCATTGATCACCTGCTTTGTCTGCAAGTGATTTTCCTTTTGCATCAGCTCTTGCTTTCTGCCCATTCATTAAGTGGCATTTTGCCACTGGCTTGGGGTTTTTTGGAGGGGGGGGTTTGTTTGGTGTATTTTCTGTAATGAAGAAGATGGAATGGTAAGAGACAAAACACAATATGATTTCTCCATGCCATAAGAATAATAATACTAAACATTTGAAGTTTCTGCTGTGTCTTTGCCTCAGTGCATGCCAGGTGCATGACCAGCAGAACAGAAACCTGTAGCTGAGAGGCCCAACAGGGAGCTGGCAAACAACTTGGAGGTTGATGACAGCCTGGAAGATGGGAAAGCAGCAGACAAGGTATGAGCAACACTGTTTTCTCCCCTAACCTGAAAGGTAGGTTGCAGCATTCAGCAAGGCTCCTGGAGCACCTAAGAGCACGCTCTTGGCTAAATGAGCTCCATGATGGACACCTAATGCATGCACCAGCAACAGGCAGCCCTGCCAGTGGGTTGGGGGTGCTGCTGAGGCTCTGGGGAGACCCTGTGTGCAGTCAAGGCAGAGGCATTTCCAGCTGGTAGCAGAAGTGTTTCAGGTCCAGCATACTCAGACAGCAGAAATGTTGCTGTGTTACCTTTAGAAATAGCCAGGGGCGAGGAACAGGATTTTGAGGATTAACATTTTGTGTGTAGATACCTTATGTGGCATGTTGGAATTTAACTCTCTTTGTGGATTTGGCCAATTAGCTTTGCTCTGTGTCAGCAGTTTTAGACTTCCCAGGAATTCTGGGGGATAGACACGTGGAAGATTGCTAAGAGGTCAGAAACTGCTCTGTTAGAGACCTGCTAGTATCTCACATAGCCAATCTATATGCACATCAAATATCTTCCATGTAGAACGTGCCCAGTCATTTCACCATCAATCTCTTTCCACTGTGCTGTGAACCATGAAAATCTGCAGTCACCAGACAGAGGAGCAGTGATGTCTCTCTGCAGCATTTGGGTCTTCCTTGATCCTCCTTGTGTTAACTAAACCTCGTACTACTTTAGCTGGTAGAAGATCACAGGACAAGCTCTGGGCTTTTGTTCATTCTAGTCCACAGGGAGGGCTGCAAAGCAGCTTCTAATGTTATTCCTGCAACAATTCCCTGGCTAAGAAGCAAACTTGTAATTGGATCACTTGTGTGTGGCATGAGGCTGTGGGTGAGGATGCCTGTGATACCTGGCTGTGAGTAATCACCTGCTTCTGCAGTTCAGCTTGGGTGAATTTCAGGGGGTTCACAGATGTCAGTTATACAATACAGGAAGAAATTCCCCCCAGACATGCTTATTTGTCTTTAAAACCAAAATATGACATTCAAAAGGTTGTGAGTAAATACTTCTAATCCCTGTGTGGTGATGTGATGATCAGTAGGTCAGTAAAGACGGAGAGAGAGAGAAAGAGGCTGCTGTGGAGAATTTCCCATCACAGAGATAGCGACTGGAGGAAGCTATAGGCAAGCCTCTCATTGTGGCAATTCACACAGATCTTAATGCCTACATCCAGAGAGCAAGGAACATGAAATTGTAATTAGCAGAGAAAATAGGAGAGATGGAATCAGGCTCTATCGAGGACAGCTGGAGTGTAGCCTCCAAAATGGCTGTGTCAGACAGTTAACTGATGTGCATTTTTAGACACTTATCTAAATTAGTTATTAGAACACAATCAACTCTGTGTCTCAACCTCTGGTGGTAATGTCCCTGAAGTTATGCTGGGGATAAATTTGTCCTGTACATTCAGTGCAAAGAACTCAATTCCTCTGATGTAGAGCCCTCAGATCTCCTCGTGTGTGCCTTTCTCTTCAGTGAAAACGGTTCCCACTTCCCCCTGCTAAAGGCAATAACGTTAACAGCCTCCAGCGTATCTCCTGTGATGCTACAGGAATCAGCCACCAGGACAGTTTACAGAGACAGCAAACAGTTGGGGTTACACGAGTGTAATTGAGGGCAAAATCTGTCCTGACACATCCTAGTGTTTTTTCCAAAAGAAGATATAATTCCACATGAAATTTCTCAGATCCCCAGGAAGAATGTGTGACTTCCTACACCACCATGTGATGTGTTTTTCTGGCCTGTGTTCTGCAGATGAAAGGTGAGGTTAATGGTAAATAACAAGTTTGCTCTCTTTTCTGCACTGGTACTCTCATGCTATCTTTTCTAACTATGTGATAGCTTAGAGATGAAGCTTTAAAAAAAACCTCCCAAGTGACCAAGTATTTTATTAATTGCTACTCAGTAATTTGGGTTTCTGCTGTTTTGTCAACTTCCTCACTGCACAGGGCAACGAGAAGCGGCGTCAGCTTTTTATCTAGCAGGGCACTTAGGCATAATCTTAACTTTCTGTGCAAGACCAGCAGCAGTGGCTTAATGTAACTAATCTGGTGCATTGACATCAAAGGTCTGATGGACTGGAGCCACAGTGCAGCCAAAAGCTTCTGACAGAGCCATAAAATTTTGCACCTTGTCTCCCAATTGAAGACACTTCAAACACATTTACTCATAACGCTGATAGCTGTTTATTTATTCATGAGAACAAGACAACTCAGAAGAAACACTTGCATGCAAAATGCACGTTGAACACGTACTACCGTAGGAAGGCTACTACGTGATTTACAAACAAAGCAGTGCAACACCAGGGATGCTCCACCTTTGCACCAGGCCTCATGCAGCTAGCTCCCAGGGCTGACCTGGGCTGGGCTGCGTGGCTAATGCCCACACAAGCCAGCAGTGCCAGGGCTGGCATGGGCCACACGGCCGATGCCTACTGGGGCCAGCAGTGCCAGGACCAGCCTAGCCCGGCCACACGGCTGATGCCTATCCAGCCAGTGGTGCCAGGGCTGGCTTAGGGTGGGCCACGTGGCTGATGCCCACCTGCCTACCGGGCTCAGCAGTGCCAGGGCTGGTCTGTGCCAGGGCTACGTGGTCAGTGCTCACCCAGGCCAGTGGTGCCAGAGCTGGGCCACATGGTTGCTGTCCACCTGCCTGCCAGCCCCAGCGGTGCCTAGGACGGGCTGTGCGGAAGGTGGTGGGGTGTTCACAGGGCTTACAATCCCCATTATTTTCTCTTTCCAAGCCTACCATTGCAGCAGGGGATGCAGACAAACAAAACCCAGTTTTCTCTCGATGGTTTTGACCTTTAGGTGTTAACCACCCCCCAGCACCATCACGGGTGGACGTGTCTGTGTGATTGTGTCTGTGCGATCCAATCTGCGGGTGGGTGG